>JAFFSR010000127.1:0-150000 GCA_017163975.1 Anastatus disparis | reverse complement strand
CAGCACCTCCCGCATCCGGTACAGCATAACTTCTGTCTCGTAGATAGGATGCAAACCAACAGATAACTGCATCAGAGCAGTTAACAGAGCGAAGCTTACGAAGGAGCCTTGCATGAGGCACCATATCAAACGCCTTTGAAAAATCGAACAAAAGTAGTAAAGTAATCATTCTTTTGTCAATGGCCAAACGAGTATCTTCTAGGAGTTTCAAAAGAGCTGTCTGTGTACTGTTAGATTTACGGAAACCAGTTTGCAAGCTATTAAGTAAAGAGTGTGACTCAATGTGAGTATAAAGCTGAGTATGAACAACCCTTTCCAAGACCTTGGAAATCTCACATAGTTTAGCTATGGGACGAGTCTGAGACAGAGAGTCAAGCTTAGATGACTTAGCCAATGGTAAGAAATAAGCGCACTTCCAAGAAGCAGGAAAGGACCCAGATGCTAAGGACAGGTTTATCAAGTCGGTCAAATGAGGAACAAGTGAGTTCTGAGAAAACTTTAACATGTCAGCTGATAAGCCATCAGGTCCAACTGATGTGGACGAAGCAAGATTAATTATCGATTTGACCAACGATTGATCAACCTGAGTAAACTCGAAAGTTGGCAAATCATGTCGAAGAGGGATAGCAAGTACCTCATTTATCTCATTGTTATTTAGAGGAGAAGAAAGCGATGAGATAGATGTGTAATGAGTCAAAAGGGCCCTGGATGAAAAGTACTGGAGTGGTGATGGTAGAACTTTATTTGAAAGTCCAATTTTATGAAGAATCGACCAGCAGTTAGCCGAGTTTGCAGAAGAAGATAACCGATTAGCTATATATGTATTTTTGGCTGTATCTAATGAATTAGAAACCTCACCCCTAAGACGTCCATAGCGAGCAATAGCGAGTGAGGAGCCAGAACGAGCTGCAGCTTTATAAGCACGATCACGCTCATGTATCTTTTTACGAATATCAGCAGAAACCCAAGGTTTCTTCCTAATATTGAGCTGACAAGATTTAAGTAGAGAACATATATCAAAAGACGAAACAAGGACAGATGACAACCTGGAAGCTAGATTATCAATATGAGAAGAGTTGGAGTTACAGTCAGAAAGACTATGGCTCCCTTGCAAATTAATTGAGAGATTTTGTGAAACCAGATTATTTAGGATATCACAGTTTAAATTTTTGAAATCTCTAAACAAAAAATTTTTACTTGTATTCTGAGGTTTAAATGCTCTGAACGATATACTAATGACGTCATGACCCGCAATGAATGGAGAAGATGACTTATTATAAGACTGCAATGAACTTTCGTCGTTAATAATGAATAAGTCAATCCATGTGTGAGAGGAATACTCTGCAGTAAGAGTATGATGTGTGGGCTCAGACGGAACAAGGAAAAGAGCAAAAGAATCAACAGTAGAGCGAAAAGTATCAGCAGTTATAACTACTGTTATAACTACATTTTTGTATAAAGGAAGCATATTAGAGAGAGATTCAAAGAATTCATCTGGAAAAAGGGCCTCAGGCCGCAAGTATACGACTGCAAAAAGAAGTTTTTCAGAATCAATCGAGATTTCAGCAATGATGAATTCAGCAGTGTTGTTGAATAAAGGATCAGAATGGGATAATATGTTAACTCTTAGGAAGTCACGTGTATAAAAACCAACACCTCCACCGACTTTGCCCACTCTGTCCAACCTATAAAAATTGTAGTGATCAACAGAAATAATTGAACTGTCATCAAGTTCAGTCAGAAACGTTTCAGTGACTGCAAAAATATCGATCATATTATCTGTTATAAAAGACTCAACAATAGAAAAATGAGTTTTTAACCGATTGACATTAGCATGAGCAATTTTAATACCCTGGAAAAACTCAGTCCCTTTGATCTTTGGAGTTTCAATGGGAGAAATGGAGTTTGAAGTAAGATTGAAATTTGAATTTAGAAAAGACGAATCATCTGAGATAAAAATGGTTAAAACATTAGAGTGCGAGCTTTTGCTCATTGCAAGGGAGCCAAGAAGTCCCTATTTTTTAGCTAAAGGCTTTAAGGTTGCCAATTGAGCCTCATTAGTTATAGGTACCAAGACGGAGTCTCTGGTAGGACGCATACAGACAACAAGATTACGAACAACAGGTCGAAGGTAGTTAAGATCTTTGTAGACAGCCAAAGCTTTTTTAAGAAGTAAGTAAACTGGCTTTGGCCAAATTGGCCGGACGAAAACTTTGCTATTACCTTCGACATTGAACAATCTTGAAACAGAGAAATTCTGTAGTTTAGGCGATGCCTCAATGATACAATCTCGAACCGCATCAGAACTGAATTTGCCCACAAATGAGCGAAAATTTCTAAGTTGCAAACCACCAAGTTGTTCAATCTCAATAGGCAAAGGGGGAAGCCACTCACGAGTATTCAGAAGAAAAGTCTCCTTATTACCAAGCCCAAGAGCCCCCAAGATTACTTTGACAATTTCTTCATTGCTGAGGGTTACAGAAAGAGGAATCCCTGTGAAGAGCACTTCGTAGGAATCGTGCTAGATAGAGGGAGCAGCCGTAGAACACGAAGAAATATGTTCATCTAGACGATCAGAAAGAGCCTGGTAACGCCTCTCAAGATCAGCAAAAGCCTGTCTGACCTCACTCACCTCAGTCCTAAGAGTACCAACCTCCGACAACAACTGACTACCAACAGAGATTTGGTGATCAAGTTTATTGTTCATGTCCCTAGCAAACGGCTGAAACCACTCTGAAACAATCTTTGGATCAACAGAAGAAGAATCCTCAGTAGGCATGTCGTACGAACAATCAGGCTCAGCTGAAGCCAATCGTACTATAAAAGAGGTAGCGCCTTGCGTCGAGTTGCCGCCCACAGCAATACAGCTATCTACGGATGAAGGGGAGGAGCCAGTATCAGAACAACAGCGTCGACGAGGAGAAGGCTCGAGTGGGTGGAGCGGTGAAACCACGCCCCTCTTGAGAGACCGTTGATTGAATGAATTATCGAATGGCTGAGGAGGTGGAGAGACTACATCTTCCGTATCGACCGAACGTACACCCCAGTCGGTATGTTTGCTCTTTCTTAATCTCTCGCCTTTACAACAAACAATTAAACAACTAGAGATGAACCACGTACTATCACAGCACCTAGTGTGATAGATAGACGTACAATTAGTACAAAGTAAAGAAATATCTAATCTTGCAATAGGCAAATTACAAGCAGAGCAAAGCACCATAATCAAAGAGCACACAGTTCGACATCATACAATGGAAACTCACCTTGCAGCAACAGTATACTCAGCGACAAAAATTGGTGGTGAGTGAAGAAAGTACCAACAGTGTACGCTCCGGATAATGTAGACTCGTCGCTCTGATGGTAAACAGATGGTAATGCAGCACGAAAAATAACCTCAAAATTCGGAACACGTGGTTAACCTCAAAGATGATCCGTTTAGAAGAAATGATTAATAATAAGTAGCAGAGACTCCAAAATGCCTTGATTAATATATCAGATGAATCTCTGCATTTTTGGCTTGCAGTGGGTCTGAAACAAAAAGCCCGCAGGCAAAATATGCAGTTTCAATAGTCCAAATAAGCGGAGCAAGAAAAAAACGTATGTGATTCTACTTACTGAGAGAGAGACAGAGGAGAGAGAGAGAGAGAGAGAGAGAGAGAGAGAGAGAGAGAGAGAGAGAGAGAGAGAGAGAGAGAGAGAGAGAGAGGGACTTACTTACCGCAGGTTGAAATGAAAATGATGACTTTTATGAAATGATGGGTGATTATATAAAATTATGTATATATATATATATATATATATATATATGGGACGTTTCATGTCAACGCGACCGACAAAAAAATAGAATTTGCTGAAAATCCGTGAAGAGGTTCCATTTAATACCCAAAATATACAAAAAAAATTTTGGAGGCATAGGTCAAAGGGATTACGAGTAATAAGTAATAGAATATTATGATTTTTCAAATTTTTTTGTAAAATTACCAACTTAATTATTTTTTTCCTCAGAAACTAAGGATTTTAGAGATTCACTTATAAATATATTGTTACGTCTAAATTATTAATTGAACTTAAAAATACTTTAACACAATAACTTAATACACTTTTACAAAACAATAGTGTTCTTTATTAGTTAGAACGAACTCAAATTATCTGATCATAAAAACAGACTAACTTATTTACATGAACATCATATATATATATATATATATATATATATATATATATATATATACATAAACATGATCTTCAACTTTTCTTCTTAGCAGTGTGACATCCCATGGAACTAAACCCTTATAAATTGTTAAATGAATTATATTCAGGATTGGAATTATTCATCAACCTATTTTTTTCAATTCAAACAGAAAGTATGTTCCATGCGATGTCCCGATTCAGCATTCTTAAAAATTGCGAAAACTTCAAATGTAAAGAAGAGACGGAGAAGAAAGTACAAGAATGCATTGGTAAGCAAGCCAATGAACTCTAAAACAATCGAATGATTTTCTGTTCTGAAAATTTCAGCTGCGTGTCAGGTTTTGATTGGATTTTCCATCTCTCGATCGCCCGGCGCAAGGCAATAAAAACAGCCCCCTACGTCACTCTTGGCCTTTTGTCATAATACGATAGCAACCGCCAAGGTCGGCTCTGCTGGTCCACTGAGATAAAGTCAGTGTTAGTTTTTTTTAAATCAGTTTAATTATCATTAAATTCATTAGGAAGTAGCTTAGAAACCTACTTCGCTAATAGAAAAAAAAAAATATTATAGTATAGAAAATATAAAACTAAAATTTTTGCATTTAAATAAATAAATATCTTTACAAAAATTAAATCAATAAATATTTAGTGAAAAAAAAGACAAGCAAGTGCAAGTGACGACATAAACGTATAAATTAGCTGAGCGCTGGACGACCGAGAATTGAAGAATCTAAACTAATCTGGCCACGGATAACTTAACCGTGTAGGAATAAGTTAATCTAAGCGGAGATTAAAGGACGGAACTTCAAGGGATACATTTATATATCTTCTCCTTCTCTTCTTGGAAAATTTAATCGTAAGGAAAATTATTATATATATTAAATAACATGTGTATTAATTATTAAATAAAAATAAAAGAAAACACAAAAAGAGGAATTTATTTAAGTAATTAAAACTTGATATTAACTTTTATAAAATTTGATTATTTTAAAACTAAATTAGATTTTAATTTTAATAAATATATAGTAAAAAGGTGAGAGGTAAGTCCTGGGACTACAAACTGGTTCCCAATAAAAAGAAATTTATTTCTTTTTGTGAACTCAACGACCGAACCAAATCCGGTCGTAACAAATGGCATCCCTTGTGGGGAACCAGTAAGACCTTTCACCTGTTAATAAAATTTTATAAACTATAATTTAATTTCAATAAATAATATTTTATTAAAATTTATAATTGCGCCTTATATAACTTGTTATATGAAGAAATAACAAGATATATAGTTTAAAAAATACATTATTATTATATTTAAAATAAAATTTGCACTACGATAAAGTAGTTAGATTTTTAAGGCATTATATAAGTATATAAATAATTTATTATTGAAACATTATCATTTTAAATAATTAAATAAAAACAATTTCAATAAATATCGTTAATATCTAAATTTCTTTAATAAACGATCAACTTCGGTCAACGACCGCTGCGTCATCAAAATTTTTATTGTGACCTGGATATCATTATTATACGCATTATTTAACAATTTATAATTTATTTCTGATTATATTTATTAATAATTTATTCTTGATAATAATAGATAATTATCATAATAGATAAATAAATTTCTATAAATAATATAATATAAAAATATAAAATAAAGAAATAACAAGTTATATATATTTTAAAAAAATATATACATTATTATTTTATTTGAGATAAAAATAAAAATTTTTCTTTTTATGAATCAATCTAAATTTTTGGCTAAATGCATAAATTATATAGCTGAAAGGCTACATTTATGAAATACTTAGAGCGCCGAAAGGCACGAAAAGTTTATTAGCATCCGAAATTCTGGATTTCCTTTCTTTTAAGTCAACATTTATAAGATTTCTAGCTGCAAGGCTGAACTTATAAATGCCTTAATTGCCGAAAGGTAAGAAAAGGGTATTGTCGATAAGGAAAGGTTTCATAAAATAAATGAATTCAATTAATAAACATTTAATCCCTTTTATATGTATATATATATAAAAAAATATTTTTATAATTATAATAAATTATAACACTAATAAATTATAAAAAGATTCATTTCCATTAAACTATAGCTTTTGTACCTCAAACTAAATTTCCCTTATAAAATTTCTATTTTTATAAATTATTGCAGATAATATTATCAAAAATTTAATAAATAAATATTTTATAATAATAAATAATAAAATTTATACTATATCTCTAATATAAGTAAGAAAAATTAGACAAGTTGATATTCAAATCAGTCGACTAAATAATTAAAATTACATGATACAATAATAACCTTTTATGAATTAATCTGAATTTTTGGCTAAATTCATAAATTATATAGCTGAAAGGCTACATTTATGAAATACTTGGAGCGCTGCAAGGCATGAAAGGTTTATTA
The DNA here is from genome assembly GCA_017163975.1 of Anastatus disparis. NCBI lineage: Eukaryota > Metazoa > Arthropoda > Insecta > Hymenoptera > Eupelmidae > Anastatus > Anastatus disparis. The sequence goes on along the minus strand of JAFFSR010000127.1, from coordinate 143,396 downwards.
GCATCCAAAAATCTAGATTTCCTTTCTTTTGAGTCAACATTTATAAGATTTCTAGCTGCAAGGCTGAACTTATAAATGCCTTAATTGCCGAAAGGTAAGAAAAGGGTATTGACGATAAAGAAAGGTTTCATAAAATAAAGAAATTCAATATTAAAATATATAAAATAATAATAAAACATTTTTATTTCAATTGTACGGTCAACGACCATCTACAAGTCAAAAGTTAAGAGTCAGCATAATCTTACCAACTTGTGTGTTTCTATCGTTTACCTTTAAATTAATAAAGTAAATTTTCGTTTCCTTTTTAATAAAACTTTAAAATCTTTTAAAACATTTAATTTAATAAACTTGATATTTTAATAATTAATAACTAACTCTAATGTGTTTTTTTTTATTATTATAACTCGAAATTTATAACAGATACTACAAATAAAAAAAATTACATACGTACGACTTCGCGACGTTAAAAACAACAAAACGCAAAACGCTAAGTCAGCGTTTCACTGACCCAGATTCATAAAGTAACTTGAATAAAAATTCTTTTGACGGAATTTATATTAAACTTTAATAAAATATAACCTTTATGACAACCAAATAAAAAATTACAATATAATAATTAATATTAAATTAAAGTTTAATACAGATAAAGCGAGCAAATAATTATATTATATTACAACAGTTATTATTCGACACATATTATTATATTGCGTTATATGATTATATACATATAATATAACATATTATTATCAAGTCAATCTCTGTGGTAACGAAAATTTTAAATATCAAATAAAAATTTAATTTTTTTTTGCATCTCATCTTAAGATATCTAATAATATACAATAATCAAAATTTTCATCATGACAAATAAGCAAGAGATAATGGAAATTCAAGCCTCTGGAGAAAGATATTTAATCATTTTAATTAACTACTTCCAAAATCTATGAATGGGAAAATAGGGTAGAAGAATCAACGAAATGCATGAATAGAAATTATTCAGAATCGAAACATGGCCTATTACCAAGATTTGAATAACATCAATTTTCCGTACACTATCTCGGACTCACAAAGGCCGTACCCATTCGGATATCAACAATTTCTATCACCTCAACCTTGTTTCTATCCTCCTAGGTTTCCTTATTACCCTCCTTATCCAATTTATCCTCCTTATCCAATAAGTCCTAAAATTCTATCCGAAGTATCGAATACCTATCAATCACAAACTTACGACTCTGAAGATTTACTTACAACCCAACAATCGTACCATCACGAGAGTAACCTAAGTTATAAATGCTCGCAAAGAGAACGTATCGATGAAAAATATCTAATCGATTCAACGAACAAAAGTTCTATGTACGGAAACAAAAGCGCATACCGTGTACAGAAATCTATACGTCCTGTAATATGTTTAAAAGTCTCAGCTCTAAAAAACGAAGAAGGAACCTTCGCACTATACTCGGCTGCTAGTATCAACGCCGTAAAAGGTAGTGCTCTTAAGGATAACATTATCATCAACTCCAAAAAGGCAACAACAGTATCAGATATATCTTCAACACCTATAGAAACACTAGGCACTGTAGAATTAAAAATACTCGGATTTATCCATGTGTTTCACGTCTTACCACCTACAACATCATTCTCACAACATGCCATACTGGGCTTACCATATTTCGAAAAGGAACGTCCCGCGATTTGCTACAGATCTAGAACTCTCATAATAAATAGTAGTCCGATTGATCCAATACCTTTCCTCGAAGGAACCCAATTACAGTTTGATAACAAGCGCATGGGAGAAATTAAAAACCGAAATTCTTGTGTAACACAAACTGACACCGATACCAAACGAAGAAAGGTAAAGATAATAAAACCACAAATAAATTTTACGCACGAATCCCAATTAAATTATGAAGACATAGAAACTTTCTGCAATTGTTCTGATTCAAAAGAACAGAAAGCCCTGACATATTATTCAGAAAAACTAAAGAATTATAAGGTAATCAACAAAAAATCAGCTAATTTATTAAACGATACATTTATAGTAAGGTCTGCACAAGAATCTCAGATACAATATGAAACAACGGAAATATTTTATGTATCTGATCGTGATTTTGAACGTATAGAAAACATTACTGAAACAGAAGATCTGAAGAGCGCAGAAGTACATTACGCGAATGTTGTCGATGATACTACTATCCAATTTATGCAACCTCAAACATTAGAAAAATTAAAAATTTCAACTAATTCAAAATTTAGCGCATGCTTAAATATTGGCCTAAAAACTCATAATAAATTAAAAAAATTTTTTAAATACAAAGATGTCAACCAAAAATTTCCGACCAAAATTATAAAATCTTTTACTATTAAAAGAATAATTAAAACTAAAAATAACCTTAATAAAATTAAAATTATATCAAAAAACGTTCATAAGCGCAATATAATTTGTGACGTGGTACGTCCCAACAAAAATTTTTTTTGTTAATTAAAAATTTTTGTACGTTGTATAACTCACATACACGTTTCCACGACACGTCACAACAATTATTAATTTGTAAATCACCATGGGCACTACAACACACCACCGGCTTACTCACCGACCCGGGCGTAATTTATTGAGTAAGAATAAATAATTAATCGAACGAACTCTTTTTTTTTGTTTTACCGGTACACGAGGAGCACGACTAGCAGACGCGCGCGGCAGCCATTACTTACACACTCAAAGCCCATGTGTGTGAGCGCTAGTGCTGCTTACGCAGACCGTAGGTAGGGAATCTTTATTACCACTACATACCAACGACCGCGCGTGCACTAGGAGTGGCGCACGACGAAGAAGATGTAGAAAGAGAGGGAACACAAGAGAGAAGAAAGAAAGAGATGGAAAGATTTATATTCGATGGGAGCGAATTAAGAGTGATGGCGCGCCTCTTTCTCGCGCAGTGAAGAAAGAGGGAGAAGCTAGATGATGAAAAGAGACCGAGACAGCATGGAGAAGGGAGAGTACTCTTGCTCTTGCTTAAGTACAGCTGCACTGAGTAGCCTGTATATACGCATACGTATATATATATATACATGTATATGTGTATATATATATATGTATAGATAGCCATGCCTGTAATGATTCTCTCTCTCTCTAATGAATAAAGACAGATAAAAAGAGAACGTAGATAAAAAGAAGATTAAAAAGAAGAAATAAGATTAAATTTGCTATAGAAAAGGTGGCGCGCAGGTTGCAGACTTGCGTTCGAGGACCGGAAGGCAAATTTCACGAATAGAAAGCAATTATTCGGACAAATGATTTGTTATTGGAGGAGTTAAAAATTAAAAAGAGATAGATGATGAAGAAGAGGGAGAAATAGACCGAAGAAGAAGGAAGTGAGCATCAAAGAATTCATTCGATTACCGTCCTCGTGCCGCATCGGAAGTTAACTCGAAAACCTCAGTCTTCACAAGTTTAACTTAAAAATTTTCGTGCGTTCGTATAGCTGTGTAGAAATTGCAGTGGATAGACCAGGAAGCAGTGAGCAGCCAAAACTCCAGAAGGAAGTTTCGCCACCCTGACCTGTCAACCAACTGTTTCCGCAGCCGGCGCCGACCAGTTGCCTTGTGCAAAGAAAGAGAGAGGAAGAGAAGTACAACCGAAGGCCCTCACCGCCATCATTGACCAGCTTTTTGTCGCCATCGCCGACCAGAACTTCGTCAACAAGATTTCTACAACGGTGAGTGGACTGTAGTCCGAATCAACAATTATTAATTGTTTCTTTTGTAAACTAACGGCTCTCGCCGATGAAAATTAAATTCAGTGCGTGCGAAAAACTAAATTTTCAAGTGATTGTGACCGTGTAAATTAGAAAAATTTCGAAAGTTATTCGTAGCGAAGCATCGTAAGAGTGCAGAAAATTTGTATTGAAATTTTAAGTTGTAAAAGATAAAGTAAAGAATCGAAGTTTAAATAAACCACTTGTTCAACGATTTCGTTGACCGTACAATTAAAAATTTTTTTTATTCATGAAGTAATAATTCGACATTAAATTATTCTGATTGACCGGGAAGAAATAAACTTGAGATCGGTGGACAACGTGGCATATTACATAACGCGGGCCTTAGCGGCCATTTTGTGAATTAGATTTTCTTTTCTTTTCGAATTGTATGCGTTAACGAAGATATTTAATAACCAATTTAAAATTTGTGAATCGAAAATAAGAGAATTAGAAATTTTCATTTTTTTTAGATTAAATTTCGAGAGTGCGGGAGTGAAATTTGCGACCACGTGTCTAATAATTTCGGTGACCGTGAAATAAAATTAATTTAAAATTAAATTGAAATTTAAAAGAATAATTAGATAGTGATTAAATTTTTATATATAATTTTTTCTTTATTGTTTGACCGGTACTGGAATCGATAGACGCGTGGGATTAGTGTGTGTGAGAGAGAGAGAAATAAGTGTGTGGGCTCTTGGCAGCCATATTGTTGAAAGAGCAAAGCGAAGTCGCTTACGGCGACCAGATTATAAATTCTAGTTGTTTCAAATATATTATATTAATTTATATTTTTTTTTATTAAATTATTAATTTAGCAAAAGAGTTAAATAAAAGTTACATAAATTTTACATTGACCAGGAGGTATGGGATATGAGTGTGCGCGAGCAGTAGATTTAACAGATTTGATAGAAAATTAGATTAAATTAAAGTTGATAGACCGAGCGAAATTAAGTTAAAATTTATTTTTTTTTCTTCTTTCTGATATATATATATATAGTTGTTTTTTTTTCCATTGAATAAAGTAATTCAAGCGTTGTAAATTGAACCAGTGAGATTAAAATTTTTTTTTGTGTAATACCTCTCCCAACTTCAACTAATAAAATTTGACACCAGAGGTCGCCCACCTCCCAGCCAAGACAGCCCGAGATTCATGCTGCCGACGAGTAAGCCGGTGGCCTGTCTGGCGCTCTTAATAAATTAAAGATTTTTTTTCTTTTCGACAGGCCGAACTTTGCATGCGGGGACGGGCAAGGTTATATTAATTTATTTGATAACTTGTTTATTGAAATTTTCATATAATTAAATTCTCACATCGCAAATTAATTGTCGGTTAAATTTACTAAAATTAAAGAGTTTACTTAAGGACCGAAGAACCAATTACGTGAGTTCAAAACCAGTCTATAAGGAAAAATGTACCAGGTCCGGTCAAGCCGAACCCACGGCCTCTGAAAGATTATCAGACTCCTTGAAAACATCAAACTCAGGCCACGAAATATCAAAATTTTCTTATATGAGTCAAAAAAATGGTTTTAAAACCTATTTAGAATTTTACCGAAAACCTGAAGGGGAAGGCAGAGAATACGAAATTGAACACTCCGAATGGAATAACTATCAACTCGCCTTCATCGATTTAACAGACAACAAGATAAAATACAAGCTTTACTTGACGCTGAAAGAAACAAATAGTACTATACATTTCGAAAACCCTCAAGAAAATACTTCTCTCTTTTTAAGGAAAAATGTCAACGAAGTAGAGTCTCTTGAGATGCAAGATGAGGAAAAATACAGAAGGGTATTAAAAACTCGCCCAACACTAACGGGATTAACAAAAATACTACCATACATCTCATTTGTAAAATACAACATCAATCGTATGGCCTGTGATTGGAGAATAGCCATCTCACTCATTTATTAACCTTTTATTAATACGTTGAACCTCAAATTGCATAATTTCATTTTTTTATTTTAAATTTATTATTTATTCGTAATTTTGAAATGTCTAATTTTATTTTAAATTATGTTTTAAGAATATAAAAAAATCACTTTAGCATAGATTTTATTCTGAATAACGTAAAGTTTTTTTATAATCTCTGTTATTTTACTAAAATAATTCTTTTATATTTTTGATGGTATAATTAACAAAGATTTTATGCATATGAATATAAAATTATATATATAGGGTCTTTGTATGTGAGATATACATAATTACTTATGGGTATAAACAAAGGGTTAAACATAGATTACAAATAATTTTTCCCTCCTCTATGATTAAAATATTACACTCTTAAGACTAACGCTTCATCATCAACACTACTATTTTATACTAAGGTTATGGTCATATATTTTAAATTTAATTTTAATCTGCTTATTAAATTATTTGAGAAATCAATATTTTTCTTAATATAATAAGAATATATTCATCAATTTTTTTTTCCTCTTGGACGTAAACAAAAGCAGACAATAGATTGCAGTCAAGGAGTTCGATTTTAATAGCACAACCTGCATCGACAATTAATTTCTTAATAAAAATAATTCATTTGTTTCATATCAAAACTCATATCTTTGTATTATCCTCTCTATTAATCATCAATATACAGATTTTAACAAATTATTGGTTTGATATAAAATATATGAATATTTGCATGATTCATTAACTAACAATAGTAAGTAATTATTTACTCAATGACATCCTAAATTTTCTTTTCTTTATTCTACAATAGTACTAGTATGACTTTAATTTTACTTAATTTCAAGTAATTTGTTGAGTAATTGACAAGTTAATTTTACAAAAATTAACTTGTCAAAATCAATCTGATACTTAGCTCAAAACACAATTTTATTATATAAATATATATAGTAGAAAAGCATTTTGTAATTTTAATAGTTACTTTTAAAGTAAATATGCTAAATTTTTATTATTTATTATTTTCATTCTAGTAAATAATAAATTATTATTCTAAGATTTTTATTTTTCAAGTCAAAATAAATTGAAACATTAGGACAATAATTTTCCTTCGATTAAAACAAATACTGAACTAAATCCTTTGTGTATTGATTAAACTAAATTTACTCATAACTCAAGTTGAGATTAACCAGATGATCATCAAACTTAACAAATTTAATTGTTTTAATAAAACAACAATTTTTTTTTATTATTGCTGAAGAAATAGAATACAATAGATGCGTATACATTTAAACGCACATGTATGTATATGTTTATATATATGAGTAAACTTGTACAATTAACAACATTTTAGAACGAGTCTTTATAATAATAAACTAATTATTATCATAAGGATTAAACAAATAGTAATTCGAATAAGAAAACACTCCTATGCTTTCCTGATATCTCCACCTTCAAACACCCCAACTTGTGAATACCTTCTTCACACTATCCAAGGAATTAGATTCAGAAACCACTATTGAATTGAAGAAATTAACACAAAATAACGACATAATTTTACTAAAGGAAATAGAAACAAAATTTAAAGAAATAGCCACACGCCACCACGAACGGAACCGTACTTACATATACATAGACACAGGATTTTTTTTTTTACAAACTTAATAATAGGAACATCAATATTCATTCTCATCTGGAAATGTAAATCCTTGAAATGTAAACAACGAACTAAACACACTCGAAAAATAAATAGTATAGAATTGCAAGAATATTCTTTAAAACAACCAGAATCAAATCGCCATACTACTTACGTGACCTTACAACCTCTTCAACAAAACCACTCCAACCATCAGATACTGGAAATCTCCGAACTTTCTAACCTGTGCAATCAAAACACAGAGGTCACACCTCATGAAAATCGAACTCTAGAACGATCGTTCTCTGCAGCCTCCCTGGATACTGATTTACCACTGCAAAACATCACCTACGCCTAACCTTAATAGAAGCAACCACGTAACAATTCAATCATCACTTTTCAAGGAAGATTTCAAATAAACATTCAAGAACTTAAATCATTAACTTGAAACATTAAATTTAATAATTTATATACTATAACAATATTTCTTTTTTAGTTTAACTCACATGAAGTTTTGTAATATTATAAGCACCGATACTATATACATTCCAAAACCTTACAAATTAACGACAATCTAAAATCAAAATAATTATAAAATAATTGAATGGTATATTTTCTTGTAATTAATAGTGTATTTCTTTCAGTGACCTATACAAACAAAAAAAAGAAAAAAATTTTTTTTGCAATTATTACATTTATTTTAAAAATTTTCTCATCTTCAATTTACTTCTTTTCTACTGAAACAAATACAATATTAAAATTGTTTCCAACCGATGTATATAATTTTAATTTAACGATTAAAAAAAAAAAGAAGAAATAAAAAATATATAAATACTACTACCTATACATCCATATTTAACCAATGTATTTTTTTTATTATAGAAACTATAGTTATAGGGTAACCAAAATAAAACAGCCAAATTATGACTCAATTCCCAAATATCTCGAAAATCGTTTTTTGTTTATATATACTACATCTGTAAGATTCGGTCCGTTCTACAACTCTCATGCTGATTGTCGGGACGACAATCGACCTGAGGGGGAAGGTGTGACATCCCATGGAACTAAACCCTTATAAATTGTTAAATAAATTATATTAAGGATTGGAATTATTCATTAACCTATTTTTTTCAATCCAAACAGAAAGTAGTTCCATGCGATGTCCCGATTCAGCATTCTTAAAAATTGCGAAAACTTCAAATGTAAAGAAGAGACGGAGAAGAAAGTACAAGAATGCATTGGTAAGCAAGCCAATGAACTCTAAAACAATCGAATGATTTTCTGTTCTGAAAATTTCAGCTGCATGTCAGGTTTTGATTGGATTTTCCATCTCTCGATCGCCCGGCGCAAGGCAATAAAAACAGCCCCCTACGTCACTCTTGGCCTGTTGTCATAATACGATAGCAACCGCCAAGGTCGGCTCTGCTGGTCCACTGAGATAAAGTCAGTGTTAGTTTTTTTTAAATCAGTTTAATTATCATTAAATTCATTAGGAAGTAGCTTAGAAACCTACTTCGCTAATAGAAAAAAAAATATATTATAGTATAGAAAATATAAAACTAAAATTTTTGCATTTAAATAAATAAATATTTTTGCAAAAATTAAATCAATAAATATTTAGTGAAAAAAAAGACAAGCAAGTGCAAGTGACGACATAAACGTATAAATTAGCTGAGCGCTGGACGACCGAGAATTGAATAATCTAAACTAATCTGGCCACGGATAACTTAACCGTGTAGGAATAAGTTAATCTAAGCGGAGATTAAAGGACGGAACTTCAAGGGATACATTTATATATCTTCTCCTTCTCTTCTTGGAAAATTTAATCGTAAGGAAAATTATTATATATATTAAATAACATGTGTATTAATTATTAAATAAAAATAAAAGAAAACACAAAAAGAGGAATTTATTTAAGTAATTAAAACTTGATATTAACTTTTATAAAATTTGATTATTTTAAAACTAAATTAGAATTTAATTTTAATAAATATATAGTAAAAAGGTGAGAGGTAAGTCCTGGGACTACAAACTGGTTCCCAATAAAAAGAAATTTATTTCTTTTTGTGAACTCAACGACCGAACCAAATCCGGTCGTAACAGCAGCTTCTATCATTCGACTCATATTACAATATTGCTCCCCTCTCTTTCAAATTGTCGTCCCGACAATTAAAGGACCAGTAACACTTTACCTTTATAAATAAATGACCATGCACCAAGCATGAATTTTATGCACCAAGCATAAATAATAATTTTATCTTACACTCTTGTTCCAGTCAATTCCAGGATTCTTGTCCAATACAAGAATGACTCCCAATTGACACAAGAGACACAAAATAAACTCAAATTTCTTTCTTCCAACAGCAACTTTGAGGAACAATGTTTTAATGGAAATCTTAATGAATATGAGTGGGAAGAATAATTTTTTTACTGTGGAACCTTATCTCATATTCCTGTTCCGGCATTCACCTTCCCGCTCATGGGAAAAACCACAGTTCAAAAGAACCATGAGCAGAACAGTTAAGTCGAGCGTTCATGAAAAGTTGCCAGTCGATCAATATGTACAATTTTATTTTTGTGTCTGTTTGATTTTTGTATACAGAACACAACGTCATTGATTTTCTTGAGTATAGTATAAGGGCCTTCCCAGTTACTTTGTAGTTTTGGTGATATTCCTTTTCTTCTTTGTGGATTGTAAAACCAAACTTTTTGACCTTCAGAGAAAGTAACCTGTCGAGCCTTATGATCATAGTAATTTTTCGTCTTATTTGATGTTATTAATAAATGTTGTCGTGCTTGGTTATGGATTTCGTCAATTTTAAGTTTGAGTTGTTGAACATAATTGGAATTAAATTGGACTTCTTTTGGTTTTTGTGGACAGCCCCTTATTAAATCCAATGGAAGTCGTAAGTTGGTACCAGTAAGCATCTCAGCAGGAGTTGCCCCAGTTGTAGAATGTGTAGAGGATCTGTAAGCTAATAAATAAAATGAAATCCATCGGTCCCAATCTTTTTGATTTTGTGTGATGTACTTGGATAAGTAATTAAGTATGTTTTGGTGTTGTCGCTCAACCTGACCGTTTGATTGTGGATGTAATGGTGTCGTTCTCGTCTTGTGAAATCCTAACAAATTACCTAATTCTTTTATCAGTTTCGAATCGAAATTTTTACCTTGATCTGTATGAATACTTAAAGGAACTCCATATCTAGAAATAACCTGACTAACTAATATTTCTGCTATAGTAGGAGCTCTCATATTTGAAATTGGAAAAACTTCAATCCATTTAGTGAATGTATCTGTAATTACTAAAAGGTATTTATTTCCTAATGAAGATTTAGGAAATTGTCCAAGAATATCCATTTGAAGTCTTTCAAAAGGTTCTCCTGAATTAAAAATTTGCATTTCATTATGTCCTTTATCAGAAGGACCTTTCCGAGCAATACAAATCATACAAGATTTACACCAATTTTCTATGTCATTTTTACAAGTTGCCCAATAAAACCTTTTGCGTATTTTATCCAATGTTTTATTTACTCCAAAATGACCTCCTGTTGGTGAATCATGAGCTTCTTTTAAAATTTCAGTGATTTTATTTTGTGGTACCACAATTTGTAAAGTAGTTGATTTTAAATTTGGAGATAACCATTTTCGACAAAGAACATTATCTTTAATCATTTAAAGAACTTGATGGTCAATTAGCTAGATGGATTGAAAGAATAGGTAAATATAATTATGAGATTATACATAGAAAAGGAAATTCTCACAAAAATGCTGATAGTTTATCATAGCTGATAATATGATCTGCTTGCCCTAAACAAATTAAAAAACAGGGAAACTAGGTTTTGTTGAACTTGTTGGGGCGGGTTCAACAGATAGGTTCAAAGCCCCGAACACATGTTCTCGTCTTGTAGCTAGGATTAATGGTAATTCTGATAGTTTTTATTTTTTAGGAAAACTTGACGATAATAATTGTAATTTCAAGATAGATTCAGGTTCTGATGTATCTATAGTTAATTCTAAATTGATAAGCTCTAATTTTAATCAAATTCCTGTACATAATATCTTTCTTAAATATCCAACTGGAGAACAAGTTCCAATTAAATGTAAAGTTATAGTTTCAATCAAATTAGGAAAAATTTCAATGACATTACCTATGTTTGTAGCAAATATAGATGATGATTGTATTCTTGGAGATGATTTTCTAAAAGAATCTAATATTTCATGTAAAATCCATGAAACTATTAGAAATCTACTTGATTTGCCTGTAATTCACAAATCATGTGGAAAAATTGTTACGTCTAAATTATTAATTAAACTTAAAAATACTTTAACACAATAACTTAATACACTTTTACAAAACAATAGTGTTCTTTATTGGTTAGAACGAACTCAAATCATCTGATCATAAAAACAGACTAACTTATTTACATGAACATCATATATATATATATATATATATATATATACATAAACATGATCTTCAACTTTTCTTCTTAGCAGCTTCTATCATTCGACTCATATTACAACAATATTTATTGTTGCAAATGATGAGTAGAATCTACACAAATTTTTTTAAATCTCAGAATTGCTGTCTTCTGATTGGTTCATTTTGTACTTTCATGTAATTTTGAATTTCTGGTGTTCGACCAGGTTGATTTCACTCAGGTTGCACTATATTATGTCTTTTTATAATATCTTGAAGTTAGCTTTGTCTCATCTTAGGCATAGAACTGAGAGAAGAGCTATAGAACTTTGAATATTAAAAAATAAAATAGAATTTTCAATTTAAAACATATATACTGTGGATTTGGTTCTTCGATTGTAGATAATGCAATATACGAACAAATGATTTTTAAATATCTTAAGAGCAGGTCGTATATCTCTGTCCTTTTCTAATCAAAGAATTAAGTTTTTTGCAAAAACTAATAATTGTAGCAAAAAATAAGGAGATAGCCCCATCTCGTATAATAAAAAGCAAGATTTTCTTTGCCGAGGAAAAATTATTTTTATCAATTCGTTTTGAAGAAAACCTTGAAAAACTTAAAAAATAGAGGTTAGGATGGACAATTCAGTTTTTCAAGGTTTTCTTAAAAACGAAGCGATAAAAATAATTTTTCCTCATAAAAGAGAATCTTGCTTTTTATTATACGAGATGGGGCTCTCTTCTTATTTTTTGCTACAATTATTAATTTTTGTTAAAAAATCAATTCTTTGATTAGAAAAGGACAGATATACTCGACCTCCTCTTAAAAGAGATCTATTTTTTAATAATTTAAGTATTAATTTAGAATCTGAATTGAAATATCAACTGTTCATTATTTAGACATCCTCACAATGCACTCGCAACCAAAACATATTTATGTACTTCAATAAATTGTTATTATGATTTTAAATATTTAAAATAAGATGAGTTTATAAATATATAATACATATGTATTGAAAAATTATTTAAATACGTATTATACATTTAGGAATGATTATTCATATAATAGTTTTATGTAATCCAATAAATTAAGATTTTCATAAATATTATATATTAAAATATTCAGATCCTTTTTCTTATTTGATTTCGATAACTATAAATTCCAATAATTGATTAAAATAATATTACAGAATTATATATCCGTTAAATTAAAAATTAGAAACGTGTTATAAGTAGAAAATGATTTTAATACTTACATGTTATGTCCCATTATATCTGTAATGTTACATAAAATGAAAGTTTATATGTACATATGTTATATACAAATTTCTTAACTTTAAACATTGACATAAAATATTTATCCACGGGCCTGGCAAGTAATTTTGTAAATATTTAATAAAATTTAAAAAATTTCAGAACATTTTAAAATAAATGATAAAAAAAAGATAACAAGAAATAATACAATTTTGTTACTGAAATTCAACGTTAATTTATAAAGAAAAATAATTGAAAAATCTTTTGTTAAAAATTATGGTAAGATCTCATAGTTTTATTACCTTTATTATATACTTGACATTTATTTCGTGATTTCATGAAATTCTAATGTCAAGGTTTGATTCTATTACTAAAAATAGTTTATAATATGTTAAAGACATCAAAATGTTTAAAATCATTAATTAAAATAAATCGCCAAGCATACTTGCCTACTATATATCTTTTTAAGAGGCGGTCGGAACCATTTGCCGCTTGGTGGCGCTGCGGTCAGGTGAGAGAAAAATATAAAATATTTTTTATATAGCAATTTAAAATTTACTGAAACAATAATATACTTTTAATCTTGTCATTTCCTCTAGCCATATATATGTAGAATAATTATTAATATTAATTTTGTTTGAAAAGTCTAAAATATTGTTATAAAGCGAAAAATGCGGCGCGAGGTAGAGCCGACGTAAACATTAGCATACATCATTCTTTAGTATTGCTCTCTCTGTCGCACTAAGGGAAGGTGCACGCATGTTTACATCGGTCCTACGTTGCATCGCATTTTTCGCTTTATAACAATATTTCAGACTTTTCAAACAAGATAAGTATTAATAATTATTCTACATATAGATGGCTAGAGGAAATGACAACATTAAAAGTATATTGTCGTCTCAGAAAATTGTAAATAGCTGTATAAAAAATATTTAATAGATTTCTCTCACCTGACCGCAGCGCCACCCTATATGTAGCGGCGAATAGACCCGACCGCCTCTTAAAGGTAAGCTTTTTACAGTATTCAATTTTGAAATATACATACAAATCTGTTTATTTCTTCATCCTCATAATTTCAAACTTTTTAACCGATTTCAAAAAGGAGGAGGTTCTCAATTCAACTGAATTTTTTTTTTTTTTTTTTTTTAAATGTCTGTTACCTCATAACTCCGTCATTCCTTAACCGATTCGAAAAAACTTTTTCTTATCTGATAGAGAATGTCTGCAGGAAGGTCCCATACGTGTCCTATAATTATTGGGCCAATATTCGGTTCGTATGACCCAATTATCAAATTAAGAAAACTGGGAGTTTTGTTTTCTCTCTCTCTCTCTCTCTCCCTCCCTCCCTCCCTCTCTCTCTTACCCGAGCTTGAAAATGTATACATGCACACATAACGACACTGTGCTGTTGAGCCTTCTTTCTTTCCTGCTATATATTACTTGGTGGTGTACTAATGCATGCGTTATGAATTAATAATGAAAGTTTAATGTAATTAGTGGGTCTACCTATATTTGCGTTTTTAGTAAGGGGATCCACTAGAAGATAGAAAATAAAAATTTTTTAACAAGAAAAATTTTTTAACAAAAAACAAAATTGACTTAAAAAAAATGCACTAAAAAGTTACAAATAATTTTTGATCTTCAATAATTATACGCATACTACGCATCTAACTCAACACATGTGTAGCATACATTTTATAGATTATCTAATCATTTGTAAACAGCACCAAGAAATTATATTTTTTTTTAATTCACAAAAAAATATTTTCGAAGTCGGCGTCAAATTCTACATCTGTGCAGAACAATTCAACAACTTGACGCCAACTTCGAAATTATTTTTTTGTGAGCTAAAAAAAAATATAATTTGTTGGTGCTGTTTACAAATGATTAAATAATCTATAAAATGTTTGCTACACATGTGTTGAGTTAGATGCGTAGTATGCGTATAATTATTGAAGATCAAAAATTATTTGTAACTTTTTAGTGCATTTTTTTTAAGTCAATTTTGTTTTTTGTTAAAAAATTTTTTTTTGTTTAAATTTTTATTAACCTTTTAAGGGCGGGGATTTTGACGATGAAATTCGACTTTTTTTTTAAACAATATTTGTGCATAAAATGAAAAAATATATCACGTGGAGTGCCTGATAAAATTGGTGGTCGATATATCGACCAGTCCCGTCCTTAAAAGGTTAATATAAATAATTGAATATTGTAAAAAATTTTACTCCTTTCTTATTATACAAGGTACATTTATTTTTTTAATATTCAAAGTTAATTTTCATTTTTGAAACAATAATTGTACTTCTTTTTTCATACTTTGTTTGATATAAAGATAATTTTAAGCAGATATAAATATGTAATTAATTGTACATACTTGACAAATAATCTTATAATAATTATAAATGTCAAATGCTTAAAATAAATCATGAAAAAATTTAAAAATCATGTGTATTAGTTAATATTTTTCAATAAGAAAAATAATACAATTTTGGTTTGTTTAAATATAATTATAGTAACGCAAGTTTTAATTTTACTTTGTAATAATTATTACAAAAATATAAAAATCTCATGTGAAGAATAAATTATACTTATAAAGTATAAAATTATTTTAAATCTAAATTTTAGTTTTAACTTTAAAATATAACTCAAATAGAAATCAACAAATTCCTTAAAAAATTAATAACATGTTACATTTTTAATCAGTTTAGAATTTGCTCTGTCAATGATTTGCAGCTTAGATGTAGATTCCATATTTTAATCTCATCAAGATTTTATCATTCCAAGACATTTCACAGTTTTTTAGTTTGTTATCGCGAGTGATATTCTTTATTTATTTATATCGATTGATACAATCTTCTAAATAATTTTTAAAACTGGAACACTGTGATTTTCTCGTACCTTTTTAAACAAGCTTTTTTAAATAAAGATTACACTGCTAATAATTTCTGCATAAAATTTAATGTAAACGTAAAGGAAGCTCGTTACAAGCACGTACATTTAATATTATTCATGTACAATATTAAAAATAATTACTCAATTAATTTTTGTAATTTTGCATGAAAAAATTCATGCAATAACCATTGGAGATAATTAATGCGAAAACTAGAAATTTATGAATAATGTTATTGATTTTCATGAAATTTACAGTAATTTTAATGAATATTAAACTAAAATGAATTAATAAAAATCATGAAAACCGAAGAACTAATGCATAAAATTTAATAACATTGTTTCTTAGATTCCATGCACGATACATTTAAACAAATTAATATTGTACATGAAAATGGATATTTTTTTAATTTATTTTAGTTAATCTGTACATAAAATTTCGTGTATGGAATTAAAATATGTTAATGAGAAAACATAGATTTTTAAGAAAAGTTATAAAACAAATAAAATATACGGTGTATGAAATTTAATAAAAAGTGAAGGAAGCTCGTTACAAGCACGTATATTAAATATTATTCATTAACAATATTAAAAATAATTACTCAATTAAATTTATAATTTTGCATTTAAAAATTTATGCATCAACCATTGGAATTGATTAATGCGAAAACTAGAAATTTATGAATAATGCAATTGATTTTCATGAAATTTACAGTAATTTTAATGATTATTAAACTAAAATAAATTAATAAAAATCATGAAAATCGAAGAACTGATGCATGAAATTTTATAAAACTGTTTCTTAGATTCCATGCACGATAAATAAAAATAAATTAATATTGTACATGAAAATTGATCATTTTCTAATTTATTTTAGTTAATATGTACACTAAATTCCGTGTATGGAATTAAAATATGTTAATAAGAAAACATAGATTTTTAAGAAAAGTTATAAAAAAAATAAAATATACGGTGTATAAAATTTAATGAACAAATGAAGGAAGCTCGTTACAAGCACGTACATTAAATATTATTCATTGACAATATTAAAAATAATTACTCAATTAATTTTTGTAATTTTGCATTTAAAAATTCATGCAATAACCATTGGAATTAATTAATGCGAAAACTGGAAATTTATGAATAATGTTATTGATTTTCATGAAATTTACAGTAATTTTAATGAATATTGAACTAAAATGAATTACTAAAAATCATGAAAACCGAAGAACTAATGCATGAAATTTTATAAAATTGTTTCTTAGATTCCATGCACGATACATTAAAATAAATTAATATTGTACATGAAAATGGATCATTTTTAAATTTATTTTAGTTAATCTGTACATTAAATTTCGTGTATGGAATTAAAATATGTTAATGAGAAAACATAGATTTCTAAGAAAAGTTATAAAACAAATAAAATATACGGTGTATGAAATTTAATAAAAAGTAAAGGAAGCTCGTTACAAGCACGTACATTAAATATTATTCATTGATAATATTAAAAATAATTACTCAATTAATTTTTATAATTTTGCATTTAAAAATTTATGCATCGACCATTGGAATTAATTAATGCGAAAACTAGAAATTTATTAATAATGCAATTGATTCTCATGAAATTTACAGTAATTTTAATGATTATTAAACTATAATAAATTAATAAAAATCATGAAAACCGGAGAACTAATGCATGAAATTTTATAAAATTGTTTCTTAGATTCCATGCACGATACATTTAAACAAATTAATATTGTACATGAAAATGGATCATTTTTTAATTTATTTTAGATAATCTGTACATTAAATTCCGTGTATGGAATTAAAATATGTTAATGAGAAGACATAGATTTTTAAGAAAAGTTATAAAACAAATAAAATATACGGTGTATGAAATTTAATAAAAAGTGAAGGAAGCTCGTTACAAGCACGTATATTAAAGATTATTCTTTAACAATATTAAAAATAATTACTCAATTAATTTTCATAATTTTGCATTTAAAAATTTATGCATCAACCATTGGAATTAATTAATGCGAAAACTAGAAATTTATGAATAATGCAATTGATTTTCATGAAATTTACAGTAATTTTAATGATTATTAAACTAAAATAAATTAATAAAAATCATAAAAATTGAAGAACTGATGCATGAAATTTTATAAAATTGTTTCTTAGATTCCATGCACGATACATAAAAATAAATTAATATTATACGTGAAAATTGATCATTTTCTAATTTATTTTAGTTACTATGTACATTAAATTCCGTGTATGGAATTAAATTATGTTAATAAGAAAACATAGATTTTAAAGAAAAGTTATAAAACAAATAAAATATACGGTGTATAAAAGTTAATGAACAAGTAAAGGAAGCTCGTTACAAGCACGTACATTTAATATTATTCATGTACAATATTAAAAATAATTACTCAATTAATTTTTGTAATGTTGCATTTAAAAATTTATGCATCAACCATTGGAATTAATTAATGCGAAAACTAGAAATTTATGAATAATGTTATTGATTTTCATGAAATTTACAGTAATTTTAATGAATATTGAACTAAAATGAATTAATAAAAATCATGAAAACCGGAGAACTATTGCATGAAATTTTATAAAATTGTTTCTTAGATTCCATGAAAGATACATTAAAATAAATTAATATTGTACATGAAAATTGATCATTTTCTAATTTATTTTAGTTAATATGTACATTAAATTCCGTGTATGGAATTAAGATATGTTAATAAGAAAACATAGATTTTTAAGAAAAGTTATAAAACAAATAAAATATACAGTGTATAAAATTTAATAAATAAGTGAAGGAAGCTTGTTACAAGCACGTACATTTAATATTATTCATGTACAATATTAAAAATAATTACTCAATTAATTTTTGTAATTTTGCATGAAAAAATTCATGCAATAACCATTGGAGATAATTAATGCGGGAACTAGAAATTTATGAATAATGTTATTGATTTTCATGAAATTTACAGTAATTTTAATTAATATTAAACTAAAATGAATTAATAAAAATCATGAAAACCGGAGAACTAATGCATGAAATTTGATAAAATTGTTTCTTAGATTCCATGCACGATGCATTAAAATAAATTAATATTGTACATGAAAATTAATCATTTTCTAATTTATTTTAGTTAATATGTACATTAAATTCCGTGTATGGAATTAAAATATGTTAATAAGAAAACATAGATTTTTAAGAAAAGTTATAAAACAAATAAAATATACGGTGTATAAAATTTAATGAACAAGTAAAGGAAGCTCGTTACAAGCACGTATATTTAATATTATTCATGTACAATATTAAAAATAATTACTCAATTAATTTTTGTAATTTTTCATTTAAAAATTTATGCATCAACCATTGGAATTAATTAATGCGAAAACTAGAAATTTATGAATAATGTTATTGATTTTCATGAAATTTACAGTAATTTTAATGAATATTGAACTAAAATAAATTAATAAAAATCATGAAAACCGGAGAACTAATGCCTAAAATTTTATAAAATTGTTTCTTAGATTCCATGCACGATACATTAAAATAAATTAATATTGTTCATGAAAATTTATCATTTTCTAATTTATTTTAGTTAATATGTACATTAAATTCCGTGTATGGTATTAAAATATGTTAATAAGCAAACATAGATTTTTAAGAAAAGTTAAAAAAAAATAAAATATACGGTGTATAAAATTTAATGAACAAATGAAGGAAGCTCGTTACAAGCACGTACATTAAATATTAAACATTGACAATAATAAAAATAATTACTTAATTAATTTTTATAATTTTGCATTTAAAAATTTATGCATCAACCATTGGAATTAATTAATTCGAAAACTAGAAATTTATGAATAATGTTATTGATTTTCATGAAATTTACAGTAATTTTAATGAATATTGAACTAAAATGAATTAATAAAAATCATGAAAACTGAAGAACTATTGCATGAAATTTTATAAAATTTTTTCTTAGATTCCATGAAAGATACATTAAAATAAATTAATATTGTACATGAAAATGGATCATTTTTTAATTTATTTTAGTTAATCTGTACATTAAATTTCGTGTATGGAATAAAAATACGTTAATGAGAAAAAATAGATTCTTAAGAAAAGTTATAAAACAAATAAAATATACGGTGTATAAAATTTAATAAAAAGTGAAGGAAGCTCGTTACAAGCACGTACATTAAATATTATTCATTGACAATATTAAAAATAATTACTCAATCAATTTTATAATTTTGCATTTAAAAATTTATTTATCAACCATTGGAATTAATTAATGCGAAAACTAGAAATTTATGAATAATGCAATTGATTTTCATGAAATTTACAGTAATTTTAATGATTATTTAACTATAATAAATTAACAAAAATCATGAAAATCGAAGAACTGATGCATGAAATTTTATAAAATTGTTTCTTAGATTTCATGCACGATACATTAAAATAAATTAATATTGTACATAAAAATTGATCATTTTCTAATTTATTTTAGTTAATATGTACATTAAATTCCGTGTATGAAATTAAAATATGTTAATAAGAAAACATAGATTTTTAAGAAATGTTATAAAACAAATAAAATATACGGTGTATAAAATTAAATGAACAAGTGAAGGAAGCTCGTTACAAGCACGTACATTTAATATTATTCATGTACAATATTAAGAATAATTACTCAATTAATTTTTGTAATTTTGCATGAAAAAATTCATGCATCAACCATTGGAATTAATTAATGCGAAAACTAGAAATTTATAAATAATGTTATTGATTTTCATGAAATTTACAGTACTTTTAATGAACATTGAACTAAAATGAATTAATAAAAATCATGAAAACCGGAGAACTAATGCTTGAAATTTTATAAAATTGTTTCTTAGATTCCATGCACGATACATTAAAATAAATTAATATTGTTCATGAGAATTGATCATTTTCTAATTTATTTTAGTTAATATGTACATTGAATTCCGAGTATGGAATTAAAATATGTTAATAAGAAAACATAGATTTTTATAAAAAGTTATAAAACAAATAAAATATACAGTGTATAAAATTTAATGAATAAGTGAAGGAAGCTCGTTAGAGGCACGTACATTTAATATTATTCATGTACAATATTGAAAATAATTACTCAATTAATTTTTGTAATTTTGCATGAAAAAATTCATGCAATAACCATTGGAGATAATTAATGCGAAAACTAGAAATTTATGAATAATGTTATTGATTTTCATGAAATTTACAGTAATTTTAATGAATATTAAACTAAAATAAATTAATAAAAATCATGAAAACCGGAGAACTAATGCATAAAATTTTATAAAATTGTTTCTTAGATTCCATGCACGATACATTTAAACAAATTAATATTGTACATGAAAATGGATCATTTTTTAATTTATTTTAGTTAATCGGTACATTAGATTTCGTGTATGGAATTAAAATATGTTAATGAGAAAACATAGATTTTTAAGAAAAGTTATAAAACAAATAAAATATGCGGTGTATGAAATTTAATAAAAAGTGAAGGAAGCTCGTTACAAGCACGTATATTGAATATTATTCATTGACAATATTAAAAATAATTACTCAATTAATTTTTATAATTTTGCATTTAAAAATTTATGCATCAACCATTGGAATTGATTAATGCGAAAACTAGAAATTTATGAATAATGCAATTGATTTCCATGAAATTTCAGTAATTTTAATGATTATTTAACTATAATAAATTAACAAAAATCATGAAAATCGAAGAACTGATGCATGAAATTTTATAAAATTGTTTCTTAGATTCCATGCACGATACATTAAAATAAATTAATATTGTTCATGAAAATTGATCATTTTCTAATTTATTTTAGTTAATATGTACATTAAATTCCGTATATAGAATTAAAATATGTTAATAAGAAAACATAGATTTTTAAGAAAAGTTATAAAAAAAATAAAATATACGGTGTATAAAATTTAGTGAACAAATGAAGGGAGCTCGTTACAAGCACGTACATTAAATATTATTCATTGACAATAATAAAAATAATTACTTAATTAATTTTTATAATTTTGCATTTAAAAATTTATGCATCAACCATTGGAATTAATTAATGCAAAAACTAGAAATTTATGAATAATGTTATTGATTTTCATGAAATTTACAGTAATTTTAATGAATATTGAACTAAAATGAATTAATAAAAACCATGAAAACTGAAAAACTATTGCATGAAATTTTATAAAATTGTTTCTTAGATTCCATGCACGATACATTAAAATAAATTAATATTGTTCATGAAAATTGATCATTTTCTAATTTATTTTAGTTAATATGTACATTAAATTTCGTGTATGGTATTAAAATATGTAATAAGAAACATAGATTTTTAAGAAAAGTAAAAAAAGTAAGAAAGGGATTAAAGTAAGAGAACAATATTTATAAATGTTGATCCATGACGATACATTAAAATAAATTAATATTGTTCATGAAAATTGATCATTTTCTAATTTATTTTAGTTAATATGTACATTAAATTCCGTGTATGGGATTGCAATATGTTAATAAGAAAACATAGATTTTTAAGAAAAGTTATAAAACAAATAAAATATACGGTGTATAAAATTAAATGAACAAGTGAAGGAAGCTCGTTACAAGCACGTACATTTAATATTATTCATGTACAATATTAAGAATAATTACTCAATTAATTTTTGTAATATTGCATGAAAAAATTCATGCATCAACCATTGGAATTAATTAATGCGAAAACTAGAAATTTATAAATAATGTTATTGATTTTCATGAAATATATAGTACTTTTAATGAACATTGAACTAAAATGAATTAATAAAAATCATGAAAACCGGAGAACTAATGCTTGAAATTTTATAAAATTGTTTCTTAGATTCCATGCACGATACATTAAAATAAATTAATATTGTTCATGAAAATTGATCATTTTCTAATTTATTTTAGTTAATATGTACATTGAATTCCGAGTATGGAATTAAAATATGTTAATAAGAAAACATAGATTTTTATGAAAAGTTATAAAACAAATAAAATATAGAGTGTATAAAATTTAATGAATAAGTGAAGGAAGCTCGTTACTGGCACGTACATTTAATATTATTCATGTACAATATTGAAAATAATTACTCAATTAATTTTTGTAATTTTGCATGAAAAAATTCATGCAATAACCATTGGAGATAATTAATGCAAAAACTAGAAATTTATGAATAATGTTATTGATTTTCATGAAATTTACAGTAATTTTAATGAATATTAAACTAAAATTAATTAATAAAAATCATGAAAACCGGAGAACTAATGCATAAAATTTTATAAAATTGTTTCTTAGATTCCATGCACGATACATTTAAACAAATTAATATTGTACATGAAAATGGATCATTTTTTAATTTATTTTAGTTAATCGGTACATTAGATTTCGTGTATGGAATTAAAATATGTTAATGAGAAAACATAGATTTTTAAGAAAAGTTATAAAACAAATAAAATATGCGGTGTATGAAATTTAATAAAAAGTGAAGGAAGCTCGTTACAAGCACGTATATTGAATATTATTCATTGACAATATTAAAAATAATTACTCAATTAATTTTTATAATTTTGCATTTAAAAATTTATGCATCAACCATTGGAATTGATTAATGCGAAAACTAGAAATTTATGAATAATGCAATTGATTTTCATGAAATTTCAGTAATTTTAATGATTATTTAACTATAATAAATTAACAAAAATCATGAAAATCGAAGAACTGATGCATGAAATTTTATAAAATTGTTTCTTAGATTCCATGCACGATACATTAAAATAAATTAATATTGTTCATGAAAATTGATCATTTTCTAATTTATTTTAGTTAATATGTACATTGAATTTCGAGTATGGAATTAAAATATGTTAATAAGAAAACATAGATTTTTAAGAAAAGTTATAAAACAAATAAAATATACAGTGTATAAAATTAAATGAACAAGTAAAGGAAGCTCGTTACAAGCACGTACATTTAATATTATTCATGTACAATATTAAGAATAATTACTCAATTAATTTTTGTAATTTTGCATGAAAAAATTCATGCAATAACCATTGGAGATAATTAATGCGAAAACTAGAAATTTATAAATAATGTTATTGATTTTCATGAAATTTACAGTACTTTTAATGAATATTGAACTAAAATGAATTAAAAAAATCATGAAAACCGGAGAACTAATGCTTGAAATTTTATAAAATTGTTTCTTAGATTCCATGCACGATACATTAAAATAAATTAATATTGTTCATGAAAATTGATCATTTTCTAATTTATTTTAGTTAATATGTACATTGAATTTCGAGTATGGAATTAAAATATGTTTATAAGAAAACATAGATTTTTCAGAAAAGTTATAAAACAAATAAAATATACAGTGTATAAAATTTAATGAATAAGTGAAGGAAGCTCGTTACAGGCACGTACATTTAATATTATTCATGTACAATATTAAAAATAATTACTCAATTAATTTTTGTAATTTTGCATGAAAAAATTCATGCAATAACCATTGGAGATAATTAATGCGAAAACTAGAAATTTATGAATAATGTTATTGATTTTCATGAAATTTACAGTAATTTTAATGAATATTAAACTAAAATTAATTAATAAAAATCATGAAAACCGGAGAACTAATGCATAAAATTTTATAAAATTGTTTCTTAGATTCCATGCACGATACATTTAAACAAATTAATATTGTACATGAAAATGGATCATTTTTTAATTTATTTTAGTTAATCTGTACATTAGATTTCGTTTATGGAATTAAAATATGTTAATGAGAAAACATAGATTTTTAAGAAAAGTTATAAAACAAATAAAATATGCGGTGTATGAAATTTAATAAAAAGTGAAGGAAGCTCGTTACAAGCACGTATATTGAATATTATTCATTGACAATATTAAAAATAATTACTCAATTAATTTTTATAATTTTGCATTTAAAAATTTATGCATCAACCATTGGAATTGATTAATGCGAAAACTAGAAATTTATGAATAATGCAATTGATTTTCATGAAATTTCAGTAATTTTAATGATTATTAAACTAAAATAAATTAATAAAAATCATGAAAATCGAAGAACTGATGCATGAAATTTTATAAAATTGTTTCTTAGATTCCATGCACGATACATAAAAATAAATTAATATTGTAAATGAAAATTGATCATTTTCTAATTTATTTTAGTTACTATGTACATTAAATTCCGTGTATGGAATTAAAATATGTTAATAAGAAAACATAGATTTTCAAGAAAAGTTATAAAACAAATAAAATATACGGTGTATAAAATTTGATGAACAAGTAAAGGAAGCTCGTTACAAGCACGTATATTTAATATTATTCATGTACAATATTAAAAATAATTACTCAATTAATTTTTGTAATTTTTTATTTAAAAATTTATGCATCAACCATTGGAATTATTTAATGCGAAAACTAGAAATTTATGAATAATGTTATTAATTTTCATGAAATTTACAGTAATTTTAATGGATATTGAACTAAAATGAATTAATAAAAATCATGAAAACCGGAGAACTATTGCATGAAATTTTATAAAATTGTTTCTTAGATTCCATGCACGATACATTAAAATAAATTAATATTGTACATGAAAATTGATCATTTTCTAATTTATTTTAGTTAATATGTACATTAAATTCCGTGTATGGAATTAAAATATGTTAATAAGAAAACATAGATTTTTAAGAAAAGTTATAAAACAAATAAAATATACAGTGTATAAAATTTAATGAATAAGTGAAGGAAGCTCGTTACAAGCACGTACATTTAATATTATTCATGTACAATATTAAAAATAATTACTCAATTCATTTTTGTAATTTTGCATGAAAAAATTCATGCAATAACCATTGGAGATAATTAATGCGGAAACTAGAAATTTATGAATAATGTTATTGATTTTCATGAAATTTACAGTAATTTTAATGAATATTAAACTAAAATGAATTAATAAAAATTGTTTCTTAGATTCCATGCACGATACATTAAAATAAATTAATATTGTACATGAAAATGAATCATTTTTTAATTTATTTTAGTTAATCTGTACATTAAATTTCGTGTATGGAATTAAATTATGTTAATGAGAAAACATAGATTTTTAAGAAAAGTTATAAAAAAAATAAAATATACGGTGAATAAAATTTAATGAACAAATGAAGGAAGCTCGTTACAAGCACGTACATTAAATATTATTCATTGACAATATTAAAAATAATTACTCAATTAATTTTTATAATTTTGCATGTAAAAATTCATTTATCAACAATTGAAATTAATTAATGCTAAAACTAGAAATTTATGAATAATGCAATTGATTTTCATGAAATTTACAGTAATTTCAATGAATATTGAACTAAAATGAATTTATAAAAATCATGAAAATTGGAGAACTGATGCATGAAATTAGAAAGATTGTTTCTCGGATTCCATGCACGATACATTAAAATAAATTAATATTGTACATGAAAATTGATCATTTTCTAATTTATTTGAGTTAATCTGTACATTAAATTTCGTGTATGGAATTAAAATATGTTAATGAGAAAACAGATTTTTAAGAAAAGTTATGAAACAAAAAAATATACGGTGTATGAAATTTAATGAAAAAGTGAAGGAAGATTGTTCGGCATGGAAATTAACGATTATTCATGTATAAAATTATAAATAATTACGTAATCAATTTTGATAATCTTGTACATGAAATCTCATGCAATAACCATTAGAATCGATTAATGCAAAAACTGTTAATTTTTTAATTGCACTATTGTTTTTGCAGGAATTTACAATGATTTTAATGTTTTTTAAACAGAAATGAATTTTTAAGAATCATGAAAATTGAGGAAGAGTAGGTAAACTAGGGGGGTTCTAACGCAGGGGGGTTCTAGCGCAGGGGGGTTCTAACGCAGGGGGGTTCTGACGCAGGGGGGTTCTGACGCAGGGGGATTCTAACGCAGTGATTTTTAACGTGGTATTATTTCGAGCGCAGAATTTTTTCAAACTTTTTTTAAAATTTTTAATTATATATGTATTATTATTTCGAGCGCAGAATTTTTTTTAACTTTTTAACTATGTTTGTATTGTTATTTCGAGCGCAGAATTTTTTCAAACTCTTTTTAAAATTCTCAATTATATATGTATTATTATTTCGAGCGCAGAATTTTTTTAAACTTTTTTTAATTTTTATTTAACTATATATGTATTATTATTTCGAGCGCAGAATTTTTTTAATTTTTAATTATATGTATTATTTCAAGCGCAGAATTTTTCATTTAACTATATATGTATAACAAGTATGTACTTGCATATATATCGATATACTTGCATATATAACGATATACTTGCGCATATATAACGTATACTTGTATATATATATATATATATAATGATGTACTTTGATATATAACGATATATTTGCGTATATATAACGATATACTTGCATATATATATATATATATATAACGATATACTTCCATATATAATGATATACTTACGTAAATACCGATATACTTTCATATATATAATGATATACTTACGTATATATATAAAGATATACTTTTATATATATATATATATATATATATATATATATATATATCGATGTACTTGCATATATATCGATATACTTTCGTATATATAACGATATACTTTCGTATATATAACGATATACTTTTATATATAAAGATATACTTTTATATATATAAAGATATACTTTTATATATAAAGATATACTTTTATATATAAAGATATACTTTTATATATATAAAGATATACTTTTATATATAAAGATATACTTTTATTTATATAAAGATATACTTTTATATATATATAAAGATATATTTTCATATATATAAAGATATACTTTCATATGCTTACATATATGTACACATGAACTTACATTTGTTTACGTTAAATCATTCTGTCTCATTTTAATTTTGTATATTTGATATCTTTGGGTGATGTTTGAGGTTTGTATTTCTCATAGTACTCTTTCCAAGTATTATTTTCCTTCTTCTTCTCATTATTCGAAGTATGAAGAAGTGGAGTATATTCAGGGGTACTTGTACTTTGGCCCATGATGAAATGAATGTTGTCTATGATATGTGTCGGTATTTATAGGAAATGATGAGAGCCCCAACCATCGCTCTCATCTGTGAGATACAACCACCTGATATTATCTCTCCTTTTGACTTCCTTTACTCGCATTCCATGGCTGAATTTTCCAGTGGTACTCGACTCTCATTAAAATATTTTTTCATGAGTCTGATGTTGTGAAGAGCACAACAAGCTTTATACATTCCATCGTGGTGGGGGCAAACGGTCACTAGCTTTATCTTATCCAATGGTGGATAACCCATCTCTGTGACATCGGTAACGTTGAATTTAAAGCGCTCTAGCCACTTTTTCTTTATACTACCCATTACTAAAATTTTGCTAGCATCTCGTAAAGCTTCTTTAAGAATATTTGCTACTTCAGTGTAGGGAATCGTACCAGAATGCCAGCACAATCCATGATAATATTCTTTGAACCAGGTATTTTGCACTTTATATTTTTCTGTAAGTCTTCGCCAAGGGAATGGTTCTTTGAAGAGTAATACTAGAGGTTCGGAATCATCATTCAGCGGAACTATAGCTAGCTCTTTGAGGACATAGTCATCACCGGGCTGCTTGAAGCCTTGCATATCGACCAAGTACTCCATCCTGAATGACACTCTTGAGCCTGAACATGTAATTTATAAGGGATTTCCCCCACCATTTAGACAAGTTTTCTCACATTACCGCTGACAGGGCTGTACTCTACAATACGATCGTGTATGATCAAACAATAAGCTGATGTTCCAGGAAGAACATTAGCTCTTGATTCGAAAACTCATAGCAATAGGTTTTTCTTTGCCAATGTGATTGAGTAGCTGAAGTTTGTGAGCATTCGATAACATTACGTAAGGCATAAGCCATTCTATTCTTTGCAAATCAATCTTGAAATCTTCGTATCTATTTTCATGATGCGTCTGAACTACTGCATTCAAATCATTCCTCGATCTTGTCAGTATGAGTTCATGTTTTACATTGACTACAATTTTACGATAGTCTTCGGCAAAACCGAGAATCATACTCAGAGGAATAGATAAGTCAAAGTAACCTGCTTCATTATTTATTTTTTGATTCTCCTCTACATCAACCCATCCAGCATTCTCGAGAATTGATTCTTGACTGGGACAGAAGGAAAGCCATCCTTTCATGAGTGTAGTTAAACCAACATTTTTACATTTATCGATCTCTACAGCATTGATTTCATAGCGAATTTCTTCAAACATGTGACAGATGGCGTTATTGACTAGCACTGTATTGGCTGCAGCAGTTCCATCAGTTTTCACGAGCCTACCACAAATATGGAGTGAACTACGCGATGGAAGAAGACTTAAGTCTTGATGTTGAATAGATATACGAATTTCATCACTATTATTGAATGAAGACGCAGAATAAGGCTGATGAGCGTGTACTTCATAATGTTCGACAGATTCATCAAACTTTACTCCTGACTGTATACTCAGAATTCCTTCCATATTTTCGAAAACAGCAGAAGAATATACACGTTACTTTCCACCACGGATTTTTAGCCCTAGACTTCTTAGAAATTGAATGTTTTGTCGTGTTAACGCTTTCTTTGTCGTTCGACGACTGATGATTGGTCGGCATGTTGACTTACTTATATACCCTCTACCAACTTTAGTGTTGTAGACAATACCCATTATGCTTGTTTAAGATGTAATCTTATTGTTATTATTTCTCCTCGAAAATTAATCAAGTGTCCGTCTTGATCGACGATTCGTACTTGAATGTGATCTATGCTCTTGATGCTGATCGGAAGATAAATGACTGGAGATGGAACTTCGATGATCTTATATCCCGGTGGAACTGCAGGAAAGAACTCGTGTATGGTATGCACTCGTTTATCGTTTATATAGGCACCAGAGGTTATGTTGCACTCAACTCGAAGTGCGTTAACTTTCAAAATGGCTACAGGTAAATCAGAATCGTGATCGATTTTTTCTGGCAGAAGACGTTCAGTAAAACCCAGTAATGAGCCTATGGAATCTTGTGGTCGAAAATCAATGGGATGACTGCAGGTTATAACGCAACGTAGTGTGCTATTATTTGGCTTTATATCGATTCAAATATCTTTTGATGCTAATGCCTCACAAAGATAATTTTTTATATCTTTGATTTCGTAACTTCCAGTCGGTAATACAATTTCTTCCTTACCAACGTAGAACTTGTTATTACCACTATCGATATTGGGTATTGAATTGAAGGTCGAAAGTCCAATTAAGCCAAGAACGTAGTTCTTATCGGATGAAAGTTGGATCGGTGGAAAATACTGAGCTTCGAGCACTGATGATGTACTAGAAAAGCTTAGCGTCAATGAATCTTCCATGATTGTTCAATGGATAATGAGAGAGATAGCTAATTTGACTTTCCTTTTATAAGTTTTTTACTCAAGAACATCAAATATAAATGACCACAATTAAATGTATCATAATCTTGATATCTCTCGTAGTTATATTTGACTTCATTCACTCGCAAATAAATCATTAAATCCAATGGTGGCTGAAGGTCTCCGAAAGAATCAAAATAAACGACACTTTTACCTCGCTCACGATAAGCTACCCAATGTGTGCCAGGACCATCAAAATCATCAAGATTAACGATTGCAGATTCATGATAATGCGGGCCGCTTAATGGTAAAGCATTTCGCATGAATACTCCTCGAAAATTTGGGATTTCCAATATCTTGGCATACTTTACGAGGTCAAAGTCGGTCAAAGCTCTTTGTGGTAACCTTACTTCGAGGATCTTTTTTTTTTAGACTTCAAACGAAGACCAAGTCCTGTCTTGTAAGGTTTCAAATAAAGACCTTTTCCTAGAGCTATTTCTTCCATCCTCTGATTATGCCTTTGTTTCTCCTCGAATTGTTTCTGAGCAGCTTTGGAATCATTAACTGCTTTAGTTATTCCTGCGGCACCTCCTGCTAAACTACCAATTGCACCTAAACCAGCAAAAAGAGGAATAAGGAATGGTAAGAATCCTCCAACCTTAGATGGAATTGATAGTCTGCGTGGCACTTGGATTTTATGCTTACCACCAGCTTTTCTCACAGCACTTCGAGCACCCTCTAAGGCAGAGAGGATAGCTTTACGAGCATACTTACTAGGTTTCATGGATCTGGAAGCGGCCTTTATTATTTTGTTGAGAGTAACAGTGGGAGTCTTCTTTTTTGCCCCCATTCCAAGCTTAGATTTTATTTTCATACTGTTTGCAATAGCGAATGCAGCTGCTTTTTCACCAATACCAGCGTCTTTCGATGATAGTCTTTGCCAGGCTTTATCTCCTAGAACTTTATCAGCGATATTTCTAGCCTCTATATTTTCACGATTTTGTGAATAAGAGATATCGTGCTCCTTACAAGCTTTGTCGAGAGGATTAATTCCTTGATCACCTCTAGCTAAACGTTTGGCTAATTTCGTACCAGGTCCACAGTACTGATATCCCGGTAAATGAAGTTCTATTGGAAGGCTATTGATTATTTTATTAAGCAAACCACGACCGCGTCTACGATATACGATCATAACACTTCGAAGGTCGAAGAGTAACTGATTCACAGGGTATATAAGCGATGTATTTATACTTAATCGAGCAGTTGTAGTTTGAATCTGTTGAGATGAATTTCAAAGAACAATCTGTCAAGCTGCCGATAGTGAATTTTGATACTATCGTCGAACGAGAGAAAAAATCAAAGAAACATGGAAATTTACTTCCAGATAGTATAAGAGCTGTATTTTGTGGACCATCTAACTGTGGTAAAACTAACAGTTTATTAGCACTCATAACGCATCCTAATGGTCTAAGATTTGAAAATGTTTACGTTTATTCTAAATCTCTTAATCAAGCAAAATATAAGTTTCTGAAAGAGCTTTTAGAGCCGATGGAAGGTATGCAATACTTTCCATTTAGCGAACACGAATCAGTAATACCACCTGACGAGGCTCTTCCAAATTCCATAATGATTTTTGATGATGTAGCTTGTGAAAAGCAAGACAACATTAGAGCCTACTTCTGTATGGGAAGACACAAAGATGTTGATTGTTTCTATCTTTGTCAGTCTTATGCTCGCATCCCAAAACATCTCGTGAGAGATAATGTCAATCTCTTGATAGTTTTTCGTCAAGATGATGTTAATCTACGACATCTATACGATGATCATGTTAACTCAGACATGACATTTCCACTATTCAAAGAATTATGCTTTAAATGTTGAAGAGATGACAAGCATGGATTTTTAATGATCGCTAAAGATAGTCCACTGAACTCTGGTAGATATCGAAAAGGTTTCGACTGTTTTGCTATAAATATAACGAACACTCGGCATTAATTCATCAATCTGTGTTTGATTGTCAAAGCGACAACATGGGAGACCAGAATAAAGTTTTACTTCAGCAACTCATTCAAGCGCGTAAAGCAGTTAAACGCAAGTATGACTTGTTAAAATTTGGAAAAGAAAATACCGAAAGGATTGTTGGAGAAACTTTTAAGCCAATCATTGACCCACTCATGGAAATTGTCACTGAAGGTAAAAAAAGGCGCAAAACTTTGAAGCCAGAACCCTTACCAGAAAAGTACGATGAAGATAATGATGATACTGAATTGGAGGACACTTTGCAAAATGATTCTTCTCAATCTTTGTTTGAATCTGCAAGCGAAGATTTGTCCGAGGACTTACAATTTAGAGAAATGGATAAAATTTATGGAGTTCGTAGAAAGGGTGATCAATTTTTTCTCGGTAATTCACCGATATATTTTGAGAAAAGTTATATTCAAGTAGAGGGTCGAAAGTTTCAAAAGACTTTAGGTTTACAAGAATTGCTCGTTGAAAAACATCCTGTTCCAGGCTCAATAACTCATAAAGATTTGAAAAATTATCGTCAAATTCTTGAAATCACGAAGGCTCACAAGAAACGATACAAAGACGATGAACCCATTCGTTCACATGTAAGTAAAAAATTCAATGAAATTATAGTCCCTCTATTTTCTGATAAAAAAGGTGGATCATTACCTCGATACAAAATCGCGCGAAAAAATACAAAGTTTGATTATGTCTACTGGGATGATCCAAACGAGCTAGTTGATAGACTTCGTTTGTTAGTTGCTGAAAAAGCAGCTGGTAATCCTAGTCATACTAACGAGATTCATTCCATTATCGAAGAGTTACGAGAAGCTGGCTATATATATTGAGCTGCAAGTTAAAACTCGTTACATTATCAAAATGAGCGTCGATGTGTTCGGACGTAATCTTAAACGAAGCGAGGGTAGTCGAGGACCTCCAGGTATTGGCTATAAACTCACAAAAGATGGACAATACGATATGGAAAATAAGAGGCTTTGTAATCTAGCATCACCTAATCAACTCAATGAAGCTGTAAATTTAGATACTTTACAGCGTATCGTACGTTTGGAAGTTCAAAAATTATTAGATTCAATATCTAGTTTGAGAAGTGATCTCAATAACCTAGATAAAATTGTAGAGGTGCATAGAGACGAGCTAGATAAGAAATTCATACAAAGCCAGTTGGAGCTTGAGACTATAAAAGGAGGCATTATCTCTGTTAGTGCAAAACAGTCAATCGATAACCATCGATGGAACAACGTCATAGACTTGTAGAAGAGCTTCACAAGCCAGCACGTCGTAATTATCCTCGTCGAAAGTTCGATGTGCGAGGTTTGGATGAGACTTGGCAAGCTGATCTTGTGGAAATGCAACCTTATTCTCGAGAAAACAAAGGCTACAAATACATGCTTACAGTTATAGATGTTTTTTCCAAATACGCATGGGCTGTTCCTGTGAAACAAAAAACTGGAGCAGAAGTCTCTGCTGCGATGAAATCTATATTGAAAGAAGGACGAGTACCCAAAAATTTACAAACAGATAAAGGCAAAGAGTTTTATAATACTTATTTTAAAAATCTTATGCAACAGTACAAGATTAACTTATACTCAACGTATAGTAATCTCAAAGCATCTATTTGCGAACGTTTCAATCGTACTCTCAAACACAAAATGTGGATGAAGTTCAGCTTACTTGGTAGCTATAAATGGATCGATATTTTACCTGATCTGATAAAATCTTACAACAATACAAAACATCGAACAATTGGTGCTAAACCAAAAGATGTTACAGCTGCAAATGAATCTCAGTTTCGCGCTCGATTTGCTTGCAAAGTTGTGAGAAAAAAAGCAAAATTCAAGGTCGGTGACAAGGTCCGAGTCAGCAAGTTGAAACAAGTATTCGAAAAAGGATACACACCTAATTGGTCTGCTGAAATATTCACGATTGAACAAGTTAAAGCAACGCAGCCGACAACGTACCGTCTCAAAGACTATCAAGATCAGCTAATCGCTGGTGGTTTTTACGAAGAAGAACTTCAAAAAGTTGAATATCCTGACGTTTATCTTGTAGAAAAAGTTCTAAAGAGACGTGGGAATCAAGTATACGTAAAGTGGCTCGGCTTTGATAGTACTCATAATAGTTGGATCGATAAAACTGCAGCTCAATGAATGTATCGAAAAGAGCAAAATCATGTTTTAAAAACTAACCTTGGGCGCTTCAAACAAAAAAAACTTTTTTTGTTTTTAGGAAGTGATGGGAGCCCCAACCTTCGCTCCCATCTGTGAGGTACAACCAAGAATCGCCACTTGTGAACCCCTTACAGCGAGTAAACTCGAAGTAGGAAGTGCACCCGTGACTCGTATACCTCTCCGTTAACTTCCTCGCGCCTACTCGAATGAGAACTCGATGCCACTTCTATTCTCGCCTAAGTATGTTATATACAACTTGTTATGTTGTATGGCATCGGTCAACTTGGAGAAAAGTTCACCATTCTTCTCTAAAGCAGCAGAAACGCGTGATGGTAGAAAGATGCGAAACTCATCTTCCAGATCTGCAACGAATCTGTCACCGTATCTGGTCTTGACTGATTTCAAAGCACTAACCATAAACTTATGGTTTTTATCCATTTCCTCGACTTTCTTGGTTGGTAAGAAGTCGCCACGTGCAATCTGGTTGAGTTTCAAAAGATCCATCTGAAAAAGAGTAAAGAAATAAATAAGAATAGTCTTTAGAGTAAAGATAATACTTTGACTTACCTCAAAATCAGTTCAAAAGACTAATCAAAGTTGTATCACTTTATTCAGTTCTTTGCGTCTTAGCAGGTGGTCCGTCTGACGAAGGAATGACTTGAGCTGGCTCGGGAGCTCTCTTAAGTACAGCTCGAGCCGCCGTCGCCGCTACTGCGCATTGCGCAGATTCCTTGGGAGGCGGTATGGAGTGATGTCCCCATGGTAACGTATCCGTGCTTCCCTCCAACAGATAACGTTTGTCATCATTTGAGCTGAGAGCGATCTTCCGCTGTCTCTCAGTCCTCACATTGTGCTGTCTGGATCTGATGTTGCACTGCTGACAGACAAGATTTTCTCCCTCAAATAGGCAGCGCTGGTAGTCTTCAAACTGGATGACATTTTTCACGACGTTGGATTTCACTCCCTTGGCCTTTTTGATGGACTCTTGGCCTTGTACCTTGACACTGTACATTTTACTCCGTAAGCCGATGAATTCAGTCATTATGTTGCCATTGCACTCATCTTTCATCAAGCCGATAACCTTCTTATTAATACGAGGCATACCAAACTGGTTACCCTCGACATAATCAGAAGTGTCGAACTTATCTATGTCCCTCTTCATCACTTCATACATGTTCTCGCCTCTGACTTCGTATATGAGACTATCGGTGTCAGTGTAGAGAAGCTTACACTTATCACCTAGTCGATCAAGCATGTACGAATAGTGAAAGTCATACACGCAAGTCTTAGAGAGATCGAGAACACTTAGACCGACGTATAATGGCTTTCTAATGGTGATCTCAGTGCGAGAAAGCTGTATAGCAACAAGGTTCTCGTCGAAAATAGTGCTACTATGGAAATTGGGCTTGGCAATTAATGCTTCAGCTCCGTAGCGTCCTTCCCATTTGTTGACGAGTTTCACATCAACGCGCTTGCGCTCATTCTCCATTGTTTTTCCATAGACTGCGTTAATCAGAAGCTTAAAGAAGAGTTTTTCAAACTCATTCTTAGATTGTTTACGCTTCTCGGTGTTGAGGTCTACATACGACTTGAGCCAGGGCTTCTGCTCAAAACGTAGAGCTCTATGGATCTTGGTGAGAACCAAACCATTACTGAGAGCCTGTTTCAGAGCACGATAATGGATGATGTAGCGCTCTTTCTTGGAAAGTGTGGTCATCAGCTTGACTTGTTTTGATCCTGGAGCAGCCGCATGTTCTGGACAAAGAGGTAAGTCCTTGTGAGCATCGTGGAGAGATTCAGGATACTCGAGATCAACTTCCAATATGTAGCCGATGGGACTTTCGTCGTCAACAACCATAACATTGATATTCTCGGGTTTTCGTACCCATTCAAAACCTCCGTATGGTAATGATTGGGTCATTGCCCAACCATAGAGGTTGTTCACATCATAGTACATCAAGTACTTTGACTCTTCATCGAGAATCCAATCATCGCCCATATATTCGTTGTTCGCTTTAGCGTAGCGATTACAACACTGGCTCACACCACCCCTGATTCCTCTCTCTACAAACATAAGCATGTCTATGTCTGTGAGGAGTTCCAGCTCTACTCCTGTATGCTTGAGCATGGCGTCCCAAGTAAGGCCAGGAGTGGTGTAGTAGTGAGCAGGATCCAGACCATAAGCTTCGATACATGTCGAGCGGAAGTTCTCGAATATATCGGCCAAAAGAAGTACATCGGTTTTCAGGTAAAGATCCGAGTACTCTCCTAATGTCTCGATGTTGAATGTCTTCCAAACATTCTCGGCATGGTCAAACTCGCTATCGGTGATGTTGCTGTCTGTTAGCTCGCTGTGGAAGGCTTCAATGCAGGGGAGAAAAACGTCTTCAAGTTTCTCAGAGCAATCCAGATAGTCGTAGGGAAAGACTCCTTTGCGCTTCAATAATTCCATTTGCTCAGCGCTATATCCATCAGCTTGGAATTCTTTTTCAACGATATTTAAATCGCTCAAGTACGATGCTAACTTCTCGAGAGAAGATGGCATGAAGCGGAAGGAATCAATAAACCTAAAGTTTATCTCGCTTCCATCGATATACTTGACGAATGAAATATATCGTTCCTTATTCTCAGGAATCAGGCTTACTCGACCCTTCAAATTTGCAGCCGTGGCGATTTCTTTGATTATGAAATGAGAATCATAACCAGTGAGATTGTGGAAAATCACTGGTATGAATCTGGAGTCCTTATAATTGATATTACATGACTGGTGAGCTGCTCCTCGATATCTGAAAAATAAAATATTGATTAATAACGAGTTATTTGTTAAAATAATTTTTTAATATATAAAACTTACCTTCCAGTCAGATGACAATGATCACGAACTTTAACATCCTGAGGTTTGAAAGTCTTTCCACAAATGTTGCAAACTGTCGCTCTTTCAAAAGAAAATTGTTCTTGCCTTGAAAGATCTAAGGGCTTAGGATTGGCGTACGTCTCTTCCAACTTATTCCGCAATGACTCCAGTTCTGCTACAAACCATTCTGCTGGAGTTTGATCTTCGTTTCTTGCTTGTCTGTAGCACTTATACTCGGAATAAGCATCATTGAAACTACATTTGATGTAGTAGCCAATACTGTAAGCCTGATGCTCTTGAAAAGCTTGAACATGTTGCACTGGTTTCAATAGACTTTCAAAATCCGCGTATATGACAAAAGGCACTCTTTCATTACGCTTGTGGTTCTCGAACTTCAGAATATTGTCTTTTGTTGAAGGAAGCTTGATTTTACACTTATTTAATGAAGCACAATCAACTTCATGTTCCTTCAACTTATCTTCTGTTCTAAAATAATGAAGACAGCGATCACAGATAAATGTCTTCGCGTTGTGCTTCGTCACTTGAGATCGAATAAGACGTGATAAGGATTTCACCCAAACATAATGAAATCTTCTAGGTACAAAGTCATCATCATCGTTATTCTCTTCTTCATCTTTATTATCATACTGATCTTGAATCAGCAATAAATTAATATGCCTTTCTTTTTTCTCAGCGGTGACATGGCAGGGTGAGACATCAAATTTATTACCTATAAAAAAAAAAAAAGTTATATTTTTTAAAATTTTATTAATGGTGATTTTAATATAAAAAGAAATACTTACATTGTTTCTTCAGCATGAATAGATTGATGGAAATGTTGTTTAGCTTTTCAAACTTTGCAATCTGCTTCGGAGATACTGGAAATTCTATCCCGGTAAAATCAAGTTCTTTCTCATAAGCACGGTATTTAGATACACGTTGTGGATCATGTCCAGCAGCGTGAAGAGCCGAAAGAATTGCCCATTTGAAACATTCATTGTCATTATTTTGAACATTAACACAAGCCTTTTTCATTTTTATTTCCTCTGGTAGTTTGATAAAAGAGCTTCCTCTTACTGCATTGAGCTTGTTAATATTTATGCTTAAGCTCAAAATTTGACGAAGGCTCCAACCAGAGTCTCTCTCTTGGAATTCACTCATGGAAATCTGAATGGGTTGCAGAATGTTCAATTCAAACCACTCTTTGAGATCAGTGGTTTGAAAGATGGCAACGTTCTTCGTATTGAAGTATTTAACTTCAACTATCTCTTCGTTATTTTTACGAAGATCGTATTCAGCAGCAAGTTCAGAGTTGACTGATATACTCCTATGTTCACTGAGAGCAATCTTAACTTTTTCATCGAAGACAGGAAAAACATCTCTCATGAATTTATTTAAATCAAGGTGGCCAAGGTTGGTGATCACACCTGACAACATTCGTGTAGCAAAGGCAGATTGAAATTCATTCCATTCTACACTGGCACTCTCACTATGAGCCTGAATGTCACCACCTCTTTTTGTAAACTCAAGTAGCTTCTCTCGAATTGTTATGAGATGCCTTAATGATGTTTCCCTCTTCTGTTTCTCCAATCTTGACATTACTGCTGTATTCAATGTCAGTTGTAAATCTTCGATCACTTTTTCAACTAAGTCCAACCATCTTCTGATATCACTAGAATCAGCTTCACCACTTGCTGCATAACGCAAAGACTTCCAGAGTTCTTTAACGCTCGCTGTGTAGTATTCCGCCATGACTAACACTTAATTTCACTTATTATAATCTTTTTAAAAGTACTTATAATTTTCACTTTTTTTCAGTAGCTATATTCACTTTTTTATAAATCTTCACTTATTACTTTTATAATTCAAAATCACTTTATACTTATGAGCTCTCCGATGTTGCTCTTCGAAGTTGCTCGATGAGAAATGATGACTACTCGCGGTTGTAGGTGTTTATATAGAGACTTCGAACGCATGCAATGGATTAATAGTGGGGGTAAGTCGAACGTGATTGGCTCGTTAAAGCTTTCCAATCGTGTATAAAAGTAAGAAAATTTTCAATAAAGCATCAGTTTAAATCGAGATGGAGTACATCGTGGACGTCCAGGGTTTTAAGAGCTCTTTTAATAAATTCATATTCAAAGAAGTTACTATAATAGCTCTTGAAGATGATGCAGTCCCGATGGTATTGAACTTCCAACCACCATATCATTGGAAATACCTTTTGAGCCAGTATAAGGGTGTTAATCGATGGTTGGAATCATATTGGCATGGTATACCTTGGAGGTCAGGCGATGTTCCTTACGAGAAGTTAGAGGATACTTTACAAGAATGTTGTAAGGATGCTACTAAAATTTGGATCAAAGGAGAGGAAAAAAGACAATGGATATCGGAAATATTACGGAATAAGTAAGTATATTATTATTATTTATTAATTATCTATTTCTAATAATTTATTTTTATTTTAGATTGATTTGTAATATTGAACATAATGGATGTCCATCTCTTTCAATGCTGGCCAAGGAAGACGAGACTCCGACCTGTTCTCTCCATAAGTGTAGCAATCCCGTTTGCGCATTCAAAAATGCGCAGATGTTGAAAGAATGGCTTCTGGAAATCCGGAAACCAAACAATTCAGGGTTGGATGAAGTTGATTGCAGCATAAATAATATGATTGTATCAGATGACGACGATGATGAATGTCCTTGTAATAAAAATTT
This sequence comes from Anastatus disparis, assembly GCA_017163975.1. Lineage (NCBI taxonomy): Eukaryota > Metazoa > Arthropoda > Insecta > Hymenoptera > Eupelmidae > Anastatus > Anastatus disparis. Next base: position 103,176 of record JAFFSR010000127.1, on the reverse strand, counting down.
TTGTAAAATAAATAAAGAAATATTATACTCAATGTACATGTAAATTAAGTAAAAATGGAGAGATTTTAAAATCAATGTAAGTTAACTATTGATGGGAAGAATCTCACAGATTAAGAGCGAAGGATGGGGCTCTTACCTTACTTAATAAAAAAAATTTGTATAATTAAGTAATTTTAAATATATATATATATATATATATATATATATATATATATATATATATAAATGAATGAATAAAAGATATATTTTATAAACGATTTAAAAAACTATAAATTCATTCTAAATATACTTACATTAATAAAGAAAAAAATTCAAACTCCCTCAGTGGAAAATGAAAAAAATAGTGGAAAAACAAGAATTATGAATATATTAGTATGATCTTATAGCTTACTCAAAAGTACTATCAATTAAAAAAAAAAAATTCATTTTTCTAATAGTTATACCGTACTCTCCCCTTAAAAAATATATATACATATATTCTAGAGCTAATATACTATCAATTTATGCAATAAAAAATTTTTTTTTAGCCGACATGCGGTACGCTTCCCTTAAAAATATGCATATGTATTCATAGAAATAATATACTATTGATGTATGCAATAAAAAAAAATTTATTTTTCCAAGTGGTTGACACCATACTGCCCCCTTAAAAAGTGCATATATATATCATAAAAATGATATACTTTCGATTTATGCAATAAAAAAAAAAATTATTTTTTCAAGTAGTTGAAACCATACTGCCCCCTTAAAAAGTGCATATGTATATCATAGAAATGATATACTTTCGATTTATGCAATAAAAAAAAAATATTTTTTCAAGTGGTTGACACCATACTGCCCCCTTAAAAAGTGCATATATATATCATAAAAATGATATACTTTCGATTTATGCAAAAAAAAAAAAATTATTTTTTCAAGTGGTTGACACCATACTGCCCCCTTAAAAAATACCTAAACTTGCATCTGAAAAAAAATACATAAAGTGTATATAAAATTTTATTTAAAAAGGATGTCCCATGTTTAAATTATTATTTGGGCCTAAAAAGAACCGATTTTGACTAAGATGTTAAACCATCTTCAAAAGCCTCCGACTCATTCAGAGGCTTCATTCAATGAGTTAACATCGATCAGCTGATGGCATTCAAAGTTAGGCCAAAATAGTTCCTCCGACTCACTCAGAGGATCTACTTGGTTTAACTGCGTTCAAATATGTTAAGTCATTTTCCAAACTCTCCGACTCATTCAGAGGGTCCTTCCAATGACCTATCAGCTGTTAAGTTGATGGCGTTCAAAGTTAAGTAAAAATAGTTCCTCCGACTCACTCAGAGGATCTACATAACTTAACAACGTTCAATATGAAAAAAAGGTTATGGCGTTCAAAGTCAAAGTTCTAAAATAAACTCAAAGAACGATGACGCTTCATCCAGATCTCGAAAGATCCGGGTATCCAGATCTCGAAAGACCCGGGTACGGTATCACGAGGTTGACAACTCGTGTGCTTAAGCACCGCAATCGGAACGAAGTCAAGCCGCCTTCTTAATAGGACTCTCCGACTCACTCAGAGGGTCCACTCAGCGCGACGACTCAACAGCCGACTGCCACGAGTTTTTCCAGAGACCTGGTCAACCTCATTGGCACCAAAAAATAGTCAGCACGGCTGAAGAGCTCCAGACCTCGAGAGGTCCGGTCTGTCCAGCGAGCGCGAGCTGACTGACGAAGCGTGCGTCTCTCCCGAGGTATATACCTAACGGCGGCGAGAGAGCGGCGCGCGCACAGTTGCGGCGGCGCTCGGAGTATATAGCGCGAGATATGAATATACTACGCATAGTATAACTTTTATGTTGTACCATCAAACATCTTACTGAAATTTTATTTATTAAAAATTTTTCCTCGTTTACCAAAATTTCTAATACAAAGTTTGCCGTCACTATAAGAGCGTCGACCAATCAGCGACGAGATGAGCAGCTATAAATTAGGGAAAATTCGCAACTTAATTTCATTCTTTCTTTAACTTTTCGAGAGGATGTCTTCTGAAAATAACGAAACCTTTAGGACTTTGGGAGAGTTGGTAGAAGTTTATTTCCCTGATTTGGAAATTGACTTTCTACCAAACTCACAGTTTTTTGCTTTGGTAATAGAGTCATCGGTCGAGTCACCACCACCTGAAGAGCCAGTGCTACACCTGATGGAGCCACCGCTGGAAGATTTTCAAATTTATTTGGATACATCCCAGCTATGTGACGAGGTGATCGTTCCAGAAATGTTACCACCAAGGTCTCCAGAGGTGATAGACCTCGTTTCTCCGTCACCGAAAAAAAAGAAAGACAATGAACAACCATGGAAGAGAGAACGGGAAGAGGAAGAAGAAGAACCTTCCAAGAAGACAAAACAATGATTTTTTATAATTTACACGCTCTCTGATTTATTTTTATCAATCGGCCCTTTTCAGGGCCACATATTTTTTTAACGTGAAACAAATTGTTTCAATTTCTTTATATTTTTTAAAAATATTAATCAGTCCTTTTCAGGACTATATATTATTTAAACGTAAAAAACTATTAGTTCAAATTAAATTATATATACGCAAGTATATCGTTATATCAAAGTATATCATTATATATGAAAGTATATCGATGTATATATACGTAAGTATATCGTTATATATACGCACATATATCGATATATATGCAAGTATATACTTGTTATACATCGTTATATATAGTTAAATAAAAATTTAAAAAAGTTAAAAAAAAAATTCTGCGCTCGAAATAACAATACAAACATAGTTAAAAAGTTAAAAAAAATTCTGCGCTCGAAATAATAATACATATATAATTAAAAATTTTAAAAAAAGTTTGAAAAAATTCTGCGCTCGAAATAATACCACGTTAAAAATCACTGCGTTAGAATCCCCCTGCGTCAGAACCCCCCTGCGTTAGAACCCCCCTGCGTTAGAACCCCCCTGCGTTAGAACCCCCCTAGTTTACCTACTAGGAAGTAATTTATGAAATTTAATCCTGGTGGAAATTGAAATGTTTTTTTATCATTTTACGACCAGTAGAAATGGAAACGCTTTTTTTAACATTTTATAGCCATTTCTTTGGCATTATTATTACTAATAACCTTAAATATTTATATACACCATTTTTTATGTTCACATTTTTACCAGGGAATTTCAAATTGTTTTAGAATATCGTCCAAGATACATTTAAATAAATTAAAATTGAACATGAAAATTGAGAAAGTTTTGTACCTTTTTGTACATATATATATTAATAAAATTTTGTGTATTAAATTAAAATATATTAATGTTCTAATAAAAATTTATGAGTAATATTATAGAATTAAATAAATGTATCGTATATTAGATATTTTAGTTACTCTGTAAAATAGATCTCATACATCAAATTTAAATAAATTAATGATTAAATAGTTTAAGGTAAGTTATAAAATAAAAATAATGTACAGTATATTAATTTTAAATATATTTATATTTTTGTCAAGGGATAAGGATACAAATGAAAATGAATTAATATCACTTTCGTTTCTTTCAACTAATGTCACTCTCACGTTACTAATTTTCGTTGTTACAAGCACGTAAATTAAAGTAAATTAGTGTCACAATATAAGATTCGATTATAAAAGATTTCTATAATATATCCCATTATATATTCAGTAAAACTAAAAATATTTTAATGTGAAAGTTAAAGATTTTCTTACAAGTACTTCAAAATAAATTTTAATTTTTATAACGATTTTCTTATCGGAGTATATTCAAAAATAATGAATTGAGTATGTCAAATACTCTTATGAAATTAAGAAGAACATACAATTACATTGATTCAGAAAAATTATTCATCCAAGTTTCTACCGAAAAAAGGAAAATTCTCATAAAATTCATGTATCCCTTTTCTCGAATTTTTTTTTTAAATAGTTAAATCATTTAATATTTTACAATTTTTTATAACTGAAATAGCAAACTAAATTCGAAAATCGAGTTTTTTAAATTCAAGAACAATTCAACAAATTATCATTAGTTATCAATTTTATATCGACAAAAATCTAAGTATCGAACAATTACTTAATCATTAGTTTTCTCATTATTTGTTTTTGAAACACCAAATTCGTCAGAGAATTCAGATAAAGCTTTTGCTAACTTGAAAACTGCCGAATCAAATGGTTTTTGTTTACGTTTCGATGATCCTCGTTTTGAACCTTTTGAAGGATTAATAAGTAAAAAAAATCTAAAAGATGATAATATTTTAGTCTGTGGAAAAATTTTGTATTTAAAAATATTTTATTTATATATTAATCAAAAATATCTTTTTGTAAATTCTAAAGTTTTTTCAACATTAGGTGCATATTATATACATATCCAAATATGTAATAAGTAAGAAAGGTAATAAGAATCCCTTCAATAATGTCAATACAATGAATAATGAATTTTTTATCGATTATAACATCTACTTCCGCTTTTTCATCATATAGAGAATCACCTGAAAACATCAGACATTTGGCGTGAAAATAGAAATATTATGTATTTACTAAAAAGATATACTACCTTTAATAAGAAGTAAAGGATATTCAGAAGTCACGCGTTCCACGAGAATTGCTTCTTTCTATATTAAAAATTTTTTTTTTTATAATATATTAGTTTCTATTTGTTTCTAATATGTATAGGAAATAGAAAATAAAAATACTCACATTGATTATTCTATACAAAAAATTTTCGTCCTCCTTAAAATATTTTAGTAATAAAGGAAAAATTACGAATTGTTTTGGTATTAAATCTTTTCTTATGTTTGTAGCTGTTTTGCATTGATCAAATATATCATGAAAGTCTTCTTTATTTTTAATTTGTTTAAAATATCTCCTTATATACTTAGGTTTATCCACCAGTGAAGTCGACCAAGTATCTGTAACATTTTTTCCCAATAATTTAGTGCTGTGTTCAATCAAATTTGAAGATTTCATCAAAAAAGGCCATTCTTCAGTTATTTTACTTAAATCTCTAGATGTGTCATTAAGCACTGCTCTTATTGTTGGATACGTCTCATTCATTAAATTTTTAATTTCTATTTCATTATCATACATTTTTTCTAATGATTCAATGTCATCATTATTTTTAAATAGTTTAACTAATTTTTTACGTTTTTCTTCTTGAGAAGCTTCATTTTCATCCAATGGCAATATATGGGGGCATAATTAACACCCGTATTCGTCTTGATTCCTTTTTAATTTGATTTCTTTTTTCTTCTGCTCTACAACAGCGTCATCGCTATCCTTACTGTTTAGTCTCTTACGTTTATTATCTGTTTTGGTGTTTTTTCTATATAAACATGCATTATATATTTGCAATCTTACTGTACTTACACCGTCACCCCATTCTTCACCGCTAACAGTTTCTACGAAAGTTTTTGGGTAAGAGCGACATAGATTTTTAGCAATTTTTTCGGCCATGGATCGGCTAATGTCTTTCAAGACATGAATCATAAAATCAGCTATAGTTGAATTAATTAGTCTTCTGTCTCTTGCTCCCAACTTATTATCTTGTTTACAATTTTCATATATAATATTAGGGATTTTATTCTATAGTGCTTCTTCTAAATTAAGTATTGTACTTGTAGAGGTACTAGAACTTTCAGAGATATTCGTAGAATCAGTTCTATGTGAATTGTCTGCTAACAAAAATAAATAAATAACAATTAATATAAAAAAGATAAACATATGTTTACGGTATATAATTTAGATTACCTTGTTGTGATGTACTTGACAAATTTGGAAGATTCTGATTATTTTCATTTATTATTTTACGACTTTCCCAAGATTCACTTTCGTTGAAAATAGTTAAAAATATGACTTCTTTACTCTCTTGAGCATACTCAATCAAAATGTCATCTTCTACAATTTCAGTTCCATCTTGTGTTAATGCCACCTAAGATATTCAATTGCTTATTTATAAAATAGGATAAAAAGTATTTATCTGAATATATTTTCAAAAAACCTATGCACTTTTCAAAGCGACAAATTAAAAATTTTTTGAATATTCGAAAATAGAATTGAAACATTCAGAATGTACCTTATAATCACAATCCATTGGTAAATTAAATTTTGTTTTTGCTGAAGTAATTAGAGCAGACAAAGTATCTGCTCTAATCAGTTTTTTAGGCATATCTTGATATTGTACTTTAAATAACGGCATATGGAAGAAAATATTAACATTTTATTTTGAAAAATAATTGAAAATTAATAAAATTTAAATTGGCAGAATTGAATTACCAAAATTATAATAAATTTTAATAAACAAATTCATTGTAATTTTTTAGTACTTTTTTAAACATATGCGTTGTTTTTTACTGGCATTTTCAATGTAATGTTACTGTGTACGTTTTCAAAATTGTTATGAAAACCGTTTTCATTCGTGGCTGTTCATTCGATATTATCAGTTCTTATTTTAAAATATAAAAATATAATCAACGACTTAATATAAAGAAAATTGTCTTAAAGGATTGTGAAAAAAGATAAATTTTAAGGAAAAGTTAAAAGAAGTATAATTTGATTAAAAATATTAAATATATTGAGTAATAAAAGCTTGTGATGGTTTTATGCAATACATATTTTTCAATTTATATACATAAAGTGGCTTAAAATAAAGCAAATCTTTCAAAAGGTGACATTCATATGATATGGTTTTCCCTAATTGATAAGCACAAAGATACGGCAAAAATTGAGATTGCATAATTTCAAATAAAATAAAAACATCTGTTTCATTACACGAAAATAAACATATTTTTCCTATTACTACATTATATCTATAAGCATCTTGACGTATAATTGAACCATAACCTGTTTTGTATTCAGTTCCTCTAAATGTACACGGAAAAGAGTTTTCACCTTAAAAACTAGTGCTAAATAATAGAAGGTTAAAATTGCGTGTTTTATAATGAAAAAAACCATGACAGTATCATTTTAATCAATGCTAGTTTTACTATTTTACCTTCTAAGGTCCAGCACATTGATTTTCAATGATTAGCACGGTTTTTTCCAGTGCCAACATCAAAATTTAAGTTCTGCGCATTAGCAGAGAAATTCTAACGACTAGCACGGTTTTTTCCAGTGCCAACATCAAAATTTCAGTTCTGCGCATTAACAGAGAAATTCTTAATGCATGGTATCAGTTTTTTCACAAAATCAACTTATTGCTATCATAAATAATCTTTCAAGTCAGTTATATTTTATTTATTTATACATGTATGTATGTATGTATATATATATATACATGTCTGTGAAAACATAATGACAGAGTTTTATGTTCAAAGTTCAACAAGATTTCTTTTTCAAGAAAAGTTATTTAGTTATTTTAGTACGAAATTATACGTGAAAACTGGTCGAAACAAACTTGCAATTTTTTCTCATTTTTTTTATGTAACTTCTCATAAAAGTAACATAGAATATTTAATCTTTAACATTTAATATTTTTTGTATAAAATTATCCATTTGGCACTTATTTCCTATGCAATAAATAGAAAAACTTTTGTGTAAAACTTCACAATCGTGCACACTGCTACAATCGAAAATTCGTATACACAAACATACACCAGCGCCGTTATTTAACGTGCTTGGCACCCGAAAAAACCGTGCCAAAGGTGGCACTGTAAATTCACGCGTCAGTTATCGAAAATAAATATTTATAGCACTAAAAAATATTACACTGGTATGAATTTTATTTGTGCTGTCAATAGAGCGAAAAAAATTAATGCCATTCATTACTTTAGAACACACTAGCATTGGAATTTAAACATCTAATCGAATTTAGCATTAGTTTTACCGGTGAAAACTTTTTTCCGTGTAGTTTTATTACATTCTTGAATATTCTTGAGAAATTCAATTTTTTGTAAAGCGGTTTGTATCTGACTGTTATATAAATTAATATTAAAATCAGTAATATCATGCATTTGTGTTTCAATTCTGATATCAGATCCTGATCTAATAAGACTTTGAAAAAGTTCATGCTTTATACTGAGAGATTTAGTTATGTTTATAAAATTAAGAATATATCTAATTGCTCTTTTAAAATATCGATGCTTACTTTCGAATCTCATCGTTCAAACTCTCATTAAAGTGCCAAACTCTTTAATTAATTCTGGATAATGGATAAGATAGTGGTGTTTAGGGCTTAATTTCACATTGGGAAATAATGTTTTTCTTATTGCAATATATTCATGAATAATCATTTGTAAATATGGTAAAATAGATTCATGAATTTTGAAAGAACACACAATTTCAATGATTTCAGTCAGAAGAAGTATAGCCATCCAAGCTTCATCATGAATATCCATTATATTTTGATCTACGAGCAAAGGAAAAATTCTGATAAAATTCCAAATTTGACAAGCTCCACCAGTAACTCTATCTTTATTTTCTGAAATTTTACAAGGGAGATCTCTTTTATCTTCTGTTGAATAGTTAAATTTGTCAATATTTCTATTTAATTCTTGTAACGTAAACCATTTCTTATGGATGAAATAATCAATGAATAATTTCAAATCATAAGCTACGACTCCTTCAAATAAGTCATGTCCTAAACATGGTGGTAAGCCTGAACAAACATGAAAATTTTTTAATTTATTAAATACGGAATCAAATTTAATTCCCTTAAGATCATTTTTCTTAATATTTTTTACAGACTGATTATATGATTCTACAGATCTTTCTTCATAAACTTTACAATAACCTTCTTCTGAATGAAATTCATCGTGCGTTACAAGGCAAAATCGACAAAAATATTTAGCTTTCGAAAAATTCTCAACGAAACCACCTAAAGCGTGACTAACTAAATTATCACTACTTATAAAAGCTACACTGCCTTTTATTGTTTTTCCATTGACTTCAATTCCTTCATTTTCGATACATATTAAATCGTTTACCAACCTTCCATACACTTTTTCATGATTGAAGTCAATCTCTTTGCATAAAGCAACAAGTTTAATACTATTTACATGAGTTCTGAGATAATCTGGAATATTTCTAAGTGTTAAATAAATTCCTAATATTTTATGTTTTTTTTTTAGCGAGGCCTATGGGATTCACGACTTCAAAAGAGTCTTGGTATAAAATTATTTCCATCGGTGAAATCTTGTAAAAATCCATCTTCAAAATCTCTCATGCTAAAATAGTAATACTTTGTAATTATTCATTTTCGAAAGTAACTTTAATATCAATGTAATAAAATAATGCATGAATGTTAATCAATAGGAAAATACACTTTTATCGAATTACTGAAATTTTCAACCCTTAAATGGTACACGGGGTATCTCATACCCCAACAAGCTTTCACACTCCAATAAATCGTATTAAATTCTAAAAAATCATATTCTTATGAGAAGACTGTATACTCACAAATTTTCAAGTAAAATTATCAAAAATTGCATAAATTATGACTTTTTCAGTAAAAAAAACTAATTTTTCTTTCTTAAGAACAGGCCGGATTCGCTGTCTTTGTTTAATTAAGTTTTTTGTTATTAACTCAAGTATTATTTGATGTATCTACTAATTAAAAGTTGAGCACAAAATATTATTGTAAACGCAAAAATATTATAAACATAACCTTTTACTTCAGATTTACTTACTTTTCTCAAAAACAATGCGACAGATTTTTTTTGTGCACAATTATTTATAATCATATCTATTGCGCTTGCGAGTAAATAACAAAAAAACTCAATTAGACAGGACATCGAATCCGGCCTGCTCTTAAAAAACTTTTCACTAAAATATAAATAAGCACTTATGAAACTTATGGTATCTGAATGAAAAAGTGTTAAACTACATCACGTCAATTTTTTATAAAAAAATATTCAATAGTGACTGAATGAAACAAATTTGAGCACGTGTGATATGAGATACGTCACAGTGTCGTTAACGTAATGTTTTTAAGGCATGCCATTGAAGAGTTAAAATCCATACACCAATGATACTAACCTTGACTTTTTGAGTTCATTTTCAACGGATTTATCATTAAAAAAATTCATTAAAGTTTCCTTTATCGGTACGTTAGTGAAATATTTTTTTTTCTTTATCAATTGCAACAGAAACAGGCTTTACATAATGAAAATTATCTTGATAATATTTTTTTCGAAGAAAGTTTGTACCTAAAACCCTATTTGTGTCTGTCATCAGATCGCAATCGTGAGTATTCTTGATTATTTTCTCAATGCGTCAATAATATATTGTATTGTTGATGCTGGAATAAGTAGCTCGCATTCCAATTTTAAATAAAATTCAGCAATATTTTTAATAAAAGCATCTGATAAGTTATATAAATCATTATTGTCATTTTTTAAAATTACATTTCCTATTGCTTCGTTATTTATTATATTTATAACAAAATTATCGTCTGGAATATCTTGACATTCTTTTTCTTCACATTCTGTATTATTGTTACTTTTTGCAAGATTTTCTTCAGAAATATCTAAATGTTCATTATAATTTTTGTGCTCCTTAGTAAGATGACCAGTAAAAGATGATAAGACTGCATATTCTTTTATACAATTTCTATACGGGCATTTGATTTTTTGCTTATTGCGAATATGAAATTTTAAATGATCTAAAATATTACTAAAAGTATCATATTCTTTTCTACAAATGCCAAGAGTACATATGAACTTTCCTCTTTCATCTGCACGACATTGAACAAATGGAATATGTGGTTCCGATAAAGTCATTCCATGAGTTCTAATCAAATGAATCTTCAAAGATTTTTCGTTTTGAAAAACTTTCTTACATTTTTCGAGTCCACAGAATAAATATTGAGCAACATTTTTATGCATTTTGTGATGATTCAAATGATTTTTAAATGATGATGTTTCATGATTGCAAAATTTACAATAAAACATATTAATCTGTAACAAAATGTTTCAAAATATTTATTTGTATACATAGACTTCATTTAAAAAATATAAACTGAATTACAGAAATACATAATATTGATAATCAATCAACATTGACATTTCAACATTATACAAAGCCTTTAAACATTTATAAGAATTTGAATAAGACTCTATCTATGTTAGAGAGGTTCTAATTGAAAAAATTTTAAATAGATAACACTGCAAAATATATCTGGAAATAATTTTTATCGTAAAAAGAAAGAACTGTTTTCGTTCGGTCAGGAGACCGCTTCTTCATTCTTATTTTCTACTATTATATAATTAAATACTAGCATTATCATTAGCTTATTTATAAAAATCTAAATGTATCAAGTGATAGAATTGATTATAATGTTAATAATATAATTGAATACGTAATTCACTCATTTATAAAAATACTAGTAGCTATATTTTACAAATATATTACAATTTGTACGAAATTATTAAAATTCAAATTTTCTTACTAAATAAATTTTTTTGGTAATAATTGTTATTTTTTAATTCCTTAACTTTAGAAAAAAAGGGACGATGCATTTATTTATTTTTAATATTTGTAATGTAAATTAAAGTTTAAAAGCATCAAAATTCATTTAACGTATGAAAAATTTTATTTAAATGTTCATTTATTTTTATAATTTTACTCATATTTTATTTCATACAATCTTTTATAGTATTACTTATGTACAAAGTTCACTTTCATTTTTTGAATTAATTAATTACCCACAAATGCATTACATTTTTGTATATTATCATAATTATAATTTATAAGATGCATTAATTTTCGCGTCGATATTTGTCATTCACCATTCATAAACTATTAAAAGACACGTATCAGTAAATTAAATTGCATTTCATATTTATAATTGGTTTTAATTTAAAGAAGCATTAAATGGTATGCTATGTATACAAAATTTAATCTTAAAGTTTATTAATCGTTATAAAAAGGTTCATTGAGTTCAATTTACATACTATTGAAAAATATGATAGTACACAACTTTAGTTTCTGTATTCATGAAATACAATGAACAATAATACTAAATTTAAAAAACATTTGAATCACTGTTAAAAAAAATGATAGTTACTTCCATAACATGTAACGGAAGCAAGTTTCAAGCCAGTACATTAAATGCAATCATGTACATTTGCATTAAAATTTATGTATTTTACAACATTATTAATGCAAAACGCATTAATTTTTATGCAACGTGCATTAAATTTCATGTATTTTACCACATTAAATTTTATTTCATTTTTGACAGCACAGAAATTAATGAATGAAAATAGTAGCAATTCCGATAGTTTCAAGCAATTCATTTATTAGTTATTAAATTAAAATCTCAAAGAATGAAAGTCAAATTTTGTAGTGATGCATGATTTTAAATGACGTGTACATGAAACATAATGAAGAATATTACTTAGATTAATGGTCATTTATTTCTATTGATCAATTGATTTCTAAACATCAATAAAATTACACAAAACTAGAGATCAATTCATGTATTTATAATTTTTTTTAATAGTTAAAGAATGATAATAACGAACATTCTCACAGAAATTAATGAATATAAGGAATTGAAATTCTGATAATTTCAAGCAATTCCATTTATCAGTAGGTGAATTCTAAAAACAAAATTGTGACAGTGCATGACTTTAGTTTCTGTATTCATAGTATACAGATAACAAAAGAATTGTATGATTCGAATCAAAGCTATATTGAGTGCAATAATTAACAAGTTTCTATTTCCGTAATTTCTATATCATTACATGATTAAAAATTATTATTATTCACTTACTCGTGAGCATAAAAATATATTTAGTAATGCAAATAGATTTGATAACTGTAAACTTGAATGAAATTGTATAGAATTATCAAAACTTTAAATTTCAAAGTGCATTAATTTTCAAAACAATCTTCATTGCTTATCATTCGCAGTAAATTAAAATACATGTTTCAGTGTATTGATTCATTTTTGGTATTTGTGTTTGATTTTAATGTATACAAGTATTAATTTGCATACCCGGTTGAAAAAAAACACATAGTTTTATTACATGATTTTATCATATGGTTTTATTATGTGGTTTTATCATATGGTTTTATTACATGTTTTTTGGTTTCAATTTATCATATGATGAAAGTATATGATAAAATCATATAATATAACCCTATGATGAAATCGTATAGTGAAACTATATAGTGAAGACAAAATAAACCATACACACGGAGAGAAAAAGCAGTTAAGAACTACTCAAAAAATTTGGAATCATTACTAACTTTGTTCGACAATAATTAAAGGAATGGGAATAAAGACTAATCTATATTTTTGCGCCACGCGACAAAAGTAAGGTTACGATTTTACAAATGATCTGAGAAAACTAAGGACTGAGGGGATATTCAAGTATGTATCGCGACGATAGTTGTCGACAAGAGAATAAAAAGTCTGCGCGCGCATAGAATTCGCGTAATACATCCATGTGTATCACTACTTGAATAGCCCCTCTGATTACTAAAGAGTTAGGTAGCTAGTCATAAAAAGTTAAATGAAGAGTCAAACTGAGAATTATTGTCTGTAGTTTGCCTACACTGAAAAGGGGTTAGAACAGTGGTTGTACTCTATGGCGGCGAGTGGCGCTAGTATCGATAGCGAACATTCATTGAAGTACGAGAGAGATGCTAGTGTTTTCTAGAGGATAATGAGTGCTTTCTGCGAGGTTTTGAGTGTTCTCCGCGATGTTTTTTGTTCGAAGAAATGAGCAGGTCTTCGCTCAGAGAATAATGAGTCTTCTCTAGAGACTACTAGTTCGCATTTCGACGTGTAGGCTGACTGTATTCTAAAAATGACACCGATTGTACCGTAGAGTACAGTCACAGTTCGCTTCCCTTTTCAGTGTATAGGCAGACTGCAGACAATAATTCTCAGTTTGACTCTTCATTTAACTTTTTATGACTAATTATCTAACTCTTTAGTAATCAATCCTTAGTTTTCTCAGATCATTTCTAAAATCATAACCTTACTTTTATCGCGTGGCGCTAAATTATAGATTTGTATTTATTCCTTTACCTTTAATTATTGCCGAACAAAGTTAGTAATGATTCCAAATTTTTGAGTAGCTGTTAAGGTATTTCTATCGCGCAAACAGTTTATGTTAGTTTTGTTTCAAATTTGGCCCAAGGTTTTATAATATCTTTATCTATCTTCTGTGAAAATTTCAGTCATTTCTTGTGTGTGGTTTGATTTTTATTGCACTTTAAAGTTTCGGTTTTTAACATGGGAGAAATAGGGCACCATTCGTTATGCGATCTTTTTGAAGTTGTTTATGACGACCATTTTATAACCGTACGTTAGAATTATTTAATTTTTCATTTATTGAAAGAAGATTATCTGACGAAAATTTTGATACTTCAAAATTTTTGTTGTTGTGTTTAGTTCGTGAGAAAAGTGCGTGGGAAGATACGTATTTTTTGCGAATGGTTTCGATTCGCCTTGTGTCGACAACGTTGCAACTCGCGCGCTCTTTTTTTTTCTTTATCTGTCAATTTTTGTAGTCATTTTCCACAGCATTTGAAAATAAATTACTGACAACCAATAAGTGCTGCATAAAATTTAAAAATCTTATAGTCAATTTATAAAATATTGAAAAAACTAATAAAAAGTTAGTAAAATTAAAAATAAATTAATAAATTTCAATAATTATTTTATATCAAAAAACACATTTAAATATTTTATTTTATATTTATTAGTTGTAGAATAATATTTTAAAATCTTTTAACAATTTTACTACATAAAAAAGCGGCAAAACTAATAATTTATAAATTCATGAATTAAAGAAATAAATTTATAACCATTAATTCCAATCATAACCAAAAATTCAAAACAATATGACATTTAAATGTTTATTATCGAGTGCTACACTGTTGCCACGTTTTTATTTGTACAAATCTTCAACTTCTATCTCACTCGCACAAATATAGCGCTCTCTCTCATCTCGATAGAAATACCTTAACTGTTTTTTCTGTCCGTGAATATGGTTTTATTTTGTCTTCACCATATAGTTTCACTATACGATTTTATCATAGGGTTATATTATATGATTGTATTATATACTTTCATCATATGATAAATTGAAACCAAAAAACATGTAATAAAACCATATAATAAAACCACATAATAAAACCATATGATAAAATCATGTAATAAAACTATGTGTTTATTTTCAACCGGGTACAATCTATAGAAAATTTCAATTTAAAAGTTCATTGAATCTATTAATATGGTTTATTATATTTGATTAACATTTTATTAAAAAATTACGTAACAGTGCATAAATTATATTTTAGTATTATGCTGTTCATTCACATATTTAATAAGTTTTTTTTCGACATATTCAAAGAGTTGTATGATTCAAAGCGTAGCCCACACTAAAAATAAAAATAAGTGAGGTTAGCTTGAGTGTGCTGTCGCTTGTACTTTATAGACTCAGACAATCAATTGTTAGCTTACAGTTGCCGGTGATCCAAGCAAATACTGTTACGGGTCCCACTGACAAAAGTGACAGGTCTCGTGACAAGCAAATAGAAGACCGATTACATTTATCGGTGGAACCTAAGCAATATTTGCTTGGGTCACCGGCAACTGTAAGCTAACAATTGATTGTCTGAGTCTATAAAGTGACAGCTCACTTAAGTTAACCTCGCTATATTGATGCAATACTTAGCAAGCTTATCCTGGTAACACAATTTGTTGCAAGCACGATTGCGCAGAACTTGCGTGGTCTGTTTCCACATTTTAATGCATATCTGCTAAAATTTAATTGCGACTGAAACGTGCGTCAGATTTGTAACAGATTGCCAATCGAAACGTGCGATTCTAAAATAAGAATAAACACGCAAACTTGCAGCAGAATCGAAGCAGTCTTCCGTAAGAATCTTGCAGCAGCACTTAACTCCAAAATTACATAAGAATGACATAAGTTGAGCGGAATTATATGACGAGAATAAACACGTAAACTTGTAGCAGAATCGAAGCAGTCTTCAGTAAGAATCTTGCAGCAGCACAGTTTATAGAATTTCAAAGTTAATTAATAGTTCAAAAATTGAAGTCACTTTATAGAATAAAGATAATACATTGTATTTTAATAAAAAATTTTCATTTTGAATATTATTAACATTTAACTAACGAAAACATGTTCATAAGAGTTGTTGACAGATTTTAAGAAAGCAAATGTTGAATTTAAAAATTATAATTTATAATTTAATGAAAATATAATAATTTATAATTGTGATTCATTTAATGCATTTCTTCAAATTTTACGTGTTCTTACTACCAATGCCTACACCTATAGGCACATATTGGCTAAAAGAAAAAAGAAGAAACACAAAAAACAATCAACATATATACACAAAGGGGTGGGCGCTGATGTTATAGTATAAAATTATATACATATAGACATTGGGAAGAAGAGAGGAGACCATTGCAGCCAACTGTCAAATATAAAAAACGTAGATAAGAAATTTTTATAATATCTAAGAAAAGTTTTAAATAAATTTCTATCAGTAAATGATGATAAATATTTTGGTTCTACATTCATACGTAATTCTATAGTAAAGTTTTGTCGCAAGATTCTTATGTGAGATAGCTTCATGTATGCTGCATGCTCGCGTGATTATTCTTATGATAAGATTGCATTTAACTTTTGTCCTTCTGATGTAATTTTAGCGCAAATCTGCTGCATGATTATCACATAAAACTGCTTCAATTCTGCTGTACATTTACGTGTTTATTCTTATCAATAAATTACACTTAACTTTTGTCATATTTATGTGATTCGGGGGTAAAGTGCTGCTGCAAGATTCTTACGGAAGACTGCTTCGATTCTGCTGTAAGTTTACGTATTTATTTTCGTAACATAATTGCACTTAACTTGTGTCATTCTTATGTAATTCTGGGGTAAAGTGCTGCTGCAAGATTCTTACGGAAGACTGCTTTGATTCTGCTGCAAGTTTGCATCTTTATTCGCGTCATATAATTGCACTTAACTTTTGTCATTCTTATGTAAATCTGAGGTAAAGTGCTGCTGCAAGTTTCTGATGCAAGACTGTTTCGATCCTGTTATATGCTTGTGTACTTATTACGATTCGCAGAACAGCACTTGACAATTTGCAATTCTTACGTAATTGTACTGCAAAACTTTGTCGGGAATTATTTACTCAATTTTTTTGCTAGTGTCTGTAATAAGTTTTTTCCGCAAGTTTACTGCAAAATATCTTCAAGATTCTGCGCATTCTTTCCGTTCCGTAGATTGCACTTTCTCTCTGCCAGAAACGTGCAATTCTGTTGCACTTATCTGCTGTAATTTCTTTTCATAAAAAACCCTATGAAATGCGAAAACAGACAGCACATGTTCTGCTGCAAGTTTTTGATTTTCGAAAAAATTGCAGCAAAATTGCAGCAAAATTGCGTTGACCATGTTACCAGGGTATATTCTCTTTTTTTCATTATAAATGTACACGAAAAGTATTTTTTACTAGTTCATCCCTACTGAAAAAAATGACATGAGATCTCACGTGAGATCTCATGTGAGATCACACACGAGATCTAACATGAGATCTCACGATTGAAAATGAAACGAGATCTCATATGAGAACTCATATGAGATCTCACGTGAGATCTCATGTACCGCAAAATTTTATTTTTCCTGATGCCCGATCTCACGTGAGATCTCATGTGAGATCTCATGTGCGAAAAGTATAATTTTTCCCGATATACGATCTCACATAAGATCTCACGTGAGATCTCATGTGCAAAAAAATTTGATTTTTTCCTACACTTATAGTTGTAATTAATGTCAACAAATATAAAATCTAAATTTTGGTCTATAATTCAATTTATTTATATATTATATATATTAATAAAATTACGATTAAATGATTCTACACTACATCTACAAAACAATCGTTATCTAAAGCATGCTATTATGGATTATGGTTTTAAACTATATTCGAGCGTAATTATACTTGGCGATTGAACAATAATAGAAACAAAATTTTTACGAAGATTCAGACGTTATTTACAAGTAATATTTAAGATACTAGTCACTACAATTATGCATATCGCCTTTTACACTCGAGAAGGCCATCACTTTTCAGTGAGGTCTGGAGCCAGGACGTTCGTATACAAAGGTTTGTACAGAATTTGTTCATTCAAAAAATGAGATACTTATTTCATATCACAGACGAAATCATGTATACGAGGCTCAGGGTTAGTTCACTGATTAATGACAATTTTTCTAATCAATAGGTAGTGTCGTTCTATGACGCACGCTGCATCTGATTCAGATTTACAGCATAACACGTCTTACCAATTGTTACACAATTTGCATGTCGCCGTAAAAACAGTTGCAGCTTCATTTATGTCTTAGAACATTATGACAAACTACCTTCAATGAACTGACAGTGACTTAGTACTTATTATCTTTTTTTTATCATACTGATAAATTATTTTTACATATCATTTACAATAGCGTCTTACAGATTTAAATAATATAGGTTTTTCTGACTCAAGAATTATTGATTTTACTTTTATTTTAAAGTAATATCGCAATCTTATTGCTTCTTTCCATGATTCAGTCGTGAATCTACCGTAATCTGAACAATTTCAAAATCGCGCTCGAATATAATTTCAAACCATGATATATAATCATATTCATACAGACTATTCACATGGTTTTCATAATAACCCCAGCGGAAAAAATAAATAAAACACTTGAAATCATTCGAAAAGTTTTAGAAGTAATCAGAAAGAAAATGAGGGAAACTGAAAGAAACAGTAAGAATTGAAATCGGTTGGAGAGACTTTGGTAAAATTGGGACGAGACATTCAAAGTATTCAAGTTTGTTTCCGCTTTTTTCGGTATATTTCATTTATTATCTATAAACATTTATTTTCTATAAATATTCAGAATATTTCGGAGTCTCTCGGAAATTTTCGGATGGCTTAAAAATTTTTCAAAATTTCTCAAAAGTTTTCAATTTTTCTTAGAACTTTATGAATTTTTTCATATTTTTCCAGAATCTTTTGGAATATTAATTGAAATAATCAGAATATTTTAGAGTATTTTAATTGATTTCTAATTTTTCCCAAACTTTTCAAATTTTTCCAAAAGTTTTCCCTATTTTTTTGAAGTTTTTGGATTTATTCCAATTATTTAAGTATTTCAATTAGATTATTAAAAAATTTGTAAAGAAATTGTTAGAAATTTTCAGAAACTTTCGAAAACCCTCGGAAATTTTTAGAAATTTTTGGAAAAATTCGAAAACAATCCGAATCTTACCACAACTTTTTAAATTTTACGAATAATATTAGAAAATAACATTTATTGATAATAATATTTTGAAATATATACTTAACCTGTTGAATAATTTAATATTTCAGTATTTAAAATTCGACTTAATCAAAAATTTCAAGCTAAAAACTCGATTTTGAGCCCACTTAAAAAAGGAATCGAGCTTGAAATTGTAGACTGGGAAATCGTTAATACTCAACTATTTCAACAGACATTTTTTTGTTAAACAAACATATCACAAAACTATGATCTAGAAAATTATTTTTATTATAAATTAATTTTACAAATAAAGTTTTGTCTATACATACATAAAAAATGAAATTTTTGTTTTTTAACTTAAATTTATGTTTTTTAACGTCCACAATAGCATATCTGGAAACTTCAACCTCAAAGAAAAACTTTAAAACTGAAAGAAACTAAAGTAAATTGGAATAAATTGAAACAAGCGAAAAGAAACTAAAGTAAATTGAGACAAACTGAAACAGATCAAAAGAAACTGAATAAAACCGAAACAGATAGAGACAAACTGAAAAAATAGGAATTTGTATGAAATCTAATTTTTTCCATATTTACTTTTAACATTTAATAAAATGAAAAATACCGAAAACTTGTAATAATTTTAAAACAAATTCAAAATGCTCCAATTATTTTATAAAAATTTTCCGTACGTTTCATTTTGTTTCAGTTTTCACAATTCATTACTTATTTCCAAATTTAAAATGAAATAATCTGATTAATTATAAGAGTTTTGGAAATATTCAGAAACAAACTGAATTAGTTTAAGGAAAAATGAAATAAAATGAAACAAACTGAAATTAAATGAAAGAAAACGAGAGAAATGAAAACGAATAGAAAGAAACTGAAACCAAAAGAATGAAACTGAAACAGTTTAAAAAAATTGAAATAAATTTAAAAAAAACTAAAATGAACCAAAATGATTATGACAGCTGATTTTTCTATATCCACTTAGAAAATGATATAAAATGAGACATTCAGAGAACTTCCGAAAATTTCTGAAACAGTTTAAAATGTACCAATTGTTTCGTCCCAATTTTCACGAGAACTTTCCGTTTCTTTCAGTTTCTTTCAGTTTCTTTCAGAAATTTTCAATTACTTTCGTTTATTTTTTCCGCTGGGGAAGAATTATATTTGTATGCAATGTTAGTCTAAACGTTAAAAGTAAGGTAATACACATATTTTAGTATTATACTATTTTACATGTTAAAGGTCAGTTTCAGACGAGGTTTTAGGCATTTTTTACTGATTGAAAGTAGCTAAAAAAGTAATTTAATTTCTTTTTAATAAAAATACATATCATAATTGCTTTCACTTGTGAATATCTATTCATTTTATCGTATGAGAAACGGAAGTGTGTACATTAGTCAATATTCTTTTCTAGCTATTTTCGATCAGTAAAGTTAGTCGGAAGCTGATCCTTAATTGGAAAGTGACGCCATGAAATACCATGCAAAAACGAAAATTAGAACTACTAACCCCGGGCAAGATACGTTGGGCCATATAGCTCTACTAAATTTATTGAATATGATGATGTTCTAGTGTGCGAATACGTATTTATAATATTAGTGTAATTATATAAATTGAGGGCATGGTGATGCTTCCCCCTTCTGATAATATTTCTGATCCAAGTTTATGTTTCACTTCAATAAAAAAATTAGTAGGATTCAACTTGAGTGCGAACAACTAAAGAAATCTACCAAATACTTAAAAAGTTATGTACAAATTAGCAATTTATAGTATTTCGGGGTTAGGTTTGGCAACTTTGATATATTATTTGCGATTCAAGTTCATAAAAAAATAACCGCTCTAAAGGATTTTTTTATTTTAACTAAAATAATGGTATTAATATAGCTAATGTCAAAATTTGTCAAAATTTAAAGAACAAGCCGAAAAAAATAAAAAAGTAATAAATATCTTTTTCAAATTTTTTAAATTGAATAAAATATATAAGAGATCCCATGTGAGATCACATACGAGATCGCACACGAGATTGCATATGAGATGTCACGTGAAATCGCCTATGAGATCGTATATGAAATCGAATGTATATTCGTTAAATTTTTAAAATAAAATAAATATATGTGCGATCTGACATGAGATCTCACATACATTTATTTTATTTTCAAAATTCAACGAATATATATGAGATTTTATGGGCGATTTCATATGAAATCTCACATGAGAATTCATACAATATTTTCAGTAGGTATGATTTTTCTCGGATTGTTCTTTAAATTTAAACATATTTACACTCTTCAGATTCACATTTATTTAAAATAAGTTCATACCTATAAGTAGAATAGGTGGTAGCGCAGGGACTAAGGCTCTTGGCTCGTGCTGTAGTAGACCAAAGTTTAATCCCCGGGGAAATTTTGGAAAAATTTTTCTGAATTTTTCTCTGTGAAATAGAACTAGGAGACCACACTGAAAAACTTTTCGTACGAAAACACTATGATGAAAAGCAAAAAGTGTTTTGGCACGAACGTATTAATGCTCTAGTTTACGAATGTTCGTAGTTATTCAGCACGAAAATTGTAGTGCATGAGCTGCAGAAAACGGTACAAATAAAACCCTTTGACGTTCGAAGTTAAGGGCTATGAATTTCGTAGAATATATGATTGATACTAATATCATATGTGTATACTTTGAATTTCGTAGCTCAGCACTATGAACTTCGTAGTAAAATCACACGAACATTCAAAACTCGAAAAGAGAGTCGAGTGCGGCTCTCCCACTCCTTCACACAAAAAGCAAATGAGGGGAAAAGATAAAACTCACGCTTTATGAGAAAAACTGCCTCGATTGAAATGGCGTTCTTTAATAACATATATATTATTTATATATAGATATAAAATTAAAAATATATTTTAATATTTTACGCAATCTGAGTGTAAAAAGAATTTAAATAAGCATTTTGAAAAGCCAATAATTCAAAGAAATTATTTAATCTATTTGTTAAAATTATTCTAATTATTGTGTCAGGCAAATTTTCCTAATAATAAAATGTTAAGAAATATTTTTATTGTTAATCTATAGTTCTATTATATTTTCAGCATAATAAATATAACTTAATTTTTTGTAAATATTTATTTCGTTTGAATGAAATTTAAATTATATTTACATTAAAACTTCTTAATAAAGCTATTGGTTTTAGTTTTTATATAATAATAATTTGATGTAAAGATATATTTGTTATAATTCTATTGAAGATAATAGTGTATAGATGTAAGCAAATATTTTATAACTACATTAATAGTAAATATAATAGAAAATTTTTTAGTAAAGTTTTGTGTTCCTCAAAATAACGGAATGAAAACTGTTAAAAAATTGTTTAAAAACAGTGACATTAAAAGTTAAAAGTTCTAGAGAATTACTCAAATAAGCGATACTAAAAAAATAATTTTATAAAACTAAAAAAATTTGTATTATATTTACTATCAATGTAGTTATAAAATATTTGCTTACATCTATACACTATTATCTTCAATAGAATTATAACAAATATATCTTTACATCAAATTATTATTATATAAAAACTAAAACCAATAGCTTTATTAAGAAGTTTTAATGTAAATATAATTTAAATTTCATTCAAACGAAATAAATATTTACAAAAAATTAAGTTATATTTATTATGCTGAAAATATAATAGAACTATAGATTAACAATAAAAATATTTCTTAACATTTTATTATTAGGAAAATTTGCCTGACACAATAATTAGAATAATTTTAACAAATAGATTAAATAATTTCTTTGAATTATTGGCTTTTCAAAACGCTTATTGAAATTTTTTTTACACTTAGATTGCGTAAAATATTAAAATATATTTTTAATTTTATATCTATATATAAATAATATATATGTTATTAAAGAATGCCATTTCAATCGAGGCAGTTTTTCTCATAAAGCGTGAGTTTTATCTTTTCCCCTCATTTGCTTTTTGTATGAAGGAGTGGGAGAGCCGCACTCGACTCTCTTTTCGAGCTTTGAATGTTCGTGTGATTTTACTACGAAGCTCATAGTGCTGAGCTACGAAATTCAAAGTATACACATATGATATTAGTATCAATCATATATTCTACGAAATTCATAGCCCTTAACTTTGAGCGTCAAAGGGTTTTACTTGTACCGTTTTCTGCAGCTCATGCACTACGATCTTCGTGCTGAATAACTACGAACATTCGTAAACTAGAGCATTAATACGTTCGTGCCAAAACACTTTTTGCTTTTCATCATAGTGTTTTCGTACGAAAAGTTTTTCAGTGCAGGAAAAAGCAATTACAAATTCTCCCAGGCCTATAAAAATTACATGAGTAAGGTGAAATCACGGGTCTCAGTCCACAGCGATCAAGAGACCCACTGGCAATAAAATAGAGGAATAGATGATATCTCCAATGTGGTTTCCTAGTGGAAATATAAAATATGCATCACTTATTGAAATAGTTTAAAATTAGTCAAAACTGTTTAAAAATGTTTAAAACTGTTTAAAATTATTCAAAATAGTTTATAAATGTGAAATTTGGGACATTTAAAACAGTTATAAACAGTTTTAAACATTTTTGAGCAGTATTGAACAATACAGAATAATTTAAAACTGAAGTGAACATTTTCTCGTATATATTATATACATTTTAATATATATAAGAAAATTTTTACAAACACAAAATTATGAAACACTGTTTGAAATCATGTCGAACTTTTTAAAACATTTTAAAACTGTTTAAAACTGTTCAAGTTAATAAAAAATAGTTCATATTGATTTAAAATTGTTTCAAATATTTTGAATATTTAAAATAATCTACAACTTTTTAACATAAAAAATTCAAAACTATTAAGAGGAGGTCACGTATCTCTGTCCTTTTCTAATCAAATAATTGAGTTTTTTACAGAAACTAATAACTTTATCAAAAAATGAAGAGAAAGCCGCATCTCGTAATAAAAAAAGCAATATTTTCTTTGATAAGAAAGAATTAATTTAATTGCTTCGTTTTCAAGAAAACCTTGAAAAACTCAAATCATAGAGGTTAGGGTGGACAATTTGGTTTTTCAAGGTTTTCTTGAAAACGAAGCGATAAAATTAATTTTTTCTTATCAAAGAAAATATTGCTTTTTTTGATGCAAGATGCGGCTTTCTCTTCATTTTTTGATAAAGTTATTAGTTTTTGTAAAAAATCATTTCTTTGATTAGAAAAGGACAGAGATACGTGACCTCCTCTTAAACACCGTTTGAAATCATTTCGAACTTATCAAAACTTTTTGAAAGTGTTTAAAAATGTTCAAAACTGTTCATAACTGTTTTAAATGTCCTAAATTTTGCACTTATAAACAGTTTCAAACAGTTTTGAACAGTTTTAAACATTTTTAAACATTTTATATTTCCGCTAGGGATCACAAACAATTCCGATATTTATTCATATGAAAAAAAAACGAAATTTATTTTTAAACTATATTTGATCGATAAAGCAAACCCTTAAGAATTTTGTTTTATAATAGGTCATTTATTTTTGTCCTTTTCTAATCTTAATCTCAACTTCATTATATATTGTGTCATGAAACGAATTTTTAAATTAGTGTTATTCAAAAACTAAATAATAATAAAAAGATATAATATTTTTCATAAATTATTAATTTTTTCAATAATATAGCATAAAAGAAAAGAATAATTGAACATTAATGATGTTAGATATTAAGAGAAAACAGGCACGTTTGTTCTAAATTTATCCTAGAGCAGGGGGCTCATCTTTGTCCTTTCATATTAACGAAATGAAATTTCATTTTTAACTGCAAAATGTTTAAAAAAAAATAGGAAGCCTTATTTTCCACTATGAAAATAGTTATTATACATTGTTTTGAAATGATATTAAATTAGTATGTTCAAATCTTCTTTTTATCACGGAATTTCACGCAAAATTTGTAACTACACAGCATAAAAAGTTTTTTTAATTTTAAAGAAGGTGTTTTTGAATATAAGAAATACGGTGCAAAGAAATGAATTTCTTTGAGTCAAAGAAAAATAATTTTTAAATTAATAAAATAATTTTTAAAATAAAAAAAAACCTTGAAATATTCTTTTTCTTCGTAAAATATTATATTCGAAAAAAACAATGTTCAAATTTAGAAAAATATATTATTAACTTTAAGAAATTAGTTACTTCCAAAATAGTATTTAAAGTCAGTAAAACTTTCTTAAAAATAATGCTATATTTTTTTATTGAAAAAATGTAATATTAATTTAAAATAATTTTTATATAAAAATGAAAAAAATATCTTACATCAAATAATTTCTTGATCCAAAGACATCATTTTCAAATTGAACAAATTAGTTCATGACTTCCATAAACCTATCTCTTTTCAACAATAGAATGTTTGTTGATGCAAAAAAGCGGTGTAATAGATTACATTTCTTTACATTACAAAGAGGATTTTGAATTGAAAAAAAAAACAATTGTCAGAATGAAGAAAATATAACTAAAAAACTTAAAAAATTTTCTCATTTTAATAAAGTAATTATTATTTTGATTAAAAACGTACATTATAGTAAAAAAAATTTCACAACAATTATTTAGAAACATAATTACAAAAAATAAATTTTAATTAAAATCATTATTCAACTGTTTTAAAGGAATACTTCTTTGAATAAAAAAATTATTTTTTGAATCAAAAGAGTTTCAATAATTAAAAAAAAATTAAAATTTATATTGCAGAAAAAAAACTTAAATTTGTTGAAACATTTATTTGAATTAATATTTTTAATTTACTTGTAACAAATTATTTCTATGCTTAAAAGTGATGTTTCATGTTTTCAAAATAATATTTTTCTACAAAAAAATATTTTTTAGGTTTGAAAAATTCAGATATATTTTTAATGAAAGATAATATTGATTCAATGTATAGTTACTTCCATTTGGTCCGCAGAAAATAATTAATAAGCAATACTTTTTATATGCATAAAAATATTTTATTATAGGAAAAAAATTTTATTTTAATTATTTAACTTAATTTTTATTTTGACATTACGAGATATAAATTTAAAATAAAATTATCAATTTCCAGTATGAGATATTGTTAAGTTCAAGAAATATCTTATGTATGTTGAGAAATATTTTATTGATATTTAAAAATTTTATTTTCACTGACGGAATAAATGATATTGATAAAAAAAATATTTTACCGATTGCCCGAAAGAATATATTCGATACAATAAAATTTTTTTTGATACTAATGTATTTTTTTCCAGTGTAGCTATTAACGAGATCAAATAACGGTTGTATCATCTGTCTTTTATTCTTATCATGGAGAGACAAAGACATAATTAGGTTCAAGTAACAACCGCTACTTGAGTTAGGTCTATGAATAGGAGCTTGAGATCGTCTATGATAATGAAAATTTATATGGTTGGAATATATATTCAGAATAGATTAAATTAAAAATATTATTCTCTTCATTAAGAAATAATAAGTTGATTGAAGAAAAATTTTTTTCTCATTTATCTTTTAGTCTATTTTCAATTATAATTAATTTTATTAAAAACGAAGCAATTTATTTTAACATATTTTAACAATGAAAATAATACTTCTAATTTATGTAGAAATAATACTTTTAATTATATTTAAAAGTATTATAAAAATAATTTCAATTTATAAAATTCATAGTAAAGGATTAAATATTTTCATCTTACCTGCCAAAAATGAAATGTTGGCTCTCGAATATTCGCTTTTGTGACTCGAAGGACTACAGTGAATTTGACAGTGGTGATTTTTAACGAAGTAAAATCCGTTATTATCAAAGTCCTCACAATCGTCCGGCACAAAAGACACAAGAGTATCTTTTTTTTGTACTTTTCTAATACATCGGCTTTGTTCCAGATGCTTCTCGGGGTTGCACACGCCGTATTCGCAAAATTTATATATACATATATATATATATGGGACGTTTCACGTTAACTCACCTATCAAAAAAATAGAATTCGTCGAAAATCTGTGAAAATGTTCTATTTGATACCCAAAATATACAAAAAAAATTTTAGAGATCGAGGTCAAAGGGGTCAGGATTTAAACGTGATGGAATTTTTCGAATTTTCCAAATTTTTTGCTAAATAAATATTTTAATGAATTTTTTCCTCAAAAACTATCAATTTTTTGTTAAAACTTAATGGAATACTTTTTCTTGGAAATTAGATGTAGAATTCACCTGAATTTTTGCAAATTATAATATACTGATTTTTATGCTTACTTGATCGATTTAAACATACTATTTAGTATATCTAAAAATCGAGCAGGTTAAATTGGCTTTTCAAAGTCTTATTTTTTTTGTTTTTTTATGAGGAAAAAATATACGAAGCCTCCAGTTGGGCAACCTTCTTAAAGTTACTTAACTGTGCAAAAATGTCTGAAAAAATCGCTATTTTAGATCAATGATGAGATTCGTGATTTCTTTTCTGAAAAAGTATTGATTTTTGGGACAAATGTATGAAAATGTTTTTTATTGGAAATTGTATGTAAAATGTATGTAAATTTTTGTAAATTATTATTTGCTAAACATCACAAATTATAAATGAAATTTTGAAATTTTAAAATTTATTTTTTGTTAAATTTTTAGTATATATGGTTCATAATGTCTTAAATTACAATTTGTAAAAATATGTTTATATTCTACACATGATTTCCAATAAAAAATATTTTCATACATTTGTCCCAAAAATCAATACTTTTTCAGAAAAAAAATCACGAACCTCAGAATTGATCCAAAATAACGATTTTTTCAGACATTTTTGCACAATTAAGTAACTTTAAGAAGGCTGCCCAACTGGAGGCTTCGTATATTTTTTCCTCATGAACAAAAAAAATAAGACTTTAAAAAGCCAATTTAACCTGCTTGATTTTTAGATGTACTAAATAGTATGTTTAAGAGCATGACGAAGCTGTCCGCCTTCTAATAATATTTCTAATCTTAACTTATGAATAAACGATGCGTTTAATTGAGTTTTTTTGCTATAAAGAAAAAATTTGTAAGATTAAACTCTAGTGCGGACAACTCAAGAAAACCACCAAAATATTATACACACAAAGTTATAATAAAAACTTTCAATATATCGTATTTTGAGGTTAGGTTTGTCGAGTTTGATATCTAATTTCCAATCCAAGCTCATAAAAAAATAAAAAGTCCAAATGATTTTTTATTTTAACAAAAATTATCGTACTAATATAACTTTAGTGCGGACAAGTCATTATATTTGTTTAATTTAAGAATTTAAAAAGATATCGATAAAATAAAAAAGGCAAAACTCGATTGCTGCAGCTCCGACATGCCGTCAAATCGATCAAGTAAGCATAACAATCAGTATGTTGTAATTTGCAAAAATTCAGATGAATTCTACATCTAATTTCCAAGAAAAAGTATTCTATTAAGTTTTAACGAAAAATTGATAGTTTTTGAGGAAAAAATTCATTAAAATATTTATTTAGTAAAAAATTTGGAAAATTCGAAAAATTCCATCACGTTTAAATCCTGACCCCTTTGACCTCGATCTCTAAAATTTTTTTTGTATATTTTGGGTAGTAAATAGAACATTTTCACAGATTTTCGACGAATTCTTTTTTTTTGTTAGGTGAGTTGACGTGAAACTTCCCATATATATATATATATATATATATATATATATATATATATATCGCGAGCATTTGGATCAAAGCCGATGTATTACTAATGTATTTATATATATATATATATATATATATATATATATATATATATATATATATATATATATATATATATATGTATGTATGTATGTATTGCATCATATGGATGCGTTTACAGACTTTTCATTGTCTTGCTTACGAAATTACGTTCGCATACAAATGGCTGTGTTAAACACGCTTTTTGAAGTTGATGCTTAGTATATTGCTGTGTCCGAAAATCTACTGCATATACTGGGGGTTTTTTTATAGATAAGCTGTATCGACCAATCAGAAAGCTTCTTTAGAGCTATTTAACGCGTGATAAATTTTGTGAACACGGCGTGCGCAACCCCGAGAAGCATTTGGAACAAAGCCGATGTATAAGAAGAGTACGAAAAAAAGATACTCTTGCATCTTTTGTGTCAGACGATTGTGAGGACTTTGATAATAACGGATTTCACTTCGTTAAAAATAATCACCGTCAACTTCACTGTAATCCTTCGAGTCGCAAAGGCGAATATTCGAGAGCCAACATTTTATTTCTTGCAGGTAAGATAAAAATATATCAACCTTTACTATGAATTATATAAATTGAAATTATTTTCATTATTTAAGAGGCCGCTGTATCTCTGTCCTTTTCTAATTAAAAAATTGACTTTTTTCCCAAAATTAGTAACAAGAGGCAAAAATAAATAGATGGTTTCGATGTGTTTAATAAAATGTAATATTTTCTTTGATTAGTATAAATTAATTTTATTGCTTCGTTTTTAAGAAAAGTTGGAATAACTTAAAAAATAAGAAATTAGTGTCAAATAATGAGATTTTCAAGTTATTCCAACTTTTCTTGAAAATAAAGCGGTGGAATTAAATTATTCTTATCAGAGAAAATATTGCTTTCTATTACACGAATCGAAACCATCTCTTTATTTTTGTCTGAAGCTATTAGTTTTTATAAAAAATAAATTTTAAATAGATTCGGTAAAACAGGTAACTGTGTCAGTATACGGCTAACTCTTAAATAAGATTAAAATTATTATTTCGAGATAAAACGAAAGTATTATTTTCATTGTTAAAATATGTTAGAATAAATTGCTCCGTTTTTAATAAAATTTATTATAATTAAAAATAGACTAAAAAATAAATAAGAGAAAATTTTTTTTCAATCAACTTATTATTTCTTAATGGAAAAAATAGTATTTATTATTTAATCTACTTTGAATATATATTCCAACCATATAAATTTTCATTATCATAGACGATCTTAGACTTCTATTCATATACCTAACTCAAGTAGCGGTTGTTACTTGAACCTAGTTCTGTCTTTGTCGCTCCATGATGAGAATAAATGATAGATGATAAAACCGTTACTTGAGATCTAATAGCTACACTGGAAAAAAAATTTCTTTGTAAAGAAAAAAATTTTATTGTATCGAATAGATTCTTTCTGGTTATCGGTGAAATACTTTTTATATCAATATCATTCATTCCGTCAGTGAAAATAACATTTTTAAATATCAATGAAATATTGCTCAACATACATAAGATATTTCTTAAACTTAAAAATATCTTATACTGGAAGTTATTAATTTTATTTTAAATTAATATTTCGTAATAAAAATAAAATTTTTTTCCTCCAATAAAATATTTTTATGCATATAAAAAATATTTCGAATTAATTAATTTCTTCGTACCAAATATTGGCCAGGGGGAATTTTCAATTGGTTTCTCCTGGTCTCCTAGTTCTATTTCACAGAGAAAAATTCAGAAAAATTTTTCCAAAATTTTCCCAGAGATTAAACCCCGGTCTACTACAGCATGAGCCAAGGGTTTTAGTCCCTTCGCTACCACCGATTCCACTTAAAGGTAGATAGATGTAGATAGATATTATTTTATTTTGTAAAAGAGTACAAAAACGTGTAATACAATTTGTAAATATAGAAACAATAAATATTGCACAAAAAGTATAAATATATATGTAAATGTTAATATTGCACAATTAATATCACAGTCAGTCAATAAATCTAATAATACTGAATAAGTAAGTCACAAACTAAAATAAATTAAAGTGATATCACAAAGTAATCATAAAATACACGCAATATAAATAAAAATAATCATATAAATAAAAATCAGTCATACAATATCTATCAGTCACAATATTAAAATTTAAAAGAATTAAATTTAATACATAATAAAATAAAATAACAAGCGTACGC
Organism: Anastatus disparis; assembly: GCA_017163975.1. Lineage (NCBI taxonomy): Eukaryota > Metazoa > Arthropoda > Insecta > Hymenoptera > Eupelmidae > Anastatus > Anastatus disparis. The sequence goes on along the minus strand of JAFFSR010000127.1, from coordinate 71,994 downwards.
AATAGCATGAAACGCAGTCAAGAATAAAATCAAATAAAAACTCTCACTCACTAACCATTCAGCCAACACTCATACAACAAATACACTCACACCTTAAACCTATATAGAGGACGTTACAAAAATAAATTAAATGAATTAACATAAATTAACATAAATTAATAGTAAAAAGTATTAATCTAGGTCGAGCATGTACCCTCTCACCGCTGATTTGAACCTACTAAAAGATGGAAGATGTTTAATCTCAGCAGGCAGGGAGTTCCAAAAATGCGCACCTTGAACTTGGAAGGAATTCCTGCCAACCTCAGTACGCATAAAGGGCACCGCTGGATCCCTGATTTCTCCCCTAGTAGCCACCCTGGGTACACATCTAGTAAAGAGACCCATTAGATGCTCCGGAGTATTCATAGGTATGAACTTATTTTAAATAAATGTGAATCTGAAGAGTGTAAATATGTTTAAATATAAATAACAATCCGAGAAAAATCACACCTACTAAAAATATTGTATGAACTCTCATGTGAAATCTCATATGAAATCGTCAATGAAATCTCATATATATTCGTTGAATTTTGAAAATAAAATAAATATATGTGAGATCTCATATCAGATCGCGAATATATTTTTTTTATTTTAAAAATTTAACGAATATACATTGGATTTCATATGCGATCTCATAGGCGATTTCATGTGACATCTCATATGCAGTCTCGTGTGCGGTGTCATATGTGATCTCACATGGGATCTCTTATATATTTTATTCAATTTAAAGAATTTGAAAAAGATATTTATTACTTTTTTATTTTTTTCGGCTTGTTCTTTAAATTTTGACAAATTTTGACATTAGCTATATTAATACCATTATTTTAGTTGAAATAAAAAATCCTTTGGAGCTGTTAATTTTTTATAAACTCAGATCGCAAATTAGACATCAAAGTTGACAAAACTAACCTCAAAATACTATAAATTGAAAACTTGTATATAACTTTTCAAATATAAGATTTTGGTAGATTTCTTTAGTTGTCCGCACTCAAGTTGAATCCTACTACTTTTTTTCTTGAAGTGAAAAAACCCGATTAAATTCTCCATTTACTCATAAAGATGGATAACAAATATTATCATAAGGGGGAGCTTCATTATGCCCTTAATGTATTTAATTACATTAATATTATAAATATGTATTCAAATACAGAACATCATCATATTCGATAAATTTAGTGGAACCACAAGACCCAATACATCTTGCCCGGGGTTAGTATTCCTTATTTTAGCCACTTCATTTAATTTGAATTGTATTTCATGGCGTCACTTTCCACTTCGGATCAGCTTTCGACTAACTTTACTGATCGAAAATAGCTAAAAAAGATATTTTGTTTTTATTTATTTTTTTGGCTTATTCTTTGAGTTTGGACAAATTTACGCACTTTCGCTTCTCATTTGTTAAAATAAATAGATATTTACAAGTGAAAAAATTTCGATATGTATTTTTATCAAAAATAAACGAAATTACTTATTTATCTACTTTCGATGGGTAAAAAAGGTCTATACCTCATCTTCAAGAGTAAGCTGGAGCAAATGTGGTTACCGACCGAGAGGTAAAAATATTATTCAATCATAAATTAAATAATTATACTGTTTTCAAAAGGAATTGTTATCGAGCGCAATTTTTTATTCATACATGATTGTATAATAGATGTTTTTTTCATAATATTCATCATATTTTAAACAAAAAGTAAGTAACCGTACTTACAGTTTAATAAACAATTTTAGTATAGAATTTTTTAATTTTTAAATTTTCCTTTAATTATTTTGGTGAGTGCAATAGAAAAATAAATTTCGTGAATGTATTTGAAATTTTAATGCATTCCATTACGTTTAGTAGGAGAAAATTAAACAACGGATGTTCAATTCTCGGTCAGTATCGAATCTGCTTCGACCTGCTCTTGACGAATAGCATAATAATAAGATCAATTCATCATCTTACTTCTAATGTTTGGACTTAAATTGCATGCAAATATAATTCTTACTATGGAAACTATGTGAATAGTCTGTATGAATATGATTATATATCATGGTTTATAATTATATTCGAGCACAATTTTGAAATTTTTCAGATTACGGTAGATTCACGACTGAATTATGAAAAGAAGCAATGAGATTGCGATAATACTTTGAAATAAAATTAAAATCAATAATTTTTGAGTCAGAAGAACCTATATTGTTTAAATCTGTAAGACGCTATTGTAAATGATATGTAAAAATAATTTATCAGTATGATAAAAAAAAGATAATAAGTACTAAGTCACTGTCAGTTCATTGAAGGTAGTTTTTCATAATGTTCTAAGACATAAATGAAGCTGCAACTGTTTTTACGGCGACATGCAAATTGTGTAACAATTGGTAAGACGTGTTATGCCGTAAATCTGAACCAGATGCAGCGTGCGTCATAGAACGACACTACCTATTGAATAAAAAAACTGTCATTAATCAGTGAACTGACCCCGAGCCTCGTATACATGATTTCGTCTGTGATATGAAATAAGTATCTCAATTTTTGAATACACAAATTCTGTACAAACCTTTGTATACGAACGGCATCGCTCCAGACCTCACTGAAAAGTGACGGCCTTCTCGAGTGTAAAAGGCGATATGCATAATTGTAGTGACTAGTATCTTAAATATTACTCTTAAATAACGTCTAAATCTTCGTAAAAAATTTTTTTCTATTATTATTTAATCGCCAAGTATAATTACGCTCGAATATAGTTTAAAACCATAATCTATAATAGCATGCTTTAGATAACGATTGTTTTGTAGATGTAGTGTAAAATCATTTAATCGTAATTTTATTAATATATATAATATATAAATAAATTGAATTATAGACCAAAATTTAGATTTTATATTTGTTGACATTAATTACAACTATAAGTGTAGGAAAAAATCAAATTTTTTTGCACAAGATCTTATGTGAGATCGGGTATCGGGAAAAATTATACTTTTCGCGCATGAGCTTTCACATGAGATCTCACGTGAGATCGGGCATCAGGAAAAATAAAATTTTGCGGTACATGAGATCTCGTTTCATTTTCAATCGTGAGATCTCATGTTAGATCTCGTGTGTGATCTCACATGAAATCTCACGTGAGATCTCATGTCATTTTTTTCAGTAGGGATGAAAATTAGAACGTAAAAAGGAACGTGAATTAAATTAATATTGATGAATTTAATTTTTTTGAGATAATTAATAATTTTTTTCTAAACTCCGTATGCATAATTAAAATGAATGATTGTTAGCTTATTTGATAAATATGCTAGCGATTATTTTACAAATTTTATGTCAAATAAAAAATCAAAATGTAAAAACAATTGACATAATTGTGATTATCAGCCAGTACTTATTTTTTACACGCTTTTATTAATATTCAATTTCTATAAATGGCCAGTGCTTGATTAATGAGACTATACAATTCTGCCTACTTAAATGATTTAATTAAAAAAATTTTTTACCTTTCTGATGATAACTGCTAACAAATATTTCTTCTTATTTCTTGTAGAAAATTGAATTCAAGTTTGAAAAGTGATACAAGCACACTTTTATATTTTGTAATTTGTTGTTCGTTTGTGAACAAAGAGCAAGAAGTCATTAACGGAAATCGTGTAATTCAGTATAATAGTTGATCTAAGTTCAACTATATATATACGTACAGCAAATCCTTTATGAAAAAAATAGAAGCACGTAAAAAAATGTATCGTCACTTCAAATAAAAAAAATTCATAATATTATGAGTAAGGCACTTCTGACGATTTTCGTCAGTAAAAAATCACAAACACTTGATATCGACACAATAAAGTTATGCATCGTCACTTCAATAAAACAATATTATAAAGTTCTTAACAATTATCAAGACTTTAAATACTAAATGAATATTCACTTTTCGATGCGCGAAAACCGATGATGAGCTTTGCTATAGCTAAAGTAACCTGAGATCAAACACTATAAGGGTGGCGAAGCTATCAGTTAAGAACTAATAGGGAGAGAGGGTAAGAATAAATATCACGCGCGCCTTTAGTGTATATTGTGGCGAGGCAATCAGTCAAGAGTTAATATTCATTCCTTCCCTTCCCCCTCTCTATTAGACAAGAAGAAACGCGTGTTTCTCCTTGTTTATTTTTCTCGGAAATATAATACGTTAAAATAAAATTATTTCCAGTTCTATTTTGGCTTTATTCATTTATAACTATTCAAAATGTAAAACCATTTTAGCTTTAACAAAGACCTAATAGAATTAATATTTTTTTATGCTTTTGTATGTAGTAATAAATTAAAATAATGAATTAGTATATTTCTATAAATAATATAAAGAATAAACGAAAATAATTTCTTCTTCTAAATATTGATTTATTAATAATTTAATCGAACGTACAGAAGCCTTAAATTATATAAAATGAATGACCAAATAGATTTTAAAATTCATCAACTTTTGTAAAATAGTCCATTGTGTTTAATTTACACATTAATAAAAACCAGTGCTCAATTTTATTATCAGTATTTATGTACTATACATATATGACTTGAAATGAAGCTGCATTGAATGCTATAAAGAGCAAGCCTCTAATTTCTTATTTTCTATCCTTTAATAAATGAACACGAGAATCATCATTTACTTATTAATACAGATCAAAATGTATTGAGTAATGTTTCAAAATTTTATAATTGAAAATTTAAACCTAATTAAAAAAATTAATTATTTTGTCAACAATATGAATCAAGATAAATTAAGTAATTCTCTTAGCGGCTATTTTACAAATTTTGTATTAGGATTATTATGAGATTATTAAAATTTTTAGTTTCGAAGATCGTTAATATTTGTAATAATAATTGTTCGTCCATTTATAAACTACTAAAAAACACGTGCCAATGAGTTGATTCACTTTTTGTATTTGTAATTGATTTTAATATATCGAAGTATTAAATTTGTGCAATGTATAAGAAATTTTATTCTAAATTTTCATTAATTTTCATAAAACTGTTAATTATATTTAAATCATAAACCATAGTAATTATGTACCAATGAATAACCTCCCATTTAACATTTAAATTCTTAAATTATGTAAAGATGAAAGAAGTCATACAAATTATAAAAATTATAATTTTCAAAGAGCATTAATTTTCGGGAGAATGTTCTTGAATAAACGCGTGATAATATATTGATTCATCTTGGTTATTCATAATTTATTATAATGTACAGAAGTTCCAAAATTTATGCAATGTATTAAAAATTTCATATAAAATGTTCATCAATTTCAGTAATATTGATCATTATATTTTATGCACACGCAACTGGAAATTACATACCGGTGTGCCACTCTACATTAATTCATTGTATTTCAAATTCAAGCATTGAAGAATTAAATTATAAAAAATCATTAAAATGTTTAATTTTCATATTCGCTAAGGTTTATGATAATGTTTGTTAATTGTAATTCATAAACTTTTATAGAGAAGTTTCAGCGCATAAATTTACATTTAATTTTAGAATTGAGTTTAATGTTTAGAGATATCAAATTATATATAGTATGTATTAAATTTCATTCCAAATTTTCAATAATTTATTCATATTGAAATCATGCATCACTTTACAATTTGACTTTCATTCTTTGTATTTCGAATTCATCTACTGATGAATGAAATCGCGGAAAATTATTAGAATGTGAATTCTTCATGTTCATTAATTTTCATAATAACGTTCCTTACTTTTCATTTATAGGCTATCAAAAATAAGTATCAATGTATTCATTTATTTCGAGTTTTTTTGTTATTGAATTTAATGTTCTGGAACATCAAATTGTCTGTCAGTTGAAAAAAATTTTCATTTCAAATGTCCATTAAATTTGGTAATACTAATCATTATATTTCGTGTACATGATATTGGAAATCACATACTATTACACAATTTAGTTTCCATTCATTATGTTTTAAATTCACGCACTTATGATTGAAATCACTTGAAATTATTAAAATCTGAATTCTCTATGTTCATAATATTTCATGATAATATTTGTTATTTATCATTCATTATGGACTATAAAAAAATGTATTGGTGCATTAATTTATTTCAATTTTTTTTAATTGGATTGAAAGTTTAGAATCATTAAATTTTAGATGATGTATGAAAAATTCCATTTCAAATGTTCATTAACCTTATTAATATTGTTCATTATATTTTATGTTGCAGTGCATAATTTAACTTTTATTTTTTGTGTTCAAAGTTCAGGTACTAAGGAATGAAATTACTTGAAATCATCGAAATTTTAATTTTTCCTTATTCATTAATTTTCGTAATAAGGTTTGTTATTTATAATTCATAGATGATAAAGAAAGAAATGATAGTTCATTAATTCATTTCTAGTTTGTGTAATTGAATTTAATGTACGGATGCATGAAATTATGTGTAATGTTTATAAATGTTTATTCTACACGTACATAAATTTTCATAATGTTGTCAAACATATTTCATGTTCATACCGTTGAAAATCACTTATCAGTGTACAATTTGACGTTCATTCTTTGTACTTTGAATTTACGTACTGATGAATGGTGTATGATATCATCAAAATATTAAATCTTTGATGTTTATTAATTTTCATGATAATATTCATTTTTATCATTAACAGCTATTAAAAATAAATATTGGTGCATTAATTCATTTTAAGTTTTTCTAGGTCAAAGTTAATATTTACAAGCATGAAATTATATTAAGGGGTGTCCTAATACCGGCACAGAGATCTACCTTATCTACATTTAAATTATGCATTTTAATAAAAATTTAACTATTTTTAACTAAAATTTATAGAAGAGGCACATTCTTAACATTCTAAAGAATTTATTGCAACGTCAAAAGACAGAATGAAAGTGAAAATGAAGACAAAAACTGCATAATACGATTATTCATAACTACATTGAAAAGTTAATCGTATTAAGCAGTTTTCGCCTTTATTTTTACCTTTATATTGTCTTTTAACGTTGCAATAAATTCTTTGGCATGTTAAGAATGTGCCTCTCCTACGAATTTCAGTCCCGAATAGTTAAATTTTTATTAAAATTCATAATTTAAATGTAGATAAGGTAGAACTCTATGTCGGTATAAGGATTCCCCTTAAACGTATGAAAAAAATTTTTTTTTTAATGTTCATTAAACTTAGTAATATTGTCTATTGAATTTCATATACTTGTTATTAGAAATCACGTATTATAGTACACAATTTCATTTATATTTTTTGTGTTTCAAGTTTAAGTACTGATAAATCAAATTAATATAAAATTATCAAAATATTAATTTTTCATGTTCATCGATTTTTGTAATGATGATTATTTTTTACCTTTCACAGACTATTAAAAAACATGTATCAGTATATTAATTCATTTTTACTATTTGTGATTGAATGTATACATATTATACGAACGCATTGAATTTCGCGCTACATAGAACATATTATTTCAGCCCCAATTTGTTTTCATTATTTATAATAATGCACATTATATTTAATACGCAGATCATTGAAAATTATATATCACTATATAACTTTACTTTCATGATTCGTATTTTAAAATCACGTATACATAAATAAAATAGTTTGGAATAAACAAAATTTTAATTCACTATATTCATTAACTTTCGCGATAATGTTTGTTTTTTATCATTCATAGACTATTGAAAAAAAAAATCAGTGCATTAATTCATGTATAGTATTTACAATTGAATTTAATGTACAAAAGCATTAAATTTTACACAAAGTAAAACAAACTTCATTACTAAGGTTCATTAGATAAAATAATATTACTCATTATATTTCATGAACACACCGTTGAAAATTAAGAACTTGTATGCAACTTCTCTTTCATTATTTATGATTTTATTTCATGTGAAAATGAATGGAATCATATAGAATTATCAAAATTTATCAATAATCTCATTCTTCACATGAGATTTTTATATTTTTGTAATAATTATTACAAAGTAAAATTAAAACTTGCGTTACTATAATTATATTTAAACAAACCAAAATTGTATTATTTTTTTTATTGAAAAATATTAACTAATACACATTAAACTTTAATGAACATAAGAAATCAATGATCAAACATGATTTTTAAATTTTTTCATGATTTATTTTAAGCATTTGACATTTATAATTATTATAAGTTTATTTGTCAAGTATGTACAATCAATTCCATATTTATATCTGCTTAAAATTATCTTTATATCAAACAAAGTATGAATAAAGAAGTACAATTATTGTTTCAAAAATGAAAACTAACTTTGAGTATTAAAAAAATAAATGTACCTTGTATAATAAGAAAGGAGTAAAATTTTTTACAATATTCAATTATGTATATTAATAAAAATTTAAACAAAAAAGTTTAAAATTATGAGGGTGAAGAAATAAACAGATTTGTATGTATATTTCAAAATTGAATACTGTAAAAAGCTTACCTTTAAAAAGATATATAGTAGGCAAGTATGCTTGGCGATTTATTTTAATTAATGATTTTAAACATTTTGATGTCTTTAACATATTATAAACTATTTTTAGTAATAGAATCAAACCTTGACATTAGAATTTCATGAAATCACGAAATAAATGTCAAGTATATAATAAAGGTAATCCCTACTGAAAAATATATATGAGATCTCATATGAGATCTCATATGAGATCTCACATGCGATCTCATATAAGATTTTGGCACGAGAACTCATATGAGATCCCATATGAGATCTCATTTATATTTTACATTTTCAACACTACTAAAAAATATATATGAGATCTCATATGAGATCTCACATGCGATCTCAAATGAGATCTCACATGCGATCTCATATGCGATCTCATATCAGATCTCATATGAGATCTCGTATAAGTTCTAATATATACTTTATATTTTCAACCCCTACTGAAATATCTATATGAGATCTCATATGAGATCGCATATGAGATCTCATATGAGATCTCATATAGATTTTTCAGTCGGGGTTGAAAATATAAAGTATATATGAGATCTCATGCAAGAACTCATATGAGATCGCATGTGAGATCTCATATGAGATCTCATTTATATTTCTTAGTAGGGTTGAAAATAGAAAATATATATGAGATCTCATACAGGATCTCATATGAGATCTGATATGAGATTGCATATGAGATCTCATATATATTTTTTAGTGAGAGTCTTTTAAGATTTTTAAAAATCATTTGTTCGTATATTGCATTATCTACAATCGAAGAACCAAATCCACAGTATATATGTTTTAAATTGAAAATTCTATTTTATTTTTTAATATTCAAAGTTCTATAGCTCTTCTCTCAGTTCTATGCCTAAGATGAGACAAAGCTCACTTCAAGATATCAATAAAAAGACATAACATAGTGCAACCTGAGTGAAATCAACCTGGTCGAACACCAGAAATTCAAAATTACATGAAAGTACAAAATGAACCAATCAGAAGACAGCAATTCTGAGATTTAAAAAAATTTGTGTAGATTCTACTCATCATTTGCAACAATAAATATATTTATAAGTGAATCTCTAAAATCCTTAGTTTCTGAGGAAAAAAATTATTAAGTTGGTAATTTTACAAAAAAATTTGAAAAATCATAATATTTTATTACTTATTACTCGTAATCCTTTTGACCTATGCCTCCAAAATTTTTTTTGTATATTTTGGGTATTAAATGGAACCTCTTCACGGATTTTCAGCAAATTCTATTTTTTTGTCAGTCGAGTTGACATGAAACGTCCCATATATATATATATATATATATATATATGGGTCAATCCACGTCAAACGGATAATAGCTCTGTCCAAAATTGTAGATCTCCAAAAAAATCGTGTATAGGCTCAAAATTTTCGTCTTACACTCTACTTCTTTTTGCAATGTGGAGATTCAAAAAAATCCAAAATGGCGGCCCTAATATTACGACTTAAACCTACAAATTTCATAAAAAATTTTCGAAAATTGATTTTTATTCATTTGAATCTGATTCTACATATTTTTTTATATCAATTCTAATATTACAATATTTTTTTGAAAAAAAAGACATCACATCATGAATTTTCAAGATTACTGTATTGTTAAAACATTAGAAAGTTTTTCACTATATTCGTCTTCACATTTTGCACAAGCAAATGCGTTATTATTATTATTATTATTATTATTATTATTATTATTATTGTACACTTTTACTTATATCGTAATACACACACTTCATACAAAAATTTTGTTGAATTATCACTTCTTTTTTTTTTTTATCTGTAGATGAAGCGCGTTCCTCTTTTTCGCTCCTCAGCCCTGAGACCATTTGTATAAATGGCCCCCCAACAATCATTTTTAAAATAAAAAATAGCATATTGTGGCTGCTTATTTTTAGGCGTAATCCACGCGTTCCTTGGAAACCAATCGATCTTTTTAGGATCGATATTTGTAGCTTCCAGCGAAATCATTTGAATATCGTAGAGTCGGAAATACTCTGGCCAAATTAAAATTTCCAGTAGAAAATTTTGACGAGTGCTTATCATTTCACAACGGTGAAATGGATAAGCCTTTGCACACCGTTCGGCGATAATGTTTTGCCAATACACTTCCTGTATGCCTGTGGGTATATAGGCACTCGTAGATGGGAGGCATGCAACAGCCTCCTTCCCTATTGAAAAAAAACACGTGTTTTTTACACGTGTTATTTACACGTGCAAAATACACGTGTTTTTACATGTAAAATTTGCGTGTTTTTTCAAGCATTTTTTTCACGTGCTTTTTTCACGTGTTTTTGTTGACGTGAAATATTGTGAAAATTGAAAAAAAACACGTGTTTTTTGTATATTTTTTCATATTAAAAACTACGCATTCTTCATTAACGAACAATGAGAATGTTTTGTAAAGAGTATTTATAATACTTTATTTTGACCTTTTGAAAAAAATACGTTGTGTATCTACACGTATTTTTATATACTCTTCGAAGATCGAAGAGCTTCTAAGACCAGAGTGTCTGGCTTCATATATCTTGTGTCTTCGAAATTTGTATAGGGGATGACAAAACTGAGAAAAACGCCACCTAGTGACTTAGAGTCAGACCGACATAATCGATCATCAATAGCGATTTTAAATCACTAGGTAGCGTTTTTCTCAGTTTTGTCATCCCCTATACAAATTTCGAAGACACAAGATATATGAAGCCAGACACTCTAGGTCTTAGAAGCTCTTCGATCTTTGAAGAGTTATAAAATATACGTGTAGATAGAATGTATTTTTTTCAAAAGGGTCAAAATAAAGTATTGTAAATACTCTTTACAAAACATTCTCATTGTTCGTTAATGAAAAATGCGTAGTTTTTAATATGAAAAAATATACAAAAAACACGTGTTTTTTTTTCAATTTTCACAATATTTCACGTGAAAAAAACACGTGAAAAAAGCACGTGAAAAAAATGCTTGAAAAAACACACAAATTTTACATGTAAAAAACACGTGTAAAAAACACGTGTATTTTGCACGTGTTTTTTTTCAATAGGGTTCTCTTCTGCTGGAGCAGCAGTAGCAGTGATCTGTTTTTCTGATGGACTCATTTTTAAAACTAAATATCTCCTGATTTTATTTTCTAATCGAACCTTCTTAGTTTGAAAATTTTTGAGAGTTCTGGTAAAAACAAAAATGTTTTTGTATTAAAATTATCTAAAAAATGAAATTCGATTATCGTTTGAGCGACACATGTTTTGTTTTCGCTTGAAGTGTACCATACGCATAGTAAATATACTTTACCGAGTCGTAAACTGCGTAAGATGAGTTTCTTGTTTCACACCCAGTCGTAAATATCCTTTGTACCACATACAACTAGATTTTTATTGTTTTATGATTGCTAAGACCCTTTTCAAATTTTCTCTATTTCAAAATAGTTTTAAATAAAGCAGTCTTTTTTATACATATACTTATGAGAATGCATGTTTTTGAAATTCTATATGAGTGTGTAATGACTTACAGTGTTAAGACGTACTAAAAACGCTATGTAGAGGAAAATTAAAAGCATGGGTGATTATATGTCAGCGAGAAATTTATTACTTCGATCGTAAAATCTCAATACTGCATTAATATCAACAGAATGCACTAAATTTGTGAGTAACTTAACGTTTAGATGTATATATTACTTAAGCACCCTCTTGAAGGTGTTAATGTCGCATACCATAAAAATGAAAAATAATCACATCGTAAAATGAAAAATAATATGAGAAACGTTGAGGGTGTGTACTATGAATATAAATAACAAAAATCAAATGTCAATGAATGATTTCTTTTCAGAATCGGTGTAATATATTAAAGGAAACATAAACAGAAAACGAAAATGCATACACAAAAACACGTGCTCTTATCGTGGTTATATTTCAAATTTTATTACGGTAAAATCTACAATTTTCACACAGCTATAAATAATTTAGAAAAGTGTTCTTTGAAAAGTAATTAAATATTGAAAAATTTGACAACTTGATAAGGAAAATTATAGGATGAAAGAATAAATAGGTTTATTTGTTAGTGTAAATTTTTCTAGGGTTGTTGGGTATATGAAAGCAGTCACCCAAATATTTTTCGTTAGTCGTTATCAACATGATGTACAATGCGGAAGAAAAAAGTTTACGCGAGGTAGTGGTCGCCGTAGCAGCGCGGTTAAGAGTCGGCCGTATAGCGGTTTTTGTCTAATCTAAATTTTCGTTATAATTGATGAATTAATTTTTTTTATACAAATGTAGGGGCTGAGCGCTGTAGAGCAAAAAACGAGCAAAGGATTCTATTCTATGAAAAAATATAAAATTTTCATTATTTTCCGAGTATAGTCCAAAACGGAAAAAACAGTTGAACTTGATTTCATTTTTTCCGTTTCGGACTATACTCGGAAAATAATGAAAATTTTATATTTTTTCATAGAATAGAATCCTTTGCTCGTTTTTTGCTCTACAGCGCTCAGCCCCTACTTTTGTATATACATATTTAATTTATTAATTATAACGAAAATTTAGATTAGACAAGGACAAAGGTATACGGCCGACTCTTAAGCTACGAAGATCGTCGCCTCGCTACAAGGTGTAACAATGCACGGTGACGTCGCGTAATACAAATGGTGTGTGTCCATTTCAAACGGGGGATACGTTTTTTTTTTAAGTTTTTGCGGGCCACGTAAAATCAAACAATTATATGACAGTATAATAAAAAAATCTAGACCTGCTCATGAAGTAGCGGTAGATTTTATTTTAAATCGTGGGTGGAAAAATTTACCAATTCTTATGAAAATAGTGATTTTTCTTGAGGAGTTACAGGGTAAGTACATTTTTTTTCATGATTATTTTTATAATTATGTATACAGTAAAGTTATAAGGAAAGTATCCATATACTAGAGCGTTCAAGGTAAATACAGAGTTAACTCTAACGAGGTTTCTCTATTGTACCCTCTTACCGACGCTCGCTGATTTCGTGTGGATACCTTACTCGAAACCTTACTATATAGACATACAGCATGAATCTGTAGATGTATGCGTGCGTGTGAGTGTATATATATATATATATATATATAGCGTGAGTCTGTAAGTAAGGTTCGAAAGAAGAGACTAAGCATGATAAGGAGTCTCATAAATGAACAAGAAAGAGAGAAAGAGAAGGAACGAGTATGTATGAAAAAAAGAAGGAGAAAAAGAGGGATAGTGGTTGAAATAGAGTGAAAGAGAAAATATGAGGAAGTGATAGGGACTGAGATAAAAGGAGAGTTTTATTTGTAAAATCATTTATATAATTTTCATATATATTAAATTATTCATTTTATTTGTGAAAATTACGCATATAAATTGTTTCTATCAAAATATATTCAATGTTATTATTACTATTAACAAAAATTATGTATTAAATTTTTATTTGTAAAATCATTTATATAATTTCCATATAATTTTAAATTATTTATTTTATTTGTAAAAATTATGAGTTTCGATTTTAAAATAATTATTTATATAATTGAAAAATAAAAAAATTTCTTATAAAATTTTAAATAAAATTATTTTTATAATTTTATTATTAATAGTAATAAATATTCATATACTTTATTTTAAAATTATGTAAATAAATTATCTATTTGTAAAAATTTCATAAACTTTTACGTTTTAAAATTATTTATGTCAATCGGAGTTTATGTATTCACGCGTCCAAACACTCATGTGAGTGTTCGTCTGCGTATGCGCGCGAGCGCGTATGTGTTTTTTATGTGCGTGCGTAATTTAGAAATATTTTATACTAAAAATAATATCATTTAAATATAAAATAGAAATTTTTTATTTTAACTTATGACATATTACTACGGGATAGTAGTAGTAGCAGTAGTAGTAGTAGTAGTAGTAGTAGGAGTAGTAGTTTGTTTTTTTTTTTTTTTTTTGGTGGTGAAAAAACGGGTGGATCTGCTATCAGACCTAGAGCGACCTGGGCTGCAGCTGGATCACCCCAACCGCAGTGCGCATCACTGGTGTGACGGGATTCTGACGCTGCGTCAGCTTGGAGGGAGAAAGAAACCTGGTAGGTTCGCATTCGCCCTCAAGGCATCCACAGGCAGAGATCGTCTAAACCCCTTTCACCCTGGCCGCGGAAGAGAAGCAAGAAAATGCCTCACTTACACGGGGAGGGATCCGTAACGTCCACCGTTCAGAGCCGCAGCATGGGACTGCGTTAGCATTACTTCTCGCTGCGGTCTTGTCCATTGTCACTCGTCTCGTCCGTCCGGCCAGGCACTGGGCCGTGTCCATCCATACGTCCAAACATGCATATATTTGCCTGTCATCCTTCTTTTCACTCCTCCATTCGCACTTAGTTCGGGTACGTGGGGTCGCTAAGCCCAAGGACTTTTTAGTCCTCCTGCGTATTCTCACATTTCCATCCTCTCATTCACCCACACATCCAGTATATCACTCACACACTTAGCTCGGGCACGTGGGGTCGCTAGGCCCATAGACTGTGCAGTCCCCCTGCGTATTCGTACATTCTTTCGCACGCTTCCAACCACACATTCAGTATACCATTCACTCACTCAGCTCGGGTACTTGGGTTCGCTAGGCCCAAGGACTGTGCAGACCCCCTGCGTGTGCAAACATCTCCATCCTCTCCTTTATCCACACACTAAATTTACCATTCACTTAGCTCGGGTATGTGGGGTCGCTGAGCCCAAGGACTTTTCAGTCCCCCTGCGTATTCACACATTTTCATCCATACTTTCATCCACACATCCAATTTATCATTCATTCAGCTCGAATACGTGGGGTTGCTAGGCCCATGGACTGTGTAGTCCCCCTGCGTATTCAAACATTACCACCCTCACTTCCATCCACACGCTCCGTATACCATTCACTCAGCTCGGGTACGTGTGGTCGCTAGGCCCAAAGACATTTGTCTCCCTGCGTATAGTAGTAGTAGTAGTAGTAGTAGTAGTAGTAGTAGTAGTAGTAGTAGTAAAAGTAGTAGTTGTAGTATTAGTAGTAGTAGTAGCAGTAGCAGCAGCAGCATCAGCAGCAGCCGTAGCAGTAGCAGTAGCAGTAGCAGTAGCAGTAGCAGTAGCAGTAGCAGTAGCAGTAGCAGCAGCAGTAGCAGTAGCAGTAGCAGTAGCATTAGCAATAGCAGTAGAAGTAGCAGTAGTAGTAGTAGTAGTAGTAGTAGTAGTAGTAGTAGTAGTATTTTTTTTTTTGTGGTGGTTAAAAAACGGGTAAATCTTCTATCAGACCTACAGCAGCATGGGCTACGGCTGGATCACCCCAACCGCAGTGCTTGCCACTGGTGTGACGGGATTCCGTCGCTGCGTCAGCCTGGAAGAAGAAAGAAACCTGGTAGGTTCGTATTCGCCCCCGAGGCATTCAAAGGCAGAGACCGTCTAAACCCCCTTCACCCTGGCCGCGGAAGAGAAGCAAGAAAATGCCTCACTTACACGGGGAGGGATCCGTAACGTCCACCGTTCGGAGCCGCAGCGTGAGACTGCGTTAGCATTACTTTACGCTGCGGTCTCGTCCATTGTCACTTGTCTCGTCCGTCCGTCCAGGCACTAGGCCGTGTCCATCCATACGTCCAAACATGCATACATTTGCCTGTCATCCTTCCTTTCACTTCTCTATTCGCACTTAGCTCATGTACGTTGGATCGCTAGGCCCAAAGACTTTTCAGTCCCCCTGCGTATTGACACATTTCCATCCTCTTATTCACCCACACATCCAGTATATCACTCACACACTCAGCTCAGGCACGTGGGGTCGCTGGGCCCATGGACTGTGCAGTCCCCCTGCGTATTCGTACATTCTTTCGCACGCTTTTATCTACACATTCAGTATAGCACTCACTCACTCAGCTCGGGTACGTGGGTTTGTTAGGCCCAAGGACTGTGCAGTCCCCCTGCGTGTGCAAACATCTTTATCCTCTTCTTTATCCACACACTTAGTTCACCATTTACTTAGCTCGGGTACGTTAGGTCGCTGAGCCCAAGGACTTTTCAGTCCCCCTGCGTATTCACACATTTTCATCCATACTCTCATCCACACATCCAATTTATCATTCATTCAGCTCGGGTGCGTTAGGTTGCTAGGCCCATAAACTGTGTAGTCTCCCTGCGTATTCAAACATTACCACCCTCACTTCCATCCACACGCTCCGTATACCATTCACTCAGCTCGGGTACGTGGGGTCGCTAGGCCCAAAGACATTTGTCTCCCTGCGTATAGTAGTAGTAGTAGTAGTAGTAGTAGTAGTAGTAGTAGTAGTAGTAGAAGTAGTAGTTGTAGTAGAAGTAGTAGTAGTAGCAGTAGCAGCAGCATCAGCAGCAGCCGTAGCAGTAGCAGTAGCAGTAGCAGTAGCAGCAGCAGTAGCAGTAGCAATAGCATTAGCAGTAGCAGTAGCAGTAGCAGTAGTAGTAGTAGTAGTAGTAGTAGCAGTATTTTTTTTTTTTTTTTTGTGGTGGTTAAAAAACGGGTAAATCTGCTATCAGACCTACAGCAGCATGGGCTACGGCTGGATTACCCCAACGGCAGTGCTTGCTACTGGCGTGACGGGATTCCGACGCTGCGTCAGCCTGGAGGGAGAAAGAAACCTGGTAGGTTCGCATTCGCCCCTGAGGCATTCACAGGCAGATACCGTTTAAACGCCCTTCACCCTGGCCGCGGAAGAGAAGCAAGAAAATGCCTTACTTACACGGGCAGGGATCCGTAACGTCCACCGTTCAGAGCCGCAGCGTGGGACTGCGTTAGCATTACTTCACGCTGCGGTCTTATCCATTGTTGCTCGTTTCGTCCGTCCGTTTAGGCACTAGGCTGTATACATTCATATGTCCAAATATGCATACATTTGCCTGTCATCCTTCCTTTCACTCCTCCATTCGTACTTAGCTCGGGTACGTGGGTTCGCTAAGCCCAAGGACTTTTCAGTCCTCCTGCGTATTCTCACATTTCCATCCTCTCATTCACCCACACATCCAGTATATCACTCACTTACTCACTCAGCTCGGGCACGTGGGGTCGCTAGGCCCATAGACTATGCAGTCCCCTTGCGTAATCGTACATTCTTTCTCACGCTTCCATCCACACATTCAGTATACCATTCACTCTCTCAGCTCGGGTACGTGGGTTTGCTAGGCCCAAGGACTGTGCAGTCCCCCTGCGTGTACAAACATCTCTATCCTCTCCTTTATCCACACCCTCAATTCACCATTCACTTAGCGCGGGTACGTGGGGTCGCTGAGCCCAAGGACTTCTTAGTCCCTCTCCGCATGCACCTATTTTCATCCATACTTTCATCCACACATCCAGTTTATCATTCATTCAGCTCGGGTACGTGGGGTTACTAGGCTTATGGACTGTGTAGTCCCTCTGCGTATTCAAACATTACCACCCTCACTCCCATCCACATACTCCGTATACCATTCACTCAGCTCGGGTACGTGGGGTCGCTAGGCCCAAGGACCGGTCAGTCCTCCTGCGTATTCAGATTTTTTTCATCCTCACCAACATTCAATGCACCGTTCACTTAGCTCGGGTACGTGGGATCGCTAGGCCCAAAGATATTTGTCTCCCTGCGTATTTGTATTCTTCATCCATTTACTTATTCATTCATTCTTATTAAACATCCATCCTCTTTCTTCGCTTTAAGGACAACTGTGACAAAGATCACCATTGAAGCCCAGTTTTGGACGTCCTCCATCATCCAGTCCACAACATTGTCTGGTGTGAGGTCTCCAGTCTGTCTCCGTAGCGTTCGTCTGTCGAAGTCCCAACGTCAGCATTCGAAGAACGTATGTTCAGCGTCGTCCATGTCATGTCTGCAGTAGGTACAGCCCACATGCTGTACCTTCCCTCTCAGGTGCAGGTACCGTCTGAAGTAGCCGTGTCCGGTCAAGAATTGGGTAAGGTAAAAATCCACCTCCCCAAAAGTCTGTTGCGTCCACTGTCTCAGGTCCTTGATCAGACGTCTGGTCCATGCCCCCGTTCCGTCTCTCATCCAACGTTCACTCGGTTGATTTGGTCCAGCAAAAGCTGAGCTACTTCGCATCTGTTCAGATTAACTTGCAGCGTCACAGTCATGTCGTGGTCTGCTTTTTCCGCTTTTCAAGCTCAGCCCGGAAGACGGCGCATGTTCCGGAACCCGGCACATGAGCGCATCCTCTAAGCCTCGCCTCCGTGCAGAGATAGCAGGTCGGGTTTTTCTACTTGCACCCTCCGCTGGTATGTCCTGTCTGTCCGCACCTACGACACAGTCTACGACACAGTCTGCTTCCGTCAGTACCCTTGCAGTCTCGTCGTTTGTGTCCGAAGCCGAAGCATCTGTAGCACCTCGGCACCATTAGTTTCGTCCGCACGCGGCAGTTCATCCACCCTATTTTGATCCGGCCCTTCTGCAGCAGGATTCGAGCGGCACTCTCCTCCACACCACAGATGGCCATGCAAACATTCTGTTTATTGGGACCGAAGATATGCGGCTTCGGATCCCTCACTGCCCCTGTTTCCCGTCTTATTGCGTCAGTAACGTCTTGTGCCTCTGTGATGCGGTCAAGATCAAGAATCTCTATCTGCACCTCCAGCGTCAAGTCCCGTACTGTACCGTCATTTCCCAGTGCCTGTTTGATCTGCTGTTCGAATTGCAGTCTGTCTTCCGTCTTGCATTGCAACCTGATCAGGATACCGTTGTCTTTCGTCGTGCGACAGCCCTGTACCTGCACCTTGGTCTCGTCAGTCCTAACATCCTATTTGAGCCTGCGCAGAGCATCAGCGTACGTCATGTTGGCGGATAGACCAACCAAGACGGCGCCGACGTCGTTGCGTGCACCCTGCTTTCGTCTGGACTGTCCGCGGCCGGTCTTCTTCTTCCGTTTCGTCTCATCTTTTTGAGTCCTCTGGTCGTTCGGTTCTTCCGTGCCGTCCTTAGGTACCGTACTTGCGGTCCTGGTCTTTCGTTTGGCACCGAACTTCTTCCATCCAGAGCCTTCGCCGACCTTTTGAAAGGCCGCCGACTGCTTAGGACTGGCACCGGTCGGCTCTCTCTTCCGCTTCTGAGCCTCAGCAGCAGCCGATGCCGCAGTCGTCCACTGCGTGGTCAACCGTTCACACTCAGCCATTACCGCCTCACATGCATCCTTGATGACAGGCGATTCATCCGCAATTCCGGTGCTCACCGTCCTAACTTTCCCTTTCACTAATTCCATCTTAGCTACTGATTCCAATATCCTCTGAATCTGCCTCTTGATGATGCCAGGAGGCAATCGTTCCTGCCCTTCCATTTCCCTGCTTGGTTTTGTAAAACACACCCCCGAGGCCAAGTCGGCCGCTTCTGAGGTATGTGGGCCTGGGGTGCCCGGAGCGCTGATGGATACTGAAAGCTCAAATTCTTTCGTGGACATCAGCATTTTTGTTAAAGTTTCACTCCTTCATCTTTTCTCATGTAATATGTGTTCGCGGTCAAGAATCTACTCCCGGTGAGGTCCAGCTCGTGCACCGTCCGTCAGCCTTCCCCCTTAAGTATCGCCTCGCCGCTGGTGACCTCGGAGGAGCCCTCATTCCCCATTGTCGGCGCCCAGTCCAGGTGCCACCCGGCACCATGCAACAGGGAGATGGATTTTTCGCCGGCTGATAGGGCTTGATGTACTATCCGGCGGCCCGCAGCATCCACGCGGTTTTTCTCCTATATCCTCCAGCAGCGACCCGATTCCCATCCTGGGTCGGCCCACCTACGGCCGTCGCTAGACTCCGGGGCATTTCTGCTTTGTTAGTGTAAGTTTCCATTGGCCCATATACTCTACGATTCATACTGAGGGTTTACAGTCATTCAAAGAGAGAGTTACCCGTCTATAGGGTCCCTCGTCCTTTCGCTTCCGGGAGATCTTGTTTATAAAGTCCACGCCGTCCGTACTGTAGACAGGATGAGGACTGCAAGCTGCCCTCATCCTGGCTTCTCATATGCATGCATACAACTTTCACAGCCTCTTTGTTCCATTCTTACGTGCTGGGCGATACTCGTTTATAGAGCCCCCAGCCAAAGCATTTACGCACATACGCTCAGTAGGGAGAAACCCGTTTATAGGGCCCCCAATCTACTCACTTTGGCCTTCCGGTGTTAGGTGTGTGCGGTGTACGAGTAGAGGTGTATTTGTTTGTGTAGTGTGTGAAAAGTGTTTGAGTAGTTGTTGGCATCAGCAGTTACCACTATACCTGCTTCATCCGCCAGTCAGTGCTTCCTATTTGCCGTCTTCGTTATAGCATTGCTGCTTTGAGCATTGATGCGACAAAAACGCCCGGGAGCGGGACATGGACCCTAGAAGACGACATTTGCCCAGGGGGGCTCCCCGGGCCAACTCCCAGTAGTAGTAGTAGTAGTAGTAGTAGTAGTAGTTTTTTTTTTTTTTTTTTTTATTTTGGTGGTCAAAAAACGGGTAAATCTGCTATCAGACCTACAGCGACGTGGGCTGCAGTTGGATCACCCCAACCGCTGTGCGCGCCACTGGTGTGACGAGTTTCTGACGCTGCGTCAGCTTGGAGGGAGAAAGAAACCTGGTAGGTTCGCATTCGCCCCCGAGGCATCCACAGGCAGAGACCGTCTAGACCCCCTTCACCCTGACCGTGGAAGAGAAGCAAGAAAATGCCTCACTTACACGGGCAGGGATCCGTAACGTCCACCGTTCAGAGCCGCAGCGTGGGACTGCTTTAGTATTACTTCACGCTGTGGTCTTGTCCATTGCCGCTCGTCCCGTCCGTTCGTCCAGGCACTAAGCCGTGTCCATTCATACGTCTAAACATGCATACATTTGCCTGTCATCCTACCTTGCACTCTTCCATTCACACTTGGCTCGGGTACGTGGGGTCGCTAAGCCCAAGGACTTTCTAGTCCCCCTGCGTATTTACACATTTTTATCCTCTCGTTTATCCATACATCCAATATATCACTTACTCAGCTCGGGCACGTGGGGTTGCTAGGCCCATGGACTGTGCAGTCTCCCTGCGTATTGAAACATCTCCATCCTCTTCTTTGTCCACACACTCAATTCACCATTCACTCAGCTCGGGTACGTGGGGTCGCTGAACTCAGGGACTTTTTAGCCCCCCTGCGTATTTACACAGCTTCATCCATACTTTCATCTACACATCCAGTTTATCATTCACTCAGCTCGGATACGTGGGGTTGCTAGGCCCATGGACTATGCAGTCCCCCTGCGTATTCGTACATTATCACACTCGCTTCCATCCACACACTCAGTATACCATTCACTCAGCTCGGGTACGTGGGAATGCTAGGCCCAAGGACGTTTGTCCCCCTGCGTGTAGTAGTAGTAGTAGTAGTAGTAGTAATCATTAACCTTTTATATAACAATCGTACTCGACATTTTGACACTATTTTAAATTTAAGTGGCGTCGCTAAAAGTAAATTTTTCTGCGAATACTGTAACATTAAATATTCTCTTGTAAATATGCATAAGCGTTCGTCAATTTACTCTAGCTGCTTTGTATCACCACCTTGTGAAACTGAAAACGTTGAATTAATAAAATTTGTTTTAACAAGCATAAAACAGTCAGTAGTTACAAAAAAAATAACAAAAAATTATGCGATGTTGTTCAAGCGTGTACTTGTTGCTGTAAAAGTATTAATAAAATTAAAGATAAGCATGCATGCGGGGTTAATTGGTGCAGCACATGTCGTCGAAAACATAATGTGAACGATTTATGTTATATAACAACAATTCCATCTGGTAAAGCGAAAAGCGGTCAATCTAGCGATGCATCGAAAACGAAAAGAAATTTGTTTATTTTTTACGATTTTGTAACCCAGCAAGACACATCGTATAGGGATAGCTCAAGTATAAAAATACATGCACCAAACCTCTGCGTAGTACATTAGGTATGCGAGGACTATATGGATGTCGAGAATATAGGTTTTTTCTGCTCTACATCCGGTGTACGTGAGTTTGTTTTTTGGGATGATCCAGTCAAGCGTTTACTCGAAATTGCTATTCGTAAAAAAACGGGTTTTGAGCAAATAATATGTATTGCGCATAATTCTGGAGGCTTCGACGGTCAATTTATTTTAAAAGAAATCGTGAAAAATACATCTTACGTGCCAAGCGTAATTTCAAACGGGCTGAGTATTATCATGCTTCAATGTGGCAGGACTAAGTTTATCGATAGCTTAAACTACTTCCACATGAGGTTGAGCACGCTTCCAAAGGCTTTTGGCTTACCACCATCTAGTAAAAAAGGTTACTTTCCACACTTGTTTAATACCCAGGAAAATCAAAATTACAGAGGACTTTTACAAGTTGTTAAATTTTACGGTATAGACACAATGCCTTTTACCGAAAGAGTTGAATTCTTTACGTGGTGTAACGAGAATGTAGGTAACTATGAATTTCATTTTAAACGTGAAATCGTAGAATATTGTCGTATGTATGTAGAAATTTTAAGGCGATCGTCTATAGCCTTCAGAAAGATATTTCTAGAATGCGGGAAAACATGCTTTTTTACGAAAGCTGTAACTATAGCATCAGCGTGTTCAATGGTATATAGAAAAAATTATTTACAAAAAAATACTATCGGTGTTATACCATCCGCTGGTTATCGACGGGGTGACAAGAACTCGCAAAAATCCCTAGAATGGTTAGTGCAGTGTGAACGTAAACTCGGTAGAAAAATAGCTCACGCTGGTAGAGTACGTGAAGTCATGCTACCAGAAAGATTCCGCGTTGACAGTTTCTTAGCAACAGATCAAAATTTACCAAATCAAAAAGGTATTGTATTCGAGTATCAGGGTTGCTTCACCCAAGGTTATCCCAAATGTTTTCCAAATAATCGTGAGCAGCGATTGTCTTACGGTCGCACGTTTAACGAGGTTTTTGAAAACACGATAAGAAAAATAGAAAAAATAAAATCATTCGGGTACGAAGTTCGCGAGGTATGGGAATGTGAATTCGATTGTATCAAAAGCGAGAACCCTGATATTAAACATTACGTTAATAATCACCCCATAATGCTACGTATAACTTTGGATTCACGAGACGCATTTTTCGGTGGTAGAATGGAAAATTTTATCACTCAGTGCAGAGTTGGTCAGGGAGAAAAAATTAAATATACGGATATTTGCTTTCTCTACCCTTACGTGTGTAAGCGTGGGCGATTTCCTCTCGGGTATCCATGTATTTAGCTCGGAGAAGAGTGTAAAAAACTGACATTAGGTAACAATAACGATTTATCAGGCGTCAAAGGTTTAATTAAATGTAAGGTGCTACCACCGCATAATTTGTGTATACCGCTGCTACCTATTAAAATGCACAATTGACTACTTTTTGCTCTATGTCGTTCTTGCTGTGAAGAAATGCTTCAAGGAGATTGTAGTCATAAAAATGTAAAAGATCGTGAATTCACAGGTATTTGGGTTGTCGATGAAATGCGTAAAGCCGTTGAACTAGGGTATCGTATAGCTGAATTATGTATCATTTGGCAATACGAAATGACGCAGTTCGACCAAGCGACTGCAAGTAGTGGACTCTTTGCTGAATACGTAAACACCTTTCTAAAGATCGAACAGGAGGCTAGCGGTTGGCCTTCTTGGTGTATCGATAACGTTAGTAAAGATCAATATATCAAACAGTATGAAATAGATGAAGGTATTCGTATGGATAAGGAGAAAATTTAGAAAAATTCTGGGTGATTCGTAAAAGTACTAAAAGAGATAAAACAGAAAAAGAGCGCATTTATGAGTGGTTAAGTAACCAGGATGCTTATACGCTACACAAGCCTATTCATGGAATATTTCCAAGATTAAGATACAACCAATATCGATCATTGCTGGGAGATAGACTTGTGTGATATGCAATCTTTCAAAGAATATAACGATGGCTACTGTTACCTACTCGTCGTCATAGATGTTTTCAGCAAATATGCTTGGGTAGAGGTGCTCCGAGATAAAAGTGGACGTAGCGTCACCATAGCTTCCGAGAAGATTCTCAAGAGAGCAAATGGATGTATTTCTGTAATTATACAATCGGACAAGGGTAAAGAGTTTATAAATTCTTCTTTTCAAGGGTACTGAAAAAAGCAAGATATAAATTTTCGCACAGCGCGCAATCCATACATCAAAGCAGCTGTTGTAGAGCGTTTAAATCACACGCTTAAGGAACGAATGTTTAGAAATTTTACATACAAAAAAACGCTGACAAGTGCTTTGGCGGAATGCTTTCTCATAGAGCTCTTTGAGTTCCATTAATTTTTTTATATTTATTTGAATGTAATTTTAATATGTAAAAATTGTCTAACATTAATATTTATTCATAAATTTGTACTTTTTTTTTTTTTTTTTTTTTTTTTTTAACGTCGCTATATTTATGCTATGCTATTATTGCTATGCTAATCAGCGACGGAGCTGTAAGTGTGTTGGTGAACAAAGCACGTGTAACGTACAGTGGTGCTTGTATCAATCGGCCGAAAGCGGGATTCGAACTCGGAACCTCGAGATTACGAATCTAACGCTCTACCGAATGAGCCACAGACCGACTCAAATTTGTACTTTAAAAGAACGATGACAACGAAATTTCTAATCGTAACCACGCTAAGTAAGAAGATAAATGAAAAATAAAAATTTGTATGAAAATTTTCAAAATTCTCTTAAATTAAAACTGCACTGAAGAAATTAGTTTTTCGAAACTTGTTTTCTTCAGACAGTAGCAAATAACTTGCATACAAATTTTGGAGCAAATCTATCGAATGGTTTTCGTAAAATAGAAACAAAATAAAAAAAAAAAAATTTTTTTAATTTTAAAAATGCTATAAAATTAATAGTATACCAAGAAAATCAGTTTTCAAATGTTTTTATAATTTTAACAGTAGCAAATAATTTCTATACAAATTTTCAAACAAATTCTTAGAGTAGTTAACGTAAGACCAGAAAAAAATAAAAAAATTTTTTTTCAAATTTCCAAAATTCTTTTAAATTAAAACTGCGCTAAGAAAATAAGTTTTTCAAAGCTTGATTTTAAAGCAAATCTAACGAATGGATTTTGTGTAATATAAAAAAAATAAAAATTTTTTCAAAAATTTTCAAAATGTTCTAAAATTAAAACTGCGCTAAAAAAATGAGTTTTCTAAATCTAATGTTCCTCAGACAATAGCGAATAACTTGCATACAAATTTCGGAGCAAATCTTGCGATGTAAGAATTTAGTTATAGTTAAGTTTTCAATAAACAATTTATTAATTAATTTAATATAACGTTGCCCGTCCCTGCATGCAAGATTCGGTCTGTCGAAAAGAAAAGGATCTTTAATTCATTTAATAGCGCCAGACGGACATTTGGCTGACTCGTCGGCAAGCATGAACCTAGGCTGTCTTGGATCAGGAGGTGGGTGACCTCTAGTGGCAAATTAATTAAGCTGAAAGTTGGAGAGGTGTACACACACACACACACACACAAAAAAAAAATAAATTTTACTCTGTTTAACACTCGAAATTTTTAAGTTTGAGATTTTTACCTTTTTATTGAGTAACAAAAGAAAATATTTCTATGAACAATTTGCTTGTTAAATTAATCTGTGTAATTGATTTCAACGCGCACACTCATAACCCGTTCACATACGTTACAGTCAACGAAAGTCAAATTTCATAACTTTACTCTTGTTTGATTCTAGTCACACTTCTAATTAAATAAACTGTCTGTTTAATCTAGTCAAAAAAAATGAAATTCTATTGTCTGGTCGGCGTAAGCGACCTCGCTCTTCTTTATTTCAAGATGGCTGCTAAGAGCCTGCGCAATTATCTCTTTCTCTCTCACTCTAATCACTCTGTACCGACGTGTCTACCAGTTTGTTAGATTTCCTTTCCGGTCTTTAAACAATTTTCAATAACAAACCAAAAAAAAGTAATTATTGAAACTCTTCATTCGATTTACTAATTCAATTATTCAAATTTACGGTCAACGAAACCATTAGACACGTGGACAATTTCACATTTCCGCACTCTCGAATTTTTTTATATATCTTTTCCAAAAAAAAATAATATTTAATATGTTATTACGATTTCTGACGATCTTAAAATTTAATTCTCAATTTACTTTAAATTTCTAGTCAACGCAGACTAGTTTCAAGAGAATCTAATTTAACAAGATGGCCGCTAAGGCCCGCATCATGAATTCGTTACGTAACACGTACCACTGTGTCCACCAATCTCAATTATAAATTATTTACCGGTCAATTAAAGAAATTTAATTATGAACTTTTTATTAATATAATCAAAATCAAAAAGAATTTGACTGGTCGACGGAATCATTGAACACGTGGTCACGGTTTATCTCTCTCTCACGAATTACAACTTTTTACACTAAATTTTTACTAATTATAATTAAATTTCGCAACAATTATTTATTCTAATTTTGCTAATTTGCTATTCAAACGTAGTCACAATCACTTTAAATTTGTTTAACACGCCTGCACTGAATCTACACTTTTTAGTCAGCGAGAGCCGTTAATTCACAATAATCGTAGTTAATTCGGACACTACAGTCCACTCACCATTATACAAGTCCTTGACGACCGGAAAATCTAGTCGGTGATGACGACAATCAGGTCAACAATGGCGGTGATGGGCCTCAGGTAGTATCATCTCTTTTTCTCTCTCTCTCTCTCTCTCTCTCTGTGTGTGTCTGGTCAGCTATCGACACCGGCTGCAAGGAACTGCAAAGGAATCAGGTCGATGAAATCCCCCTCTGGAAATTCCTATCTTCACAGTTGACTTTGCTATTCTATCAGCACTTCAGGTCTTTGTACAGCTCCAAGACAACGCACGAAAATCTCCAGACTGGAATATCCTTCAAATGACTAAAGAGAGCTCCGACACGGCACGAGGACAGCAACCGAGTAAACTGCACGATGGCCGCTTCCTTCGTCTCAAGCCCTCTTCCTTCTTCTTTACTATCTTCGGTCTTCTTCTATGTTCTTCTTATCCAATCAATAATTTCTTGTCTAATTTCTTGTTTTTTTTCATTGGTTGATCTCGTTTCCAATCTTCGAACGCAAGTCTTCGACATGTGCGCCACCTTTAATAATAGAGATTTCAAGTCTCTTTGTATGTTCTCTTTTCGCTTCTTCCTCTTTTATCTCTCTCGTATACATAAATTTTGAGAGAGAGAGTACAGACATGTAAAGGCCTTATATATATAGATATATACTATATAGATAGATATTTATGTCCACAGCGTGCCTCTTTAAGCAAAGGTAAAGAGCTGGTAACATCGCCTCTCTACATTCTTCTCATCTTTCTCTATTATATCTTGTCGCTTTCTTTGTGCTCTGCGCGAGAAGACAGCGCGCCATCATTTCTAATTTATTCTTCTAGCATGCTGATTTTCCTATCTCCTTTCTTCTTCTTGTCTCTTGAGTCTCCCTCTCTTTCTACATCTTCACTTTACGTACGGTCTATGTTAGCAGTACTGGAGCTCACACACACGGTCTGCGAATGTGTGCGTAATGGCTGTTGCGCGTCGTTCTCCTCGTGTGCCGGGAATTTTAAACAAACAAAAAAAATCTCTTTATTAATAACTTTATTTAATTTATTAAAGATGCGCCCTGGTCGGTGAGTGCACCGATGGTGTGTTTGAGTATGCGTGTGTAGTAGTAAAAATTTTTAATTGTTACAAAAAGAAATTTTATTGGGATGAACCACGTCACAATCTATCGAATGATTTTCATAAAATAAAAGAAAAATGAAGAACAAATTTTTCTTTCAAAAGTTTCAAATTGTTCTAAAATTTAAAGTGCGCTAAGAAAATCAGTTAGTAAAAGTTTTTCTTCTTTTGGCAGTCGCAAATAATGTCCATACAAATTTTCAAGAAAATTCTTTATGTAGTTTACGTAAAATACCAAAAAAATTAAAAATCAAAATTTTTTGAAAATTATTATAATGGCTCTAAAAAACTGAGCTGAGGTCAATTTTTAATAGCCCCCCCCCCCCCCAGTTAGACAAAAAAATAAATTGCATGCAAAATTTGAAGCAAATCCATCGAATGGTTCTCGAGATATTTTTGGCGTACTGAATTCACACATACACACACACATACACACACACACACGCACGCACGCATGCACGCACGCACGCACACACACACATACACACATTTTCTAGAAACCACTTTTTTCGACTCCCTGAGTCTAAATATGTACAAATTAATGAAAAAATAGAAAAAAATTTTTTTTATCGATACAATGCTTTCTCTATGAGCAATACTCACAGGTACATCGATGTAATACAAAATATCGTCAACGCGTATAATCACACTTTACATACGGGAATTAAAATGGTACCCGCAGATGTAACTATTTATAACACATTTACAGCGAGAAAAAATTTAGAAAAAAGAGCTCTTAGTCAGCGAAAACCATCACGCGCGCCTTTATACACGCAGGGCTCTTACGTACGCATCAGTCGTTCGAAAGGCACGTTCGAGAAAGGATATGAAAAAATTACAGCGAAGAAATTTTCAAAATTTCACGAATATCAAGACGACAACAGCTATACACATACGAATTGACGGATTTAAATTATGAAAAGATTGATGGCTTTTTTACCCAGAGGAGCTAGTTAAAGTTGGTGAAAAGCGCTTAGCAGAAGCAGAAAAGTTTAAAATTGAACGTATAATACGTAGTAAAGGACGAGGATCGAACGAAAAAGTTCTCGTAAAGTGGTACGAATACCCAGAAAAATTCAATTCTTGGATTATAGCGAGTGAATTGACTTCAATTAAAAATAAAAACAATACTTATGTCGACTGAATAATAAATAGGATGATAAATATTTCCATCGGTCTTACAGTCAATTTAAAAATTAAAAATGACTTCAATTAAAAATTAAAAATGGATAAAGATGACTTTTATCTGGTATTACCAAGTAACAGCAGTATGAAATATTTTCCGAATAATACTACAACCTGTTATACCACAAATTTATCGCATGAAATTCGTGTACAAGGTAACTGGTGCGTCGGTATGACAGAAATTCATATACCCTGCACTATATTACACATTCAAGAGTCTGAAGCAAGTTTTTTACTTTATTCATCGGATGAAGAAGACGTAATATCACAAAACCTTATTAATTTAGATAATGCGCGTGCTATAGAATTTGTGTTTCCATATGGTGTGCATGAGAACATTGCAGACCTATCACATGCCATCAAGCACATGAATTAAATAAGCATATAGTAATTGAACCAGCAAAAAGAAGAAGAGGATTTTACGTAATACGACGCGCATGTGATTGTAAGGAAACACACTACCTTTATTTTAATGAGAAAATCAGACATATTTTTGGTTTTAAAAAAGAAATTTATCGAAAAACAGGCGTCATTCCTTTAAAAACGATAAAAATCAAAGATGCTAAGAAACAGCACTCAATCATTGGAGACAGACCTGCGTCTTTAGCAAGAGCGATACCTGATCAACTCTTTATTTACACAGATATATGCTTGCCTTATACTGTCGAAGATACTCAAGCAACTCTTTTACGTATAGTTACATTCAATAACACAAAATATACGCTAGGAGCAATCATAGTGAAGCATTTTTCACCTGTAAATTATATCTCTTTACTAAATAATACTTTTCAGAATATCATTATCGATATAAGGGATCAACACGGTGGGACGTTGACGATTACACTTCACTTTAAGCGTAATCACTAAAAAGAAAAAATGACTCACTATACAGCTTATTACAGTGAACAGGTTGGTGGTGGAGGAGTTCATCGTGTGAATAACGGTTCACACTATCAACGCGGACATAAAATAGGAAATTTTTTAGGTGGACTTTTCTGTAGAGTCTTACCTTATTCAACTAGTAGGGCGAAAGCGGTTGGAAAAAAAGTTATTCGAGCTCGCATGCATGTGCTGGATGACGTCACCAATAGTGGAGTTAATTATAAGCATGCTATAAATACGAGAATGCATAAATCAAGAGAGAATCTCAAGAGAAAAGCTGCAAAGAAAATCAGTGAAATGATGAAAGGTAGTGGTTATAAACGAAGGGTTAGTAAGCGGAAGCGTCAGTCTCTAAAGAGCAGTTTAGCAATTTTTCTTAACAAAGTTAAGAAAAATTGTACCAGTATAAAGAAAAAGAAGAAAGTTGGTATTGGGAAAAGGCAAAGGACTGTTGGGAGGAAAAAGAAACAGGCTTTAAGGAGTGTAACAGATATTTTCTGACCAAGATAATAACATGGCCTTCTTACACGTAGACTAATGTGAATGCATGAAATCCGAATTAGATTTGTTCACTCTTCCACCGACGCAGACATCTTTAGAATCCTCTCAGTTCATTCATTATAAACCAGTCTCATCTCTTACCGACGATGGGCCTATTGAATTTGTTGTACCGGGCGGTGAGGATTATCTTAATCTAGCACACACCATGCTAAGTGTTCGCGTACAAATTTCACCAAATATCGCTGCTGAGAACAATAAAGTGGGTACGGTAAATAATTTTCTTCATTCGCTTTTCAACCAAATTGATGTATTTTTCAATCAAAAACTCATTTCTTCGCCAAATAATACATATCCATATGGAACCTATATTGAAACCTTGTTACATTACTCAACTGGTGCAATGAACTCGCACTTGACTATTTCGCTATGGTATCTGTATACTCCTGGAAAAATGGAAGGCTTACCTAATTTGAATCGCGATGCCCCAGAAGCTAACTTAGAACTTTTAAACCGTCAATACTATACGGGTAATGCGGGTACTGTTGATTTAAGGAGTCTAATGTGCCAGCTATAGTTTGCTATAGTTTATTGTTCATAAAAATCAAAAGTTTAAAAAATTCTTCAATATTTTGAAAAACATTAATTTATACCTGGAAAAAAATCTCTGCAAATTTTTAGTTAGCTTTATCGATTAATTTTATTATTTATGCTCACTTAATGTTAATCTTTTTACTACTATGAGATACTAAACACGCGGACTTCGAGTGAGCACATATAAAAAAATTAATTGATAAGAGATTTTTTCTAGATATAAATTAATTTTTATCAAAATTTTGAAGAGTTCCTTAAACTTTTAATTTTTATGAACAACAAACTATAGCTGACATATGAGACTCCTTAATCGGTCATTTACATTGCGATATTTTCAACCAGAATACATTTTTATCAAACGGTGTGGAAGTACGCGTGCGTCTTGTACGAAGCAAAGACGCTTTCTGCCTAATGGATGCTGCAGAAAATGACACTTTTACCGTCAGTATTAAAGAAGCATCATTGATTATTCGTCGTGTAAAAATTAGTTCTGGGATATTATTAGCTCAAGCTAATGCTTTATCAAAGGCAACTGCAAAATATCCTATTACACGTGTTAAAGTTGAATCATTTACTATGCATAGAGGCATTCTCGGAGATACACTCGACAACGTTATTTTAGGTCAGCTGCCCAAAAGAATTATCATTAGTTTTGTTGACAACAGATCGTTTAATGGTAATCGAAGATTTAATCCATTCAACTTTTAACATTTTTTTATTAATTATCTTTCTCTCTACATTGATGATATACAGATACCGAGTAAACCTCTACAGCCTAAATTCACAGGTAATAGCCCTCAATATGTAGAGGCTTATCATACATTATTTTCCGGTACTGGGATACATTTCCTTAACGAGTCTCTTGCTCTTACTTGATTGCATTTGATCTAACACCCGATCTCTTTGCGAATTCAGCCTAGCACTGGAATCTCGTTAAGCGTGGTAGTGTACGAATAGAAATGAAATTCGATTACGCCTTGGCGCAAATAGTAAATTGTATTATTTACGCTGAATACGATAATGTTCTTGAAATAGACTTTAGCCGTCAAATTATAACAGATTTTAGCGCTTGAATTATTTTGTGATGGCGCTGGTGGTAGATGGTGCAGTTATAAAACCACATTGCGCACTCCCATCAGACATTAGTCTTCTAAGAGAGTTTGCTTCGTAAACATTGTCAATATAGTTATTTTTTTAAATAAAAGACCATGGATTTTGTCATAGATATTCAAGGTCAAAAAGATCGAAATAATAATTTTTTCCCAAAGGAGGTGGCTGCACTGAGTTTAAAAACAAGAATATTTAATCATTGAATAGTTAAATCACCGCATGATTTTTCTGATCTACACAGTGGTATAAAACTTTCTAACGAGTTTGTTATCAACCATCATCATGGAATTAATTGGATTGAAAGTGATATCAGTATAGCGTAATCACAACATCATTTATATAATATTGCCAAGATTGCAACCAGGATTTACGCTAGAGGATATAAAAAAGCTAAATATCTTGAGTCAAATATGTCACGAGAAATAATTAATCTTGAAGATATTCACCTACATTTCATAAACTTTTTCAAAAATATCAAAAAACATCTCTTTCCTGCGTAAGTTATTGTGTCAAGGAAAAGAATAAAAGCAATATCTGTGCGCTTAATCAGGCATACCTATTGCGAAAGTGGTTGCATGCAATACTCCTGGATTGCATGAGACCCGATTGTAAGGATGAAACTTTGAAATCGAGTGATGCGCTTTTGGAGCGAATAAGATCACGCAGATTGTCAAGACTTTATCATAGAGGAGGTAGAGATGAGGTTGATTGCTGCGACACACCGTCATCTTCAACCAAGGCTACGGTAAATCATAATTCAGAAATAAACAGCGATAACAGCAACGATGACGACGAAGATGACGAAGGTCTTGAGAACGACAAAGTATAAATACTCAGCAAATAAGCAAAGCAATTGCCTCACTGAAAGCTAGAACGATAGGTGTGTATGCAGCCGATCGAATCCTGAATGTTCTAGAACATCCAACAGCAATTGTCGCAAATATTGATGATCATACGAAGCGTGGTTCTTATTGGATCGCTATATATATAGATAATAATGGGTATG
Source organism: Anastatus disparis (assembly GCA_017163975.1). NCBI lineage: Eukaryota > Metazoa > Arthropoda > Insecta > Hymenoptera > Eupelmidae > Anastatus > Anastatus disparis. Next base: position 38,524 of record JAFFSR010000127.1, on the reverse strand, counting down.
GAACGTACTTTGACAGTTATGAATACCCACCAGTCTCATCACATCATCTCAATAGACTCAAACGTAACTGTAGACAATATCAGTGGAATAAACAAAAAATGCAAAGCTACGACTCACAAGTATGTGGACAATATTGCATTATGTTTCTTTACCAAATGTGACATCTTCATAATTTATGTACGTTTTGTAGCAAGTTTTCAAGAGATTCAAAGAAAAACGATAAATTAGTAGTAAAATTTTATAATACCCTTTTACGAAATAAGATTAAACGTAAGAAATATGTGGAAACCTTTCAGAATGAACGTTCGTCAGGTTTTGGTTTTTGTAATCAGTCATACACTTCAAAAATGTCATACTAAAAAAGAATTTATTACTCTATAATAAATTTATGATTAATAAAACAGAATTAAAAATGTACATTAATGTGTTGATTTTTTCTCACACCCCTCCTCCTTCAACACCTATCTGCTTTCTTTCCTTTACACACACAGACACACTGAAAATATATTAGACTTGATAATGAATAGAGTTCATTTTGTAAGCCAAAGTATTAAATTTTTATTTTCGAATCATAAAAAAATTTCTCACCATACTACTTTCTCTTAAAGCCATAAAAATAAGTGTCATCAGTATCTGTCAAATTAATTTATTGACGTTTGCTTAGATTTCTTAGAAAAGTATATCGATAAGTAATCTCAAAACAAAAGTAATGAATATTAAATTTCTCACTTAACCGAATAAAGACGTCCTCGTAAACACACATATATTGATATGAATAGAACCTTTGTGATCTGTGTAGCTGTAAAATATAATGAGTTTACACCCTCTTGTAGACATTTACGATCGTATATTATTTCTTTCTTTAAAAAACACTTCATCCTTTATCGCTTTTCTTTCAGAAGGAAGTCATTATAACAGAAACGTCATAATACCAAATTTTCTAGAGGGCTCTGGGTATAAAGTCAGCAGCAAAATCCAGATACGACTTAGAATATTTTCAGCAGCAGTCGTAGTCAGATCTAAGTTATGAGATTTTTATATTTTAAAAAAGAGCATCGCGGAGTCTACTAGTGAAAAGTGTAGTGAACGCAGTCTTACAAAAGACTATGCCATTCAACTGAATAACATGCTTCTCTCGACGACGTACCTTATAAATAAGTCTCTAAGTAAGCGAGTTTCTGTTGGATTACAATTTCGTGATGGCTACTACGTACCATGTGTAAAACAAACGACTGCACATTTTTACAAATGGGTTACTTTTGATATCAGTTTTTGGCGATTATTGAAGAACCAAATTAATCTTATTAAGAAGGGGCCAAACTATCTGTCTTTGCCTAGTAGCGTTTTTCATCATTTATGTAAACACTATCCGGTATAACAAGAAAAAAATAGCAGCCCCCGCTAGATATTAGTATAATTAGTAAATTTTGTAATAACAACCAAATTTTTTCACTGCGTAGTTTTTGAATAATTAGAGACCTACTAGCAATCTAGAATATAACCTATCTTTTTTTGGTAGGTCTCTAATTATTCAAAAACTACGCAGTGAAAAAATTTGGTTGTTATTACAAAATTTACTTATTATACTAATATCTAGCCGGGGCTGCTATTTTTTTCTTGTTATACCGGATAGTGTTTACATAAATTATGAAAAACGCTATTACACAAAGACAGATAGTTCGGCCCCTTCTTAACGCCTATTTCCAAGAAGCGCATATATTGAAGACAGAGTACGGTAACACTTCGGAAGTATATTTAGAAAATCATGATCTTTTATTTACAACATCATATAGTACGAGGAGTATTATATTTAAGGAGAGAGATGAACTGTAACCCTGCAAGTCCATAAAGATAAAGAAATGGAATCACCTAATAATAGAAGAAGGCATGCATTCCGACCACCCACTACGTGCCTTAAAAAGTGACATTTGGCGGACTCGAACTGATGATGCCTTGCATCGATGAACATATTGCGCAGTTGAAGCAGCAGGCTGGTAAGGTAAATCGAATTATTGACTACATTCAAGGATATCTAAAAGATAAAATCAAGTAAGATAATAGAGAAGATATGAAAATGAATATAATGAAAAACTTTCTAATGTTTCAACAATACTATAGTTTAGAAATTCATAATGTGACGTCTTTTGCTTAGTAATAATAATAATAATAATAATAATAATAATAATAATAATAATAATAATAATAATAATAATAATAATAATAATAATAATAATAATAATAATAATAATAATAATAATAATAATAATAATAATAATAATAATAATAATAATAATAATAATAATAATAATAATAATAATAATAATAATAATAATAATAATAATAATAATAATAATAATAATAATAATAATAATAATAATAATAATAATAATAATAATAATAATAATAATAATAATAATAATAATAATAATAATAATAATAATAATAATAATAATAATAATAATAATAATAATAATAATAATAATAATAATAATAATAATAATAATAATAATAATAATAATAATAATAATAATAATAATAATAATAATAATAATAATAATAATAATAATAATAATAATAATAATAATAATAATAATAATAATAATAATAATAATAATAATAATAATAATAATAATAATAATAATAATAATAATAATAATAATAATAATAATAATAATAATAATAATAATAATAATAATAATAATAATAATAATAATAATAATAATAATAATAATAATAATAATAATAATAATAATAATAATAATAATAATAATAATAATAATAATAATAATAATAATAATAATAATAATAATAATAATAATAATAATAATAATAATAATAATAATAATAATAATAATAATAATAATAATAATAATAATAATAATAATAATAATAATAATAATAATAATAATAATAATAATAATAATAATAATAATAATAATAATAATAATAATAATAATAATAATAATAATAATAATAATAATAATAATAATAATAATAATAATAATAATAATAATAATAATAATAATAATAATAATAATAATAATAATAATAATAATAATAATAATAATAATAATAATAATAATAATAATAATAATAATAATAATAATAATAATAATAATAATAATAATAATAATAATAATAATAATAATAATAATAATAATAATAATAATAATAATAATAATAATAATAATAATAATAATAATAATAATAATAATAATAATAATAATAATAATAATAATAATAATAATAATAATAATAATAATAATAATAATAATAATAATTTTTTTTTTTTTTTTTTTTAGATCCGTGTAAGGCCAGCACGCTGAACCATAGTGACGGCACGAGACCAGGAACCCTAGAGAGGCACCGCTTTCGCATTTCTTCTCTCTTAGGCCTGTTGATTAGCCATTGTTGGCATTATCCCACGTTGCGACTCCCTACATCCCCGTCCATCTCTAAGAGTATGATTAGGGGTTCAAGAGTCGGTTAAGTACGCATCGCAAATGTTGCTTTTTCTGGCTTTAGTGAGAGTTGCCAGCTTAGGCTATTCTGTCCTCTATGGTTTTTTCTTCCGTAGGACACCCTCTATGTAGCTGGCAACTTTTCTCCATTGTTCTCGGCCCTGAAGCATGACACTGACTATGTTATTAGGTGTCAAAGGACCGAGATCACGCTCTAGCTCTGCTCTTACTACGATCCATCTTTCACATTGGAAAAATGTGTGATGAGCGTTATCTAAGGGCCAGTTGCAGTGAGCACAGCTTGGTCTAGGTACTTTACCCATTTTATGCAGGTAAGACCGGAAGCAGCCGTGCCCCGTGAGGAATTGGGTGATGTAGAAGTTTACTTCACCCACACGCTGGTTAAACCAGGGTTCTAGATGCGGTATGAGCTGGGCTGTCCATCTGCCCCTGGTTTCGCTATCCCATCGTTGCTGCCAGGCCTGCATGGTTCTGGCTCTAGCAGCTTTGCGCGCCTCTGTCGCTCCAAGGATAGTCTTTGTCTGGTGGACAATCTGCCGCTCCTGGGCCTGAAGGTCAATAGGAATGACCCCTGCCACGACCAACACCGCCGGCTCAGAGACGGTGCGGTACGAGCACGCAATGCGGAGGGCTCCTCTACGCTGTACCGCCGCCATGCGCTTGCGGTACTTCTCGATTCGTAGCCGCTCCGCCCAAACCTCTGCACCATACAGCATTATGGACTCTGCCGTACGCATGAGCAGGCGCCTTTTGCTTGGCCATGGCCCTCTTGTGTTGGCCATGACCTTGCTCAGCGCTGTCGTCACGGCTGCAGCTTTGTCCGCCGCTTTTATTATGTGTTCTCCGAAGGTGAGTTTTCTGTCAAGTGTCACCCCCAGGTACTTCACTGCTTGCGAGGTCTGGACCTCCACATCTCCTATTGATATAGAGAGTGGAGTGGCTATGCGCCTTCCCGTGAGGAACACGATTTCTGTTTTGGCTGGTGCCAACTCGAGACCGTGTCTGCTCATCCAGGAGCTGACTCGACGCATTACCTGGTTCAGCCTCATACGCGCTTCATCAGGGTTCCTCGCGATGATAACTGCGGCCACGTCGTCGACGTAGCCAACCAGGAAAGTGCCCTGGGGCGTCTCCATGCGAAGGATACCGTCATACTGAATATTCCAGATGTCGGTTCCCAGCACAGAGCCCTGAGCCGCCCCTGATGTTAGTTCTACAGTCTCCGGACCATCCTCCGTGGAGTAAGTTATCGAGCGGTCTCTCAGATAGTCCTCCATCATCCGTAGAATTTCTGGAGGCACGCTAAAATCCCGCTCGAGAGCATCAAGTGCTACGTCCCACCTTACGGAGTTGAAAGCGTTTTTAGCATCCAAGGTGGCCAGCAGACAGACGGGACGAGAATAATAATTTCCTCGTTCCGTCGACCGTGCGGCATCCACAACCTCCTGGACTGCATTGATGGTAGAGAAACCTCGCCTATAGCCGTATTGACGTGGGGCCAGGCCTCCCGCTGCTTGTACGGCATTTTGTAGGCGGGGTTTAAGCAGTTTTTCCAGGAGCTTTCCCGCCGTATCTAACATACACAGTGGTCTGTAAGATGAGGGTTCGTCTGCTGGACCCTTGCCTTTGCTGATTAGTGTCAGTCTCGCTGCCTTCCATCGAGTCGGAAAAACGCCCGCCTCGAGGCAGGAGTTGAACATGTTCAGCAAAAGCATTGGGTGACTCTTAGCAACTGCTTTAATCAGTTCTGCTGGAAGTCCATCTGGTCCGGGGGCTCTCTTATTGCGCATGGACCTCATTGCAATTAAAAGCTCACCTCTCTGTGAAGGCTGTCACTTCATGCCTTTCGGACTCAGCTGGCCGCCCTTGTCTTTTTGGGTGCACGGGGAATAAGGTCGCCACTATGTTGCGTACCAAGCTCGGTTCCATTGGAGCTCCCTGTCTGAAGGAACCCAATTTCCCGAAGCACGAGCTTGTAAATAATAATAATAATAATAATAATAATAATAATAATAATAATAATAATAATAATAATAATAATAATAATAATAATAATAATAATAATAATAATAATAATAATAATAATAATAATAATAATAATAATAATAATAATAATAATAATAATAATAATAATAATAATAATAATAATAATAATAATAATAATAATAATAATAATAATAATAATAATAATAATAATAATAATAATAATAATAATAATAATAATAATAATAATAATAATAATAATAATAATAATAATAATAATAATAATAATAATAATAATAATAATAATAATAATAATAATAATAATAATAATAATAATAATAATAATAATAATAATAATAATAATAATAATAATAATAATAATAATAATAATAATAATAATAATAATAATAATAATAATAATAATAATAATAATAATAATAATAATAATAATAATAATAATAATAATAATAATAATAATAATAATAATAATAATAATAATAATAATAATAATAATAATAATAATAATAATAATAATAATAATAATAATAATAATAATAATAATAATAATAATAATAATAATAATAATAATAATAATAATAATAATAATAATAATAATAATAATAATAATAATAATAATAATAATAATAATAATAATAATAATAATAATAATAATAATAATAATAATAATAATAATAATAATAATAATAATAATAATAATAATAATAATAATAATAATAATAATAATAATAATAATAATAATAATAATAATAATAATAATAATAATAATAATAATAATAATAATAATAATAATAATAATAATAATAATAATAATAATAATAATAATAATAATAATAATAATAATAATAATAATAATAATAATAATAATAATAATAATAATAATAATAATAATAATAATAATAATAATAATAATAATAATAATAATAATAATAATAATAATAATAATAATAATAATAATAATAATAATAATAATAATAATAATAATAATAATAATAATAATAATAATAATAATAATAATAATAATAATAATAATAATAATAATAATAATAATAATAATAATAATAATAATAATAATAATAATAATAATAATAATAATAATAATAATAATAATAATAATAATAATAATAATAATAATAATAATAATAATAATAATAATAATAATAATAATAATAATAATAATAATAATAATAATAATAATAATAATAATAATAATAATAATAATAATAATAATAATAATAATAATAATAATAATAATAATAATAATAATAATAATAATAATAATAATAATAATAATAATAATAATAATAATAATAATAATAATAATAATAATAATAATAATAATAATAATAATAATAATAATAATAATAATAATAATAATAATAATAATAATAATAATAATAATAATAATAATAATAATAATAATAATAATAATAATAATAATAATAATAATAATAATAATAATAATAATAATAATAATAATAATAATAATAATAATAATAATAATAATAATAATAATAATAATAATAATAATAATAATAATAATAATAATAATAATAATAATAATAATAATAATAATAATAATAATAATAATAATAATAATTTTTTTTTTTTTTTTTTTTTTTTTTTTATGGTGGTAAAAAAACGGGAAATCTGCCTAAACCAGACCTTCAGCGACAGGATCCACGCCCGCCCTGCGATTCCGCAAAGCGTTATCGCCGTGCAGGAGGGGATCCTGCCACCGGTGTGACGGGTTCCTGAGTGCACGTCAGCCTTGACTGTGGAATGGACTTTCCATTTCACATCCAGGGCATCAGAGTCCCAGGGGACCGTCTAACCCCCTGTCCTTCTGACCGCGGTACGATTGCAAGAAGATGCAATCGTCACGCGGGCAAAAGGCCAGTAACATCCACCTCGTGACCTTTATTCCACCCCGGCACTTAGGCCTTCTCGGCATTACTTCGGGGTGGGGTCACCAATACGCCGCAGCGCCTTTCTTACTGTACCTGGTACTTATCCTCCTCTAGTTTCCAATGCGGTAACTTTCTTCCGAGGCTTATTGGAAGTCTCTCGTTTTTTCCTCTTCTCGGCCTCTAGGACTTGCCTAAAGACCTTGCAGACCCCGCTACCAGCCACATGATTGACAGCTTTGCCATCACACCCTTCCTGTCGGCATAAGAAGCAGCAGGCATTATTAGGACATGTTGCCCTTGTATGTCCTGCCTCTCCGCACTTATAGCAGTGCGCGGACCTGTTGGGACCCTCGCACTGGTCTTTCCTGTGGCCAAAGCCCAAGCATTGATGGCATCTTATTACCATGGTTCTTATCTGTATCCTGCAGTTAACAAACCCAATTTGAATTCGCTCCTTATTTAAAAGGTCTCTTGCCTCAGTCTCATCAAGGACGACTACTGCCATCTTAGATCCAAATTTACTTGGTCCAAGGATTATAACCTTCCGAGATCTTTGCTCGGAGCTTAGGACTCTACTCAGTGCTTCCTGTACTTCAGCCTCCGTAGTCATCTGATCAAGATCGCGAATCTCAATCGTTCTTTTCCGCTCCACCGTACTTATAGTTCCCATACCCTCCACTGCAACCTTAACGTTGTCAGTGAAGGCCTTTCTATCCGACTCTTTCGAGATCTGGATTATAAGGTTTCCTTTGGTCGTTGGTCGAACGCTCAAGACCTCAGTACTACTCTCCTGTGGCTTGACTTCCTCGCGAAGCTTCCCAAGAACGTCTGCGTATGTAGACCCCTGTGAGATCCTCACAACCACCGCTTCTATCTTCCGGGTGCCTTTCTTTCCTTCCTGATGGCGCTGTTGACTAGCTGTCGCAGTCTCTGAAAGAGACTGGATTTTCGTAGTACCAGGCATCGTTTTCTCCTTCTTTTTCTTGCTTTGCCGCACATCCTCCGGGCTATTACTAGCGCTGCCTCGGTCCCTTTTGAAACCAGTGCAGGCAAGCACAGTGTCTCTAAGAACCTCAGCGTGCATTCGTCTTCGCCCTATTTTTCTCTGCGTATGCTGCTCATAAATTTGATCTATTCCATCCTTGATACAATTTGCTTTACTCTTAACCTGTTCTTGTTGGCCAACGGCATGCTTCAGGTGAACCTGTAATCTTTCCACTGCACTTTGAATCTTGAGATTCGTATTCTTTTTCAGAGCTTCCTGCATAGCTTGAACTTCTATCTTCATTTCCTCTATCAAAAGATCATGGATCCTCATTATTTCCAAAAGATCATCTATATCCGTCCGCACACCGTTCTGTTCAAAGCCTGACGCATCGCTGAAAGCACTTTTAGCACTTCCAACGCTAGCAATACTGCTTTGACTACCGCTTCGTTCCCTCGGCACTTGCAAAGTAACCGTTCCATGTTTTTTATGCGAGGTTGTCTCCTCTAGCGTTCCAGTAGTAGTAGCTGCCGCTGAAGCCTGGTCTCCCAGCCCTGCGACACTATGGTTAACGTGAATTCGACCTCCCCCAGAATCCTTGAGGCCAGCTCCACCCACCGGGGCTTTCACCCGATCGGAAGTGGAGGTGAGATTTCCTGTGAAGGGGTACTCACCTGGGGTAATTCTGTATTTGAATCCGACATCTTCCATTAAGTTGTGGTTTATATTTCGGGAACCACCCCTATCTTGTATCCCAAAGCGGGACCCTTACAGGTTTTCTACCATCCGGGTCAGATAGTCCCTGGTTTTTTTGCGAGGTTATTTCTCCTCGGGTCATTACTTCCTATTTGCCGTCTTCGTTATAGCATTGCTGCAGAGAGCATTGATGCGACGATGACGCCCAGGAGCGGTTGGGCAATGCCCGGAACCTGGAAGACAACACTTGCTTAAGGGGCCTCCTCAAGCCGACTCCCAATAATAATAATAATAATAATAATAATAATAATAATAATAATAATAATAATAATAATAATAATAATAATAATAATAATAATAATAATAATAATAATAATAATAATAATAATAATAATAATAATAATAATAATAATAATAATAATAATAATAATAATAATAATAATAATAATAATAATAATAATAATAATAATAATAATAATAATAATAATAATAATAATAATAATAATAATAATAATAATAATAATAATAATAATAATAATAATAATAATAATAATAATAATAATAATAATAATAATAATAATAATAATAATAATAATAATAATAATAATAATAATAATAATAATAATAATAATAATAATAATAATAATAATAATAATAATAATAATAATAATAATAATAATAATAATAATAATAATAATAATAATAATAATAATAATAATAATAATAATAATATAATAATAATAATAATAATAATAATAATAATAATAATAATAATAATAATAATAATAATAATAATAATAATAATAATAATAATAATAATAATAATAATAATAATAATAATAATAATAATAATAATAATATAATAATAATAATAATAATAATAATAATAATAATAATAATAATAATTTTTTTTTTTTTTTTTTTCTATAAGGTGGTAAAAACGGAAATCTGCCTAAACCAGACCGTCAGCGACAAGATTCCCGCCCGCATAGCATTATTGCAGTGCTGGCGGGGATCTCGCCGCCGGTGTGACGGGTTCCTGGAGCACGTCAGCCATGGCTGCGGAAAAGACATTCTATTCCACATCCAGGGCATCGGTGTCCCAGGGGACCGTCTAACCCCCTGTCCTCTTGACCGCGAGACGATCGCAAGGGAATGCAATCGTTCCGCGGGCAAGAGGCCAGTAACATCCACCTTCCGTGACCCTTATTCCACCCCCGGCACTAACCTTCAGGAATACTTCGAGGTGGGGTCACCTGTTTGCTCGCTAGAGCACCTTCTATTTTTTTTTTTTTTTTTCTTTCTCTTACTCTATCTTTTCTCTTGTTCCGCTCTTTTTTATGATTGGAGGTCTGGCCTCTTCTGTCGTAAGATGTTTTCGACGTAGTTTGCCAGACTCTCCCAATTTTCCTTTGTTGAAAGCATCAGCGGGATGATATTATCGGCTGTTACTCTTCCTACGCTGTGAACGAGCCCCAGCCTTAACTGCTCCCATTCCTTACATTCGAAAAATGTGTGAAGAACGTCGTCTTTTTGGGCTCCGCAGTATATACACTTTGGATCCTCAACTATTTTCATCCTAAAAGGTATTCACGGAAACAACCATGGCCAGTCAGCATCTGGGTGAGGTAAAAGTTTACCTCTCCATGCTCTCGACTCAGCCATGGTGACAGCTGCTTTATAAGTCTTGCTGTCCATCTTCCGTTCTTTTCGTTCTTCCACCGCGTTTGCCAGGCTTGCAGTGACTGCTCTCTGGCTATCTTTTTGGCTTCAATCGGCCCCAATCGTCCTTTGTTTTGGTGGACAAACTTCCGCTCCTGAGCTAGCAGGTCTATCGGAATAACACCTGCGACTACGAGTATGGCGGACTCAGAGACCGTGCGATACGAACTTGCCACTCGAAGCGCGCACCTTCGCTGTACAGACGCTAGACGCCTGCGATATTTATTATATCGCAAGGCATCAGCCCACAATTCTGCTCCGTAAAGCATTATCGACTCGGCGGTGTTAAGTAGCAACCGTCTGACGCAGGGGCGAGGCCCTCCAATATTGGCCATCACCCTGCTTAAGGTTGTTACCACCGTCGCCGCCTTGTCTGCACCTCTCCTTATGCTTTCCCAGAGAGTGAGCCTCGTATCTAGCATCACTCCTAGGTACTTTACGTGTGTTTTCGCCTGTACTTGCGTGTTACCAACTTGTAATATTGGTGTTCGAGGTATGTGCTTCTTTGTGAGAAGCACGATCTCCGTCTTAGCTTCTGCTAGCTCTAATCCGTGAGCATCCATCCAGCTTTTAATGCAGCACATGACATGATTGAGTCGTATCTGTGCTATTTCCACACTTCTCGCTATTATAGCTACAGCCACGTCATCTGCGTACCCAACCATGTGGCAACCTTCTGGCATTTCCATTCTGAGCATCTCATCATAGGAAATGTTCCATATGTCGGATCCCAGAACGGAGCCCTGTGCCGCCCCCGCCGTCAGTTCTTTTCTTTTCTGTCCTTCCGCCGTATCATACAGGATAAAGCGATCCCTCAGGTAGTCTCCGATGATTTGAAGAAGGTACTTCGGTACCCTAAAGGTCCGCTTCATTGCCTGTATAGCGTTGGACCAGCTTAGCGTATTAAACGCGTTTTTAGCGTCTAGTAATGCCAGGAGACAGATTGGGCGCGAATAGTGATTTCCGTGCTCTGTACTCCTAGCTACCTCTATCACCTCTTGGACAGCTCCTATGGTCGATCTTCCTCTCCGAAAACCATGCTGATTTTCAGAGAGATCACCTGCCGCTTCCAGAGCAGCATGAAGGCGTGGTCTAAGGAGCTTTTCCAAGAGTTTACCTGCTGTATCCAACATACATAGCGGTCGGTAAGATCCTGGTTCGTCTGACGGCCCTTTGCCCTTGCTAATCAGGACAAGTCTTGCCTCTTTCCATCGGGAGCTGAACTTGCCCGCGTGGAGACAAGAATTGTACATCCATAGCAAGAGCTCTGGGTGACTATGCGCTACAACTTTCAGCACCTCAGCCGGTACGCCATCAGGGCCTGGTGCCTTTTTATTTTTCAGAGTGCGCACTGCTCTCTCTAGTTCACCTCTGGTGAATTTCGGCACCTCCTCCTGTTCGAGAGCTTGTGTATCATCCGTTCTCTTTGGATGATTGGGGAACAGGGAATCGACAATATGTGTCATGACCGACGCAGGCATAGGAGCGTTCACTGTGAATGCTCCTACTTTGCGCATGACGGTTTTGTATCCCTTACCCCATGGATCCTTGTTGAGATCCTCTCTAAGGCTCTCAAAACATCTGTATTTGCTCAGTCTGATGGCCCGACCGAGGGACCTCTTTGCTGCTTGATGCTCAGCTATCTTACGTGCGGCATCGCAGTTCCGCTTTTTGGCTTTTTGTGCTATTCGACGCAGTCGAAAGCATTTCCGCCGCAGATCTGCGATTTCGTTTGTCCACCAATAAGCAGGTCGCCTTCCCTTCATCTCGATTTTTCTTGGTATCGCCTTCTGGCAAGCCCTCTGAACAAGGCGCATAACTGAATCAGTGATCAGCTCTGCTTGTTCAGAGGGGTTAGCTTCCAATGGAATCTCCACCAGGGTTCGCATACCTCGCTCCAAAGCCAGAGATAGCATCTCTGTGTCCATCCTATTTATGTTCCATTTGCGGCAGCGGTTGCGAGGGACCGCCATGACTGGCATTTCATCACATATGTTAAATGTGATGAATTGGTGATCGCTGGCTGTATAGTCTTCGATCACCTGCCAGTCCCGCACATGGGGGGCTACTCTTTCTGTCGCCAGGGAGATATCTATGATAGTCTCCCTGTAGCCACTTCTTCTAAAGGTGGGAGTGGTACCAGTATTTAGGATCACCAATCCTAATCTAGACACCATATCCATTACTCTTCCACCTCTAGAGTCCGTCCGACATTCGCCCCATTCAATGGCTTTGGCATTAAAGTCTCCGGCTATTATGAGCTCACCCTCCATTTTTCTGGCTGCATCTTCGAGACCATCCAATTTTTTCTGATAGTCCTCAATGCTATCGCTTGGCGTAAGGTAGCAGCTAATGTAGGTTACATTGCCACTTCGCACCCAAGCGAATCCTTTACCAGATCCTTGGCACGTCGCCTTAAGACTACGTGGGTTGAAGATCCATATAGCTGCAGTACCAATATCATCTTCTTGCCATTCTGACCCTTCTCTGTCTCGATATTGCTCACTGACAAATACAATATCAGCGTCCTTTTCGAGACATATCTGGGTCAGTAGGTCTTGGGCGATCCTGCTTCTCCAAAGGTTTGCCTGTAGTACTTTAACCATTTTTGCGGTCTTTTTCTACAGCTATTTTACTATCCATGCAGGTCCTGGATCCCGCGACATGAGCTGCATTCTCTGGTGTAATTCCCCGTGCTATGCATAGGAAGCATTTGGCTGTGGCTGTGCAGCTTCCTATTTTGTGCTCTGTGGCGCCACAGCGGTAGCACCAATTGCTTCTGTCAGGTCCTTTGCAGGATGCGCTAAGGTGTCCGTACCCTAGACACCTATAACAGCGTTCGGCGACCTGTCGTCGGCGGATCCTGCAGTTGACCCATCCAATTTTAATTCTAGCCGTTCCAAGCATTTTTTTGGCCTCTGTTTCTTTGACAGTGATGATGGCCATTCTTTGCTCGGCTCTATTGACCTTTGTCAGTCTAAGACCGAAGAGATCCTCGTTGTTGGAGAGGGTCTGTAGGATAGCCTCCTTCACCTCTTCTTCAGTGCTGCAACAATCAATATCCCTGATTTCCAATGTAGCTTTCGGAACAAGGGTTCGAAGATTAGCTTCCGTCCCTACCGCTTGCTTCAAGGCATTAACGAGTCCCTCGTTGTCAACTCCTTTATCCTTGAGCTCTATTAATACGTCCCCTGCTCTTGTGCGTCGAATATTTTTCACTTCCACTCCGTGGTCCGCGGGGGTTAACCTTTTTTACGAAGCCCACTTAGCACTTCCGCATAAGTTTTTCCTTCTGCAGGTCTGATGACTATTGCGTCTGGCTTCACCTTCTTTGGCCGCGACTGCTTCTTGCTTGGGCTGTCTTTAGTCACCTTCTTGAGCTTTTTATTTCTCTTTTTCTTTTTTCTTTTCTCGACAGTACTCCATCCTTCTCCATCTGTAGTTTTCGGTGAACTCACCTTTTCCAGGTTTGAGGAATTCTCATTTTTCGAGTTCTCCTTTTTCTTTTTATTTTTGTCGTGCAAAGTTGCAGGTGACACAGAGGCGGCTCTTTTCGCCGTCTGTGTGTTCCTACTCTCTTCCATATTCTTTTTCTTCCCCTCGCCTTTCGAGTTTTGCAGGTTTTCAAGTTTTGCAATCATATACTCCATTTCAGGTAAAGCGTCCTTAATTTTGGCGTTTACCCCTTTCTGCTTTCTTTGTTGAATCCATCATCATTCGAATCATCTCCTTCATTTTTTTTAGGCAGGTCTGAATAGCCAGATCTGCATTGTCGATGTCGGAGCATCGTTCGGTACTGATACTTACCTCTTCAGCATTTCTCCCCTCGTTCTGTGGTATTTGTAGTTCCATGATCTGAAAAAATAAAATTCGTTCCAGTATGTGTGCGACCCATCTGGATCCTCACCGGGCTTTCACTCCGGGAGCAACTTGACGTGGCCATCTGAAAACATGACCCAGAATGGCGGCGCCAAGCTCGGCACATCATACCAGAATATAGCGCAGTCAGCCGCACTAGCCTATCTCTGCCTCCTCGAGCTCCGCACCCCCACCAGATGCTCGGCTCTCTGGGAGGTTTCCGACAGACGTCGCACGACCGCTGAACTCGCCAAAAGCCGATTGACCAGTACTGGCTGGGTACCGGCCTCCCGTCTTGCAGTCAGCCGGAGCCGAAGATAGTTCAGGTCACTTTGGCACGCAACCTCAGATCGCATCCCCATCCAGGTTCTCCCTTTGGCCGCTCACGGGTCGCACCGCACGGCAAACACGGCGGCTCGCTTCGTATGAGACAGTAATATCCTCTTTCACTCACTCATCATGCATACGTGCCTTCATTTGCTCGGGAGATGCTCACTTTACAGAGCCCCCTCATTCACTCTTCAACATTCACTCGGATTGGGCGATACTCTTTTTAGGGAGCCCCCAATTCCATGCTCCACATGTGGTGTCACTTGCTAGAAATAGCCCGTTCATAGGGCATTCCAGCATGTGTGCCTACCCGTCTCTATTTGACCGCTCAGAGTCCGTTTATAGGACTCGCGGCCCTGACCACGATAGGCATGCAGGTGTCATACTCGGTTGCCCTTTCTGTGCCTACAGCTCATCTATGCTCCGTGCATTGGCAGAAACATCGAGAGATACCCGTTTATAGGGTCCTCGAATCATTCGTCCTATGGCAACATTCACAAGCCCACATACTCTCACCACCCATTAATAGGTAAAGTATCTGTCCCATAATCCCATCAACCAAGAGGTGCGAACAATGAATGGTAGGTTGATTAATTCAGGTAACCACCCCTATCTTGTAACCCAAAGCGGGACCCTAACAGGGTTACTACCATCCGGGTCAGATAGTCCCTGGTTTTTTTGCGAGGTTATTTCTCCTCGGGTCATTACTTCCTATTTGCCGTCAGCGTTATAGCATTGCTACAAAGAGCATTGATGCGACGATGACGCCCAGGAGCGGTTGGGCAATGCCCGGAACCTGGAAGACAACACTTGCTCAAGGGGCCTCCTCAAGCCGACTCCCAATAATAATAATAATAATAATAATAATAATAATAATAATAATAATAATAATAATAATAATAATAATAATAATAATAATAATAATAATAATAATAATAATAATAATAATAATAATAATAATAATAATAAAAAAAAAAAAAAAAAAAAAAATTTTTTTTTTTTTTTTTTTTTTTTTTTTTTTTCCATTGGTTGAACGAATAAAATCTGCTGTCAGACTGCCGTCAGTTCGCTGGGCTCGGATATATCCGGGAACAGAGTACAGACGGTTGAGAGGGGTTCTAGATAAACTAGCAAACCTCTAAAATTACGCGATCCTCATGCCTGTCTAATGATAGCAAAAAAATGCAGTCACTGGACGTGCAAGAGATTCTCCAATCATCACTCACGGCGTTTGTTCCACCCCGGAAACTGTTTATCACATTACTTCAGGGTGGCACCGCGTTCTAAGTCTTTTGGACCTTTTCCTTCTGACTTCTTCTGTAAATATACAGATTTCCAATAATATAGATCTATGCCTAATAAGCAACATGATTTAAAAGGCTATCTTCTGCCTGGCGATCGGCTCTGTAAAGGGGAGCATAAATCGATCGCATATATATGGTATGGTATGGACTGGCTCTGTAAAGGAGCAAAATCAGTCCATAATTTTCTCTTCAGTCTTGATTCTCCTGTTCTAAGATGGATCTTATGCCTCTTGTGGGGCTATCCTGTCTACCGCGTCTGACTCATACTACCATTCAATCTCGCGCTTATTTACAACGACACTCATTCATACCACAGCTAAAGCTGGCGCTTTTGCTGCTATCTCAAACATTTCATGGGTGCACGATTCGTTCTCGTCCTTAGGACGAGTCCTCGTCGTCACCCTCCGCACCCGAATCTATGGGACCGGCTACTGCCTCTAGGTTATGGTGAGGTATAAGCCTGACTCCCCGCTCCTCATTCGCACTTAGTTCGATTGCCCTATCTAGGAACGGTTTCTTCTTTCTTAGGACGCTTTCGACAAATAGTGCCATAGCGTCCCACTTTTCTTTGGCCGACAACATTTCACTGATAATGTTATCTGGCGTTAACGCTTCGAATATCCTCTCAACCTGGCGTCTTTCTTCGTTCCACTGATGGCAGACGAAAAACGTATGATACGCATCGTCGCGATCCGCGAAACAGAAGATGCAGCCCGGGCTCTGGGTCTTTCCCATTTTACTGAGATAAGCGCAGAAATACCCGTGGTTACTAAGGAACTGGGTGAGGTAATAGTTGACCTCCCCGTATCTTCTATCGACCCATGGAGCCAGCTCCCTAATGAGCACGTGTGTCCATCGGCCTTTCACCATCTGATTCCATGTTTTTTGCCAGGTTTCCATGGTCACCTGTCTTTCTTCTTTCTGAACGATTGCAGTTCCATCTTCTGTTTTCTTCCGTTCGTAGGTTCGCTTGCGTTCCATCGCCTGTAATTCGATCGGGGATGATTCCTGCGATGACTAGCACCGCGGGTCCCGAGACAGTGCGATAGGCGCTGGTGACTCTAAGAGCCCCTCTCCTTTGAACAGAAGATAGTACGCTTCGGTGCGTCTCTTTTCTCATTTGGTTAGCCCATATTTCAGAGCCGTACAATAAGATGGACGTCGTGACTGTCATTAAAAGTCGTCGTTTGCTTGATTTCGGGCCGCTGGTATTGGCCATAAGACGACTTAACTGCAACGTTTTCTTTATCGCTTTATTAGCGACGTGTTTTAGGTGCGTCAAAAAAGTTAGTTTTGCATCTAGCTTTATGCCGAGATACGTCACCTCACTTCTTGTCTGCACCACGTTTGTGCCTACTGTCATGGGAAACTCGATGTTGATGTGTTTCCAAGTTAAGGGCACGATTTCTGTTTTGGCCATCGCTATTTCGAGACCATGCTTCACCATCCACTCGGAAATTCTTCTCATCGCCGTGTTTAGTATGTGCTGGGCAATGTTTTCGTTTTTCGCGGAGATGACTAAAGCGACATCATCAGCGTACGCAAACATTTTCACCCCATCCGGCATTGCAAGTCTGAGTAATGCATCGAACAGGATGTTCCAGAAGTCTGGGCCGAAGATCGAGCCCTGTGCCACGCCTGCGCTAAGGTCTTTTTCACGCCAGCCTACTTCTGTTTCATAGCGGAGGATACGGTTTCTCAGATAGTCTCGTATCACTCGCATAAGGTATTCTGGTACATTAAACTCTTTCAACGCAGCAAGGAGGTCAGGCCATTTTGCTGAGTTGAAAGCGTTTTTCGTATCCAGCATGACTAGGAACGCAATAAGACGGGAATGATGGTTCCCAGTCCATCCTTCTTTTGCTACCTTTACTACTTCTTCTACTGCATTTACGGTAGACCGCTTTTTCCTGAAGCCGTACTGGTTGTCAGCGAGATCGCCAGCCGCCTGTACAGCTCCTTGTAATCGCGGTTTAAGCAGCCTCTCGTATAGCTTCCCTGCTTCGTCCAACATGCAGAGTGGCCTGTGGGACGATGGATGCCGGGGATCACCTCCCTTTCCTTTGTTGATCAGCACAAGACGCGCAATCTTCCAGGGAGTGCTAAACACACCCGTCTGGAGGCACGCGTTGTACATGTTCAACAAGAGAGATGGCGCTTTCACCGCTATGCATTTAAGGACCTCGGATGGTATTCCGTCAGGCCCAGGTGCCTTATTGTTCTTCATCGTTCTTGCAGCTATCTGTAGCTCTCCGCTTGTAAAGAGCGGGATCTCTTCTGGTTCTCCTGTATTCTCCTGTTCTTCGAGTGGTGGATGCGTAGGGAACAAGTGGTTTACGATGTTCGCCATGGTCTCTTCTTCGAATGGCAACGTGGGGGCGGCGTTAAGCTTCTTGGTCACGATCTTGTAGGCCAAGCCCCACACCTCTCTGTTGACGTCTTCGCTCAGGTCTTTCCAGCATTGTGCTTTGCTTCGATTGATCTTCTTACGAAGCTTTTTATGCACGTCTCTGTATTGCGCAGACAAAAGATCTGCTGCTGGTGAGTTCTTCTTTCTTGCTCTCTGTGATGATCTTCTGAGACTAAGAGCTTCTGACCTCGTTCTAGCGATTTCGTCATTCCACCAATACGCTGGACGCTTATGATGTCGCGATCCCTTGCGCGGCATAGATGCATCACAGGCTCTGTGAATGAGACTCATCGTCTCTTTTACGAGAACCTCTGCAGCGTCGGCGTTTCCGGTGGCAGTTGTCGCGTCCGGTAGATAGTCTGATCCTTGCTGCAGTACTTGGACAAGTTTCTCAGAGTCCAGCTTGGCAACGTTCCATCTGACTGGTCTAGCGACATTTCGCCTCGATGATTGGGATCCATCATGGATTTGAAATGTGATGTACTGGTGGTCACTTCCATTGTATGTCTCCAGCACCTTCCAATCTGACACTTTACGTGAAAGATTTTCTGATGCGAAGGATACGTCAGGAATCGTACCGCTAGCTCCTCGTCTGAATGTTGGAGTGCTTCCGGTGTTTAGCACTGTTAGGCCGAGTCTGTCTGCCATCTCCATGATGTATCCTCCTCTGCTGTCCTGCAGTGGCATTCCCCACTCTAACGCTTTCGCGTTAAAGTCTCCTGCGACGACGACGTCACCTTCCATTCTTCGGACAGAGTCTTCCAGCAGATCCAGACGGCGCCTAAACGTGTCTGCTGTTGAGTTTGGTGTAAAATAACAGCTCACGTATGTAACGTTTCTGCTTTTAACCCATACGAAGCCTTCTTCAGCTCCATTTGCGTCTTCTCTGATGGTCTTTGGGTCTACGTAAATCGCAGCAGTGCCAAGCTTGTCTCTAAACCAGGTCTTAACGGTCCAGTTTGTGTACTGCTCGCTTATCAGTAGCACATCGGCATTTGTCTCAAATTTGATTTGAGTCAAAAGGCTGTTAGCTACGTCACTTCTATGTAAGTTGGCTTGAAGGACCGTTATGCGGCCCATCATTAACGTTTTTGTTTAAATCGGTTCAGTGTCTCGCGGAAGACTCTGCACTGACCTGATCCAGGGATGTGTTTTCGTTCCGCAGGGTCTACTTCCCGCTCGGTACATAGTATGCACTGAGCATCAGCAGCCTTGCAGGCCGATCCCTTGTGGCCCTCTTTTCCACACTTGTAGCACATCTTGCTACGGTCTGGTCCTCGGCAGTCACGCGCCTGGTGACCGTAGTTCAGGCACCTAAAACAGCGCTGAACTCTTTGCCAACTTCTGATTCGGCAGCTGGTGTAACCGATCTTTATCCTAGTTCTAGAGAGCAGGAACGCCGCTTGGTCTTGTTCCATCTCTACAATGGCCAAGCGGAGCTCTCTGCTGGGGTAGGTAATAATAATAATAATAATAATAATAATAATAATAATAATAATAATAATAATAATAATAATAATAATAATAATAATAATAATAATAATAATAATAATAATAATAATAATAATAATAATAATAATAATAATAATAATAATAATAATAATAATAATAATAATAATAATAATAATAATAATAATAATAATAATAATAATAATAATAATAATAATAATAATAATAATAATAATAATAATAATAATAATAATAATAATAATAATAATAATAATAATAATAATAATAATAATAATAATAATAATAATAATAATAATAATAATAATAATAATAATAATAATAATAATAATAATAATAATAATAATAATAATAATAATAATAATAATAATAATAATAATAATAATAATAATAATAATAATAATAATAATAATAATAATAATAATAATAATAATAATAATAATAATAATAATAATAATAATAATAATAATAATAATAATAATAATAATAATAATAATAATAATAATAATAATAATAATAATAATAATAATAATAATAATAATAATAATAATAATAATAATAATAATAATAATAATAATAATAATAATAATAATAATAATAATAATAATAATAATAATAATAATAATAATAATAATAATAATAATAATAATAATAATAATAATAATAATAATAATAATAATAATAATAATAATAATAATAATAATAATAATAATAATAATAATAATAATAATAATAATAATAATAATAATAATAATAATAATAATAATAATAATAATAATAATAATAATAATAATAATAATAATAATAATAATAATAATAATAATAATAATAATAATAATAATAATAATAATAATAATAATAATAATAATAATAATAATAATAATAATAATAATAATAATAATAATAATAATAATAATAATAATAATAATAATAATAATAATAATAATAATAATAATAATAATAATAATAATAATAATAATAATAATAATAATAATAATAATAATAATAATAATAATAATAATAATAATAATAATAATAATAATAATAATAATAATAATAATAATAATAATAATAATAATAATAATAATAATAATAATAATAATAATAATAATAATAATAATAATAATAATAATAATAATAATAATAATAATAATAATAATAATAATAATAATAATAATAATAATAATAATAATAATAATAATAATAATAATAATAATAATAATAATAATAATAATAATAATAATAATAATAATAATAATAATAATAATAATAATAATAATAATAATAATAATAATAATAATAATAATAATAATAATAATAATAATAATAATAATAATAATAATAATAATAATAATAATAATAATAATAATAATAATAATAATAATAATAATAATAATAATAATAATAATAATAATAATAATAATAATAATAATAATAATAATAATAATAATAATAATAATAATAATAATAATAATAATAATAATAATAATAATAATAATAATAATAATAATAATAATAATAATAATAATAATAATAATAATAATAATAATAATAATAATAATAATAATAATAATAATAATAATAATAATAATAATAATAATAATAATAATAATAATAATAATAATAATAATAATAATAATAATAATAATAATAATAATAATAATAATAATAATAATAATAATAATAATAATAATAATAATAATAATAATAATAATAATAATAATAATAATAATAATAATAATAATAATAATAATAATAATAATAATAATAATAATAATAATAATAATAATAATAATAATAATAATAATAATAATAATAATAATAATAATAATAATAATAATAATAATAATAATAATAATAATAATAATAATAATAATAATAATAATAATAATAATAATAATAATAATAATAATAATAATAATAATAATAATAATAATAATAATAATAATAATAATAATAATAATAATAATAATAATAATAATAATAATAATAATAATAATAATAATAATAATAATAATAATAATAATAATAATAATAATAATAATAATAATAATAATAATAATAATAATAATAATAATAATAATAATAATAATAATAATAATAATAATAATAATAATAATAATAATAATAATAATTTTTTTTTTTTTTTTTTTTTTTTTTCATTGGTTGAACGAATAAAATCTGCTGTCAGACCGCCGTCAGTTCGCTGGGCTCGGATATATCCGGGAACAGAGTACAGACGGTTGAGAGGGGTTCTAGATAAACTAGCAAACCTCTAAAATTACGCGATCCTCATGCCTGTCTAATGATAGCAAAAAAATGCAGTCACTGGACGTGCAAGAGATTCTCCAATCATCACTCACGGCGTTTGTTCCACCCCGGAAACTGTTTATCACATTACTTCAGGGTGGCACCGCGTTCTAAGTCTTTTGGACCTTTTCCTTCTGACTTCTTCTGTAAATATACAGATTTCCAATAATATAGATCTATGCCTAATAAGCAACATGATTTAAAAGGCTATCTTCTGCCTGGCGATCGGCTCTGTAAAGGGGAGCATAAATCGATCGCATATATATGGTATGGTATGGACTGGCTCTGTAAAGGAGCAAAATCAGTCCATAATTTTCTCTTCAGTCTTGATTCTCCTGTTCTAAGATGGATCTTATGCCTCTTGTGGGGCTATCCTCTCTACCGCGTCTGACTCATACTAACATTCAATCTCGCGCTTATTTACAACGACACTCATTCATACCACAGCTAAAGCTGGCGCTTTTGCTGCTATCTCAAACATTTCCTGGGTGCACGATTCGTTCTCGTCCTTAAGACGAGTCCTCGTCGTCACCCTCCGCACCTGAATCTATGGGACCGGCTACTGCCTCTAGGTTATGGTGAGGTATAAGCCTGACTCCCCGCTCCTCATTCGCACTTAGTTCGATTGCCCTATCTAAGAACGGTTTCTTCTTTCTTAGGACGCTTTCGACAAATAGTGCCATAGCGTCCCACTTTTCTTTGGCCGACAACATTTCACTGATAATGTTATCTGGCGTTAACGCTTCGAATATCCTCTCAACCTGGCGTCTTTCTTCGTTCCACTGATGGCAGACGAAAAACGTATGATACGCATCGTCGCGATCCGCGAAACAGAAGATGCAGCCCGGGCTCTGGGTCTTTCCCATTTTACTGAGATAAGCGCAGAAATACCCGTGGTTACTAAGGAACTGGGTGAGGTAATAGTTGACCTCCCCGTATCTTCTATCGACCCATGGAGCCAGCTCCCTAATGAGCACGTGTGTCCATCGGCCTTTCACCATCTGATTCCATGTTTTTTGCCAGGTTTCCATGGTCACCTGTCTTTCTTCTTTCTGAACGATTGCAGTTCCATCTTCTGTTTTCTTCCGTTCGTAGGTTCGCTTGCGTTCCATCGCCTGTAATTCGATCGGGATGATTCCTGCGATGACTAGCACCGCGGGTCCCGAGACAGTGCGATAGGCGCTGGTGACTCTAAGAGCCCCTCTCCTTTGAACAGAAGATAGTACGCTTCGGTGCGTCTCTTTTCTCATTTGGTTAGCCCATATTTCAGAGCCGTACAATAAGATGGACGTCGTGACTGTCATTAAAAGTCGTCGTTTGCTTGATTTCGGGCCGCTGGTATTGGCCATAAGACGACTTAACTGCAACGTTTTCTTTATCGCTTTATTAGCGACGTGTTTTAGGTGCGTCAAAAAAGTTAGTTTTGCATCTAGCTTTATGCCGAGATACGTCACCTCACTTCTTGTCTGCACCACGTTTGTGCCTACTGTCATGGGAAACTCGATGTTGATGTGTTTCCAAGTTAAGGGCACGATTTCTGTTTTGGCCATCGCTATTTCGAGACCATGCTTCACCATCCACTCGGAAATTCTTCTCATCGCCGTGTTTAGTATGTGCTGGGCAATGTTTTCGTTTTTCGCGGAGATGACTAAAGCGACATCATCAGCGTACGCAAACATTTTCACCCCATCCGGCATTGCAAGTCTGAGTAATGCATCGAACAGGATGTTCCAGAAGTCTGGGCCGAAGATCGAGCCCTGTGCCACGCCTGCGCTAAGGTCTTTTCACGCCAGCCTTCTTCTGTTTCATAGCGGAGGATACGGTTTCTCAGATAGTCTCGTATCACTCGCATAAGGTATTCTGGTACATTAAACTCTTTCAACGCAGCAAGGAGGTCAGGCCATTTTGCTGAGTTGAAAGCGTTTTTCGTATCCAGCATGACTAGAAACGCAATAAGACGGGAATGATGGTTCCCAGTCCATCCTTCTTTTGCTACCTTTACTACTTCTTCTACTGCATTTACGGTAGACCGCTTTTTCCTGAAGCCGTACTGGTTGTCAGCGAGATCGCCAGCCGCCTGTACAGCTCCTTGTAATCGCGGTTTAAGCAGCCTCTCGTATAGCTTCCTGCTTCGTCCAACATGCAGAGTGGCCTGTGGGACGATGGATGCCGGGGATCACCTCCCTTTCCTTTGTTGATCAGCACAAGACGCGCAATCTTCCAGGGAGTGCTAAACACACCCGTCTGGAGGCACGCGTTGTACATGTTCAACAAGAGAGATGGCGCTTTCACCGCTATGCATTTAAGGACCTCGGATGGTATTCCGTCAGGCCCAGGTGCCTTATTGTTCTTCATCATTCTTGCAGCTATCTGTAGCTCTCCGCTTGTAAAGAGCGGGATCTCTTCTGGTTCTCCTGTATTCTCCTGTTCTTCGAGTGGTGGATGCGTAGGGAACAAGTGGTTTACGATGTTCGCCATGGTCTCTTCTTCGAATGGCAACGTGGGGGCGGCGTTAAGCTTCTTGGTCACGATCTTGTAGGCCAAGCCCCACACCTCTCTGTTGACGTCTTCGCTCAGGTCTTTCCAGCATTGTGCTTTGCTTCGATTGATCTTCTTACGAAGCTTTTATGCACGTCTCTGTATTGCGCAGACAAAAGATCTGCTGCTGGTGAGTTCTTCTTTCTTGCTCTCTGTGATGATCTTCTGAGACTAAGAGCTTCTGACCTCGTTCTAGCGATTTCGTCATTCCACCAATACGCTGGACGCTTATGATGTCGCGATCCCTTTGCGCGGCATAGATGCATCACAGGCTCTGTGAATGAGACTCATCGTCTCTTTTACGAGAACCTCTGCAGCGTCGGCGTTTCCGGTGGCAGTTGTCGCGTCCGGTAGATAGTCTGATCCTTGCTGCAGTACTTGGACAAGTTTCTCAGAGTCCAGCTTGGCAACGTTCCATCTGACTGGTCTAGCGACATTTCGCCTCGATGATTGGGATCCATCATGGATTTGAAATGTGATGTACTGGTGGTCACTTCCATTGTATGTCTCCAGCACCTTCCAATCTGACACTTTACGTGAAAGATTTTCTGATGCGAAGGATACGTCAGGAATCGTACCGCTAGCTCCTCGTCTGAATGTTGGAGTGCTTCCGGTGTTTAGCACTGTTAGGCCGAGTCTGTCTGCCATCTCCATGATGTATCCTCCTCTGCTGTCCTGCAGTGGCATTCCCCACTCTAACGCTTTCGCGTTAAAGTCTCCTGCGACGACGACGTCACCTTCCATTCTTCGGACAGAGTCTTCCAGCAGATCCAGACGGCGCCTAAACGTGTCTGCTGTTGAGTTTGGTGTAAAATAACAGCTCACGTATGTAACGTTTCTGCTTTTAACCCATACGAAGCCTTCTTCAGCTCCATTTGCGTCTTCTCTGATGGTCTTTGGGTCTACGTAAATCGCAGCAGTGCCAAGCTTGTCTCTAAACCAGGTCTTAACGGTCCAGTTTGTGTACTGCTCGCTTATCAGTAGCACATCGGCATTTGTCTCAAATTTGATTTGAGTCAAAAGGCTGTTAGCTACGTCACTTCTATGTAAGTTGGCTTGAAGGACCGTTATGCGGCCCATCATTAACGTTTTTGTTTAAATCGGTTCAGTGTCTCGCGGAAGACTCTGCACTGACCTGATCCAGGGATGTGTTTTCGTTCCGCAGGGTCTACTTCCCGCTCGGTACATAGTATGCACTGAGCATCAGCAGCCTTGCAGGCCGATCCCTTGTGGCCCTCTTTTCCACACTTGTAGCACATCTTGCTACGGTCAGGTCCTCGGCAGTCACGCGCCTGGTGACCGTAGTTCAGGCACCTAAAACAGCGCTGAACCCTTTGCCAACTTCTGATACGGCAGCTGGTATAGCCGATCTTTATCCTGGTTCTTGAGAGCAGGAACGCCGCTTGGTCTTGTTCCATCTCTACAATGGCCAAGCGGAGCTCTCTGCTGTTAGGGGTTGGTCAGCGAAACACTAAACTCCCCTACTTCCTGTTGGCCTTCGGTTAAAGCAGCTTTTACAGCGGCCTCTACTTCTTCTGCTGAAGCTAGACAGTCGATGTCTCTGATCTCGACCGTTTCTTTGGGGCACATCTCCTTGACGTTGCCCGTTTCGCCCACCGTCCTCTTAAGGAAAGCACTAAAGGTCTCTAAACCCTTAGTTGAGCCCAACTCGATCAGGACATCTCCGGCCCTGGTTTTCCTTATCCCTCTGATGTTGGTCGTTGGACTCTCAGCGATTAAATCCTGCCTGATGCTCTGCAGGACGTCGCTGTAGGTTTTCCCCTCTTCTGGTTTTATGAGGACGGCGGCAGACCTCTTTTTGTCTTCCTCCTCCTTTTCTTCTTCTTTTTCAACAGCTGCTGGGCAGGCTGCTGTGTCTCGATGGCCGATGTTCTGGCCGCTGGTGGACTGTTGCTGTTGTTCTTGGGCTGCTGCGGCTGCTGCTGCCGTTTTTGCTGTTGTTGTCGCTGGTGCTGCTGTTGTTGTTTCTGCTGCTGTTGGCGCTGCTGCTGCTGTTGTTGTTGTTGCTGCTGCTGCGTTGCGTTCTGAACTAGATTTTTTGTAGCCGTCTTCTTCTTTCTATTTTGGACGACCTCAAACGGATCATCCAGACTCTCAGGGCGGTTCTTTTTTAATGCTTGCGATTCAGCATTGCTGCCAGAATCGAGCGAGGCATCCTCTAAAGTCCGCTTGGCTGAGGAGCTTGCTTCGAGCGTCTCGGTCACCTCCATCTGTTCAGTGACCGTTCTCGCCTGAAGCAAGAGGAGATGCTCCGTCTTAAGGGCATCCACATGATCGATA
Source organism: Anastatus disparis (assembly GCA_017163975.1). Taxonomy (NCBI): domain Eukaryota; kingdom Metazoa; phylum Arthropoda; class Insecta; order Hymenoptera; family Eupelmidae; genus Anastatus; species Anastatus disparis. The sequence goes on along the minus strand of JAFFSR010000127.1, from coordinate 11,210 downwards.
AGCTCTGGTAGATTATTCTTAACATCTTTATGAATGTTAGGCATCGACCTAAGAGCTTCTCTGAAGAGCGCAAAGATCTCATTCATCCTCTGAGATCTTTCTTCCATTGTTAGGCAGGCGCTCTCTACCCCTGACTTCTTTTGGGGATCAGCCTGCGAAAACTGGCCTTCGTTATTTTTTGAGCTATTGCTAGCCGCTTCTGGTTGGTTTTTGGTTTGTGTTGTTGAAGAATTAAACATAATAAAACGTATACTTGGCTTAAGACGGTTCGCCCATCATGGGAGCTCCAGGCGCAGTGGAGCCACTATCCCCGCCTGTGAGGTGCCCTAATTAAAGATGCCGCAGCCGAGAAGCGGTTTTCGGGTGGTCAACCCTAGCGACACCGAGTGATTCTAAATAAGAGATGTTTACGGGTTAGGCCCGCGCCATGTTGATGCTAAAGGTTTTACGTCATCCGTATTGAGTGGGCGACGTCAGTACCGTGCTGCGCCTGGCCCTAAACTTCAGGCTAGACGTTCCGCAGTTCTCCTGCGCGGACTCGGTATAAGGAAATACTGACCAGATAATCCTTCGCACCTGCGCCTGTACAGACCAACTTCAACCCCTTCATGGGCTCTGGTTACGTTAGTAGAAGTACGTAGAAGCTCCTAGCCGACATGTGGTTTCACGAGACCTTTGCCCGTCACGACTTTCGCCGGAGAGGGGACTAACTTTTACTCTTATTACTAAACAGAGGTCAGCAAGTCACCACTAACGAACAACTCCGGTAGTCTGACGGGAATATCCATTGGTTGGCAGCCACAGCTCATTCATACATCCATTCATACTGTGTTGCTTCTTAGTACACGTAAATACGAACACAAAATTTTTAATGGGTTAGCAGTTCCGTGAAGCGAAAGTGCCTACGCGATCATCCAGATATCCTTAGTCATCACTAAGGATGGCTAGCGATATGTGGATCGTGCTTAAGCCTCCGCCCCGCCACCACATCGTAGGTGGACACTTACAAGGTCAGCAACATGCGGAGGAATAATAATAATAATAATAATAATAATAATAATAATAATAATAATAATAATATAATAATAATAATAATAATAATAATAATAATAATAATAATAATAATAATAATAATAATAATAATAATAATAATAATAATAATAATAATAATAATAATAATAATAATAATAATAATAATAATAATAATAATAATAATAATAATAATAATAATAATAATAAATTTTTTTTTTTTTTTTTTTTTTTTTTTGGTGGTATGGTAAAAAAACGGGAAATCTGCCTAAACCAGACCTTCAGCAACAGGATCCACGCCCGCCGTGCGATTCCGCAATGCGTTATCGCCGTGCAGGAGGGGATCCTGCCACCGGTGTGACGGGTTCCTGAGTGCACGTCAGCCTTGACTGTGAAATGGCCCTCCATTTCACATCCAGGGCATCAGAGTCCCAGGGGACCGTCTAACCCCCTGTCCTTTGACCGCGTGACGATTGCAAGAAGATGCAATCGTCACGCGGGCAAAAGGCCAGTAACATCCACCTCGTGACCTTTATTCCACCCCGGCACTTAGGCCTTCTCGGCATTACTTCAGGGTGGGGTCACCAACACGCCGCAGCGCCTCCATTATTGAGTCTAATTCTCAGTTCTCAATCTTCTTCATCTAGACTTCTCTCTTTCGGGAATTTCTAAGGGTCTCCCAGCTCTTCCTCTCTTCTTCTTCTAGGGCTCTCCTGAATATCTTGCATGCTCCGCTACCAGCCACGTGTTTTACAGCTTCGCCATCAGAACCTTGCTGCCGGCACAAGAAGCAGCAGGCATCATTGACACATGCCGCTCTTGTGTGGCCTGCTTCTCCGCACTTAAAACAGTTCGCCGATCTGTCGGGTCCCTGGCACTGTTCCTGTCTGTGTCCAAAGTTCAGACATCTATGACATCTTGTTACCATTGTTCTCCGTTCCACCCTGCAATTCACAAATCCAATTTGGATTCGTCCTTTATTCAAGAGATTTCTTGCCTCTGTCTCTTCGAGAACAATGACAGCCATCTTAGACCCGAATTTGCTTGGTCCTAGGATCAATACCTTCCTAGTACCTGGCTCGGAGCCCAGGACTCTGCTTAATGCTTCCTGTACTTCGGACTCTGTTGACATCTGGTCAAGATCCCGAATTTCAATAGTTCTTTTCCGCTCAGCCATGCTTACGGTTCCTAGACCCTTTACTGCATTTTTCACATTGTCAGTAAAGGCCTTTTTATCCGACTCTTTTGAGACCTGGATTATGAGGTTTCCCTTAGTTGTGGATCTTACACTTAATACTTCCGTACCACTATCCTGCGGCTTTACTTCCGTGCGAAGCTTCCCAAGAACGTCTGCATATGTAGACCCCTGTGAGATCTTCACCACCACCGCTTCTTTCTTCCTAGTACCTAATTTCGCGGCTGAAGGGCGCACTTGACTGGATGGCGCAGTCTGCGGAAGAGACTGCGTATTTTCAGCCTCAAGCGTCACTTTGTTCTTCTTTTTTTTAGTATGCCGTCCATCCTCCGGGCTGTTACTAGCGCTGCCTCGGTCCCTTTTAAAACCAGTGCACGCCAGCACTGTGTTCCTCAGAACCTCAGCATGCATTCGCCTCCGCCCTATTTTCCTCTGCATATGCTGATCATAAATTTAATCCACCGTGTCCTTGAGTACATTCGCTTTATTCCTAACCTTTTTTTGCTGGTCAACGGCATGCTTCAGGTGAACCTGCATCCTTTCCACGGCACTTTGAATCTTCAGATTCGTGTTTTTTTTCAAAGCTTCCTGCATCATTTTCACTTCCTTCTTCATTTCCTCTATCAGAAGATCTTGGTTCCTCGTTGCTTCCAAAAACTCATCTAAATCTGTCAGCACAGCGTTCTGCTCAAAACCTGACGCGTCACTATAAGCACTTTTCGCGCTTCTAATGCTAGCAATACTGCTCTGGCTACCGCTTCGTACCCTCGGTACGTGCAAATTAGATGTTGCCTGTTTTTCCTGCGAGGTTGTCTCCTCTAGCCTTTCAGTAGATCTGATTGCCCCCGAGGCCTGGTTTCCCATCCCCGAGGCAATATGGTCAACGTGAATTTGGCCTCCCCAGAATCCATGAGGCCGGCTCCGCCCACCGAGGCTTTCCCGCTCGGAATCGGAGGTAAGATTTCCCTGTGAAGGGGTACTCACCTGGGGTATTACTGTATTTAAATCCGACATCTTCCATAAAAGTGGTGAATTTAGTCAGGGGACCACCCCTATCTTGTAACTCCAAAGCGGGACCCTTACAGGGTTACTACCATCCGGGCCAGATAGTCCCTGGTTTTTTGCGAGGTTATTTCTCCTCGGGTCATTACCTCCTATTTGCCGTCATCGTTATAGCATTGCTGCAAAGAGCATTGATGCGACGATGACGCCCAGGAGCGGTTGGGCAATGCCCGGAACCTGGAAGACAACACTTGCTCAAGGGGCCTCCTCAATGAACTCCCAATAATAATAATAATAATAATAATAATAATAATAATAATAATAATAATAATAATAATAATAATAATAATAATAATAATAATAATAATAATAATAATAATAATAATAATAATAATAATAATAATAATAATAATAATAATAATAATAATAATAATAATAATAATAATAATAATAATAATAATAATAATAATAATAATAATAATAATAATAATAATAATAATAATATATTTTTTTTTTTTATGGTGGTAAAAACGTAAATAATAATAATAATAATAATAATAATAATAATAATTATTTTTTTTTTTTTTTTTTTTTTTTCATTGGTTGAACGAATAAAATCTGCTGTCAGACCGCCGTCAGTTCGCTGGGCTCGGATATATCCGGGAACAGAGTACAGACGGTTGAGAGGGGTTCTAGATAAACTAGCAAACCTCTAAAATTACGCGATCCTCATGCCTGTCTAATGATAGCAAAAAAATGCAGTCACTGAACGTGCAAGAGATTCTCCAATCATCACTCACGGCGTTTGTTCCACCCCGGAAACTGTTTATCACATTACTTCAGGGTGGCACCGCGTTCTAAGTCTTTTGGACCTTTTCCTTCTGACTTCTTCTGTAAATATACAGATTTCCAATAATATAGATCTATGCCTAATAAGCAACATGATTTAAAAGGCTATCTTCTGCTGCCTGGCGATCGGCTCTGTAAAGAGGAGCATAAATCGATCGCATATATATGGTATGGTATGGACTGGCTCTGTAAAGGAGCAAAATCAGTCCATAATTTTCTCTTCAGTCTTGATTCTCCTGTTCTAAGATGGATCTTATGCCTCTTGTGGGGCTATCCTCTCTACCGCGTCTGACTCATACTAACATTCAACCTCGCGCTTATTTACAACGACACTCATTCATACCACAGCTAAAGCTGGCGCTTTTGCTGCTATCTCAAACATTTCCTGGGTGCACGATTCGTTCTCGTCCTTAAGACGAGTCCTCGTCGTCACCCTCCGCACCCGAATCTATGGGACCGGCTACTGCCTCTAGGTTATGGTGAGGTATAAGCCTGACTCCCCGCTCCTCATTCGCACTTAGTTCGATTGCCCTATCTAAGAACGGTTTCTTCTTTCTTAGGACGCTTTCGACAAATAGTGCCATAGCGTCCCACTTTTCTTTGGCCGACAACATTTCACTGATAATGTTATCTGGCGTTAACGCTTCGAATATCCTCTCAACCTGGCGTCTTTCTTCGTTCCACTGATGGCAGACGAAAAACGTATGATACGCATCGTCGCGATCCGCGAAACAGAAGATGCAGCCCGGGCTCTGGGTCTTTCCCATTTTACTGAGATAAGCGCAGAAATACCCGTGGTTACTAAGGAACTGGGTGAGGTAATAGTTGACCTCCCCGTATCTTCTATCGACCCATGGAGCCAGCTCCCTAATGAGCACGTGTGTCCATCGGCCTTTCACCATCTGATTCCATGTTTTTGCCAGGTTTCCATGGTCACCTGTCTTTCTTCTTTCTGAACGATTGCAGTTCCATCTTCTGTTTTCTTCCGTTCGTAGGTTCGCTTGCGTTCCATCGCCTGTAATTCGATCGGGATGATTCCTGCGATGACTTGCACCGCGGGTCCCGAGACAGTGCGATAGGCGCTGGTGACTCTAAGAGCCCCTCTCCTTTGAACAGAAGATAGTACGCTTCGGTGCGTCTCTTTTCTCATTTGGTTAGCCCATATTTCAGAGCCGTACAATAAGATGGACGTCGTGACTGTCATTAAAAGTCGTCGTTTGCTTGATTTCGGGCCGCTGGTATTGGCCATAAGACGACTTAACTGCAACGTTTTCTTTATCGCTTTATTAGCGACGTGTTTTAGGTGCGTCAAAAAAGTTAGTTTTGCATCTAGCTTTATGCCGAGATACGTCACCTCACTTCTTGTCTGCACCACGTTTGTGCCTACTGTCATGGGAAACTCGATGTTGATGTGTTTCCAAGTTAAGGGCACGATTTCTGTTTTGGCCATCGCTATTTCGAGACCATGCTTCACCATCCACTCGGAAATTCTTCTCATCGCCGTGTTTAGTATGTGCTGGGCAATGTTTTCGTTTTTCGCGGAGATGACTAAAGCGACATCATCAGCGTACGCAAACATTTTCACCCCATCCGGCATTGCAAGTCTGAGTAATGCATCGAACAGGATGTTCCAGAAGTCTGGGCCGAAGATCGAGCCCTGTGCCACGCCTGCGCTAAGGTCTTTTTCACGCCAGCCTTCTTCTGTTTCATAGCGGAGGATACGGTTTCTCAGATAGTCTCGTATCACTCGCATAAGGTATTCTGGTACATTAAACTCTTTCAACGCAGCAAGGAGGTCAGGCCATTTTGCTGAGTTGAAAGCGTTTTTCGTATCCAGCATGACTAGAAACGCAATAAGACGGGAATGATGGTTCCCAGTCCATCCTTCTTTTGCTACCTTTACTACTTCTTCTACTGCATTTACGGTAGACCGCTTTTTCCTGAAGCCGTACTGGTTGTCAGCGAGATCGCCAGCCGCCTGTACAGCTCCTTGTAATCGCGGTTTAAGCAGCCTCTCGTATAGCTTCCCTGCTTCGTCCAACATGCAGAGTGGCCTGTGGGACGATGGATGCCGGGGATCACCTCCCTTTCCTTTGTTGATCAGCACAAGACGCGCAATCTTCCAGGGAGTGCTAAACACACCCGTCTGGAGGCACGCGTTGTACATGTTCAACAAGAGAGATGGCGCTTTCACCGCTATGCATTTAAGGACCTCGGATGGTATTCCGTCAGGCCCAGGTGCCTTATTGTTCTTCATCATTCTTGCAGCTATCTGTAGCTCTCCGCTTGTAAAGAGCGGGATCTCTTCTGGTTCTCCTGTATTCTCCTGTTCTTCGAGTGGTGGATGCGTAGGGAACAAGTGGTTTACGATGTTCGCCATGGTCTCTTCTTCGAATGGCAACGTGGGGGCGGCGTTAAGCTTCTTGGTCACGATCTTGTAGGCCAAGCCCCACACCTCTCTGTTGACGTCTTCGCTCAGGTCTTTCCAGCATTGTGCTTTGCTTCGATTGATCTTCTTACGAAGCTTTTTATGCACGTCTCTGTATTGCGCAGACAAAAGATCTGCTGCTGGTGAGTTCTTCTTTCTTGCTCTCTGTGATGATCTTCTGAGACTAAGAGCTTCTGACCTCGTTCTAGCGATTTCGTCATTCCACCGATACGCTGGACGCTTATGATGTCGCGATCCCTTGCGCGGCATAGATGCATCACAGGCTCTGTGAATGAGACTCATCGTCTCTTTTACGAGAACCTCTGCAGCGTCGGCGTTTCCGGTGGCAGTTGTCGCGTCCGGTAGATAGTCTGATCCTTGCTGCAGTACTTGGACAAGTTTCTCAGAGTCCAGCTTGGCAACGTTCCATCTGACTGGTCTAGCGACATTTCGCCTCGATGATTGGGATCCATCTCGGATTTGAAATGTGATGTACTGGTGGTCACTTCCATTGTATGTCTCCAGCACCTTCCAATCTGACACTTTACGTGAAAGATTTTCTGATGCAAAGGATACGTCAGGAATCGTACCGCTAGCTCCTCGTCTGAATGTTGGAGTGCTTCCGGTGTTTAGCACTGTTAGGCCGAGTCTGTCTGCCATCTCCATGATGTATCCTCCTCTGCTGTCCTGCAGTGGCATTCCCCCTCTAACGCTTTCGCGTTAAAGTCTCCTGCGACGACGACGTCACCTTCCAAAATAATAATAATAATAATAATAATAATAATAATAATAATAATAATAATAATAATAATAATAATAATAATAATAATAATAATAATAATAATAATAATAATAATAATAATAATAATAATAATAATAATAATAATAATAATAATAATAATAATAATAATAATAATAATAATAATAATAATAATAATAATAATAATAATAATAATAATAATAATAATAATAATAATAATAATAATAATAATAATAATAATAATAATAATAATAATAATAATAATAATAATAATAATAATAATAATAATAATAATAATAATAATAATAATAATAATAATAATAATAATAATAATAATAATAATAATAATAATAATAATAATAATAATAATAATAATAATAATAATAATAATAATAATAATAATAATAATAATAATAATAATAATAATAATAATAATAATAATAATAATAATAATAATAATAATAATAATAATAATAATAATAATAATAATAATAATAATAATAATAATAATAATAATAATAATAATAATAATAATAATAATAATAATAATAATAATAATAATAATAATAATAATAATAATAATAATAATAATAATAATAATAATAATAATAATAATAATAATAATAATAATAATAATAATAATAATAATAATAATAATAATAATAATAATAATAATAATAATAATAATAATAATAATAATAATAATAATAATAATAATAATAATAATAATAATAATAATAATAATAATAATAATAATAATAATAATAATAATAATAATAATAATAATAATAATAATAATAATAATAATAATAATAATAATAATAATAATAATAATAATAATAATAATAATAATAATAATAATAATAATAATAATAATAATAATAATAATAATAATAATAATAATAATAATAATAATAATAATAATAATAATAATAATAATAATAATAATAATAATAATAATAATAATAATAATAATAATAATAATAATAATAATAATAAAATAATAATAATAATAATAATAATAATAATAATAATAATAATAATAATAATAATAATAATAATAATAATAATAATAATAATAATAATAATAATAATAATAATAATAATAATAATAATAATAATAATAATAATAATAATAATAATAATAATAATAATAATAATAATAATAATAATAATAATAATAATAATAATAATAATAATAATAATAATAATAATAATAATAATAATAATAATAATAATAATAATAATAATAATAAAATAATAATAATAATAATAATAATAATAATAATAATAATAATAATAATAATAATAAAATAAAATAATAATAATAATAATAATAATAATAAAATAAAATAATAATAATAATAATAATAATAAAATAATAATAATAATAATAATAATAATAATAATAATAATAATAAAATAATAATAATAATAATAATAAAATAATAATAATAAAATAATAATAATAATAATAATAATAATAATAATAATAATAATAATAATAATAATAATAATAATAATAATAATAATAATAATAATAATAATAATAATAATAAAATAATAATAATAAAATAATAATAATAATAATAATAATAATAATAATAATAATAATAATAATAATAATAATAATAAAATAATAATAATAATAATAATAATAATAATAATAATAATAATAATAATAATAATAATAATAATAATAATAATAATAATAATAATAATAATAATAATAATAATAATAATAATAATAATAATAATAATAATAATAATAATAATAATAATAATAATAATAATAATAATAATAATAATAATAATAATAATAATAATAATAATAATAATAATAATAATAATAATAATAATAATAATAATAATAATAATAATAATAATAATAATAATAATAATAATAATAATAATAATAATAATAATAATAATAATAATAATAATAATAATAATAATAATAATAATAATAATAATAATAATAATAATAATAATAATAATAATAATAATAATAATATAATAATAATAATAATTTTTTTTTTTTTTCCATTGGTTGAACGAATAAAATCTGCTGTCAGACCGCCGTCAGTTCGCTGGGCTCGGATATATCCGGGAACAGAGTACAGACGGTTGAGAGGGGTTCTAGATAAACTAGCAAACCTCTAAAATTACGCGATCCTCATGCCTGTCTAATGATAGCAAAAAAATGCAGTCACTGGACGTGCAAGAGATTCTCCAATCATCACTCACGGCGTTTGTTCCACCCCGGAAACTGTTTATCACATTACTTCAGGGTGGCACCGCGTTCTAAGTCTTTTGGACCTTTTCCTTCTGACTTCTTCTGTAAATATACAGATTTCCAATAATATAGATCTATGCCTAATAAGCAACATGATTTAAAAGGCTATCTTCTGCCTGGCGATCGGCTCTGTTAAGGGGAGCATAAATCGATCGCATATATATGGTATGGTATGGACTGGCTCTGTAAAGGAGCAAAATCAGTCCATAATTTTCTCTTCAGTCTTGATTCTCCTGTTCTAAGATGGATCTTATGCCTCTTGTGGGGCTATCCTCTCTACCGCGTCTGACTCATACTAACATTCAATCTCGCGCTTATTTACAACGGCACTCATTCATACCACAGCTAAAGCTGGCGCTTTTGCTGCTATCTCAAACATTTCCTGGGTGCACGATTCGTTCTCGTCCTTAAGACGAGTCCTCGTCGTCACCCTCCGCACCCGAATCTATGGGACCGGCTACTGCCTCTAGGTTATGGTGAGGTATAAGCCTCGACTCCCCCGCTCCTCATTCGCACTTAGTTCGATTGCCCTATCTAAGAACGGTTTCTTCTTTCTTAGGACGCTTTCGACAAATAGTGCCATAGCGTCCCACTTTTCTTTGGCCGACAACATTTCACTGATAATGTTATCTGGCGTTAACGCTTCGAATATCCTCTCAACCTGGCGTCTTTCTTCGTTCCACTGATGGCAGACGAAAACGTATGGTACGCATCGTCGCGATCCGCGAAACAGAAGATGCAGCCCGGGCTCTGGGTCTTTCCCATTTTACTGAGATAAGCGCAGAAATACCCGTGGTTACTAAGGAACTGGGTGAGGTAATAGTTGACCTCCCTGTATCTTCTATCGACCCATGGAGCCAGCTCCTAATGAGCACGTGTGTCCATCGGCCTTTCACCATCTGATTCCATGTTTTTTGCCAGGTTTCCATGGTCACCTGTCTTTCTTCTTTCTGAACGATTGCAGTTCCATCTTCTGTTTTCTTCCGTTCGTAGGTTTGCTTGCGTTCCATCGCCTGTAATTCGATCGGGATGATTCCTGCGATGACTAGCACCGCGGGTCCCGAGACAGTGCGATAGGCGCTGGTGACTCTAAGAGCCCCTCTCCTTTGAACAGAAGATAGTACGCTTCGGTGCGTCTCTTTTCTCATTTGGTTAGCCCATATTTCAGAGCCGTACAATAAGATGGACGTCGTGACTGTCATTAAAAGTCGTCGTTTGCTTGATTTCGGGCCGCTGGTATTGGCCATAAGACGACTTAACTGCAACGTTTTCTTTATCGCTTTATTAGCGACGTGTTTTAGGTGCGTCAAAAAGTTAGTTTTGCATCTAGCTTTATGCCGAGATACGTCACCTCACTTCTTGACTGCACCACGTTTGTGCCTACTGTCATGGGAAACTCGATGTTGATGTGTTTCCAAGTTAAGGGCACGATTTCTGTTTTGGCCATCGCTATTTCGAGACCATGCTTCACCATCCACTCGGAAATTCTTCTCATCGCCGTGTTTAGTATGTGCTGGGCAATGTTTTCGTTTTTCGCGGAGATGACTAAAGCGACATCATCAGCGTACGCAAACATTTTCACCCCATCCGGCATTGCAAGTCTGAGTAATGCATCGAACAGGATGTTCCAGAAGTCTGGGCCGAAGATCGA
>JAFFSR010000126.1:0-346288 GCA_017163975.1 Anastatus disparis | reverse complement strand
TAAAATTTAAATAAATGTAGAATTAATTTGCCCGACTCAAAAAATAATATTCTCAAATTGAAGATTACAGCAAGAGTGAAAAAAGTTCCTTTTTGTTATTTATGCAGATTTTGAATGTTTATTGAAACCTACAGACAGTGAGAAGGCTTTTCAACTTCATAGAAGCATACAGTATTGGATACTACATGAAATGCAGTTTTGATGATAAATTATCTTATTATAAATCATACAGAAGGATTAACGAATGTGAAGAGACACCTGCAGAATGGTTTGTAAGAGAATTGAAATCAATCAGTGAGAAAATTGATGAACTCTACAAAAATCCGAAACCAATGAAACTTACAGATTTAGAAGAATTGTCTTTCCAGAGGTCAACTAATTGTCATATATGTAGAAAACCAATCCGTGCCGAAGAACTTGCAGTACGAGACCATTGTCATCTCACAGGACGGTAAGTTGTTCAATTGGTTATAATTAAATAAAGAAAATTAATCTGGTTATTTTACGTTTATTTCTTTTTTAGTTTCAGAGGTGCAGCTCATAATTCATGTAATTTGAATTATAAGATTTCAAGATTCATTCCTGTTATTTTTCATAATCTCAATTATGACACTCATTTTATTCTGAAAGAAATCAGGACTTCTACATTGATGAAGGGACGAATGACTCTAATACCTCATAATAAAGAGAAATACATTTCTTTCACAAAATATATGGATAATAGTGACATCAATTTTAGATTTATAGATTCTTGGCGTTTTCTACCATCATCATTGGAGAAGCTTGCATCGTACCTCGAAAACGTGTCAATAGCAGTGAGAGAATTTCAAACAGATGGATTTACAGATGATAAGATAAATCTTCTTAGACGGAAAGGTGTATTCCCGTACGATTTTGTGGATGGATTCGATAAATTGATGTCTACAAAGCTGCCAGAAAAAAAGGACTTCTACAATAAACTAACGGATTCTCATATAGCTGAAGAAGATTATAAGCACGCTGTTCAAGTTTGGAATGATTTCAATATAAAAACTTTAGGAGAGTACTCGGATTTATACTTAAAACCGATGTTTTGCTATTGGCTGACGTCTTCGAAAGTTTCGAGAGACCTCTCTTAAAGCCTACGATTTATGTCCTGCTCATTTCTACACAACTCCAGGCTTAACGTTTTCAGCAGCTCTTAAAATGACGAAGGTAGAATTGGAACTTTTGACAGACATTGACATGCTAATGTTTATCGAAGCAGGTATCCGTGGAGGAATAAGCCAGTGCTGTAACCGGTATGCAAAGGCAAACAATCCATACATGGGTCCTTCATATGACGAAAATCAGAAAAAGAAGACCCTTCTATATTTTGATATTAATAATCTTTATGGTTGGGCGATGATACAACATTTACCGATAGGAAAATTTAAATGGATTGATTATGAAACAATTCCAGATTTCTTCAATACATCGCCAGATTCGGATATAGGATATATTGCTGAAGTGGATTTAGAATATCCTGTGGAAATCCATGATGAACATCGGGATTTACCTTTTTGCGCAGAACATCGTCCACCACCAGGCTCGAAGCAAAAAAAACTGCTTACTACTTTGGACAACAAGGAAAGGTATGTCATACATTATCGGACGCTTAAACAAGCGTTAGATAATGGACTTGGATTAAAAAAGTACATAGAATTTTAAGTTTTGAACAAAAGGCTTGGCTCAAACCTTATGTTGAATTAAATACTGAGAAGAGGAAGCAAGCGAAGAATGAGTTTGAAAAACTCTTCTATAAATTGCTTATTAACTCTGTATATGGAAAGTGCATCGAACGAGAGCGGTCACGTGTTGATGTGCGATTAATAAATAAATTCACAGGTAGATATGGAGCAGAAGCACGCATAGCTCAACCAAATTTTCACAGTTGTGCAATTTTCGATGAAAATTTGGTAGCTATTCAGCTGAAGAGAACGAGTATCACAATAAAAAAACCTATATACGTTGGTTTTCCATCCTTGATTTATCAAAAACACTGCTATATGAGTTTCATTACTCATATATGAAACAGCGACTAGGACAAAAATGTAAACTTCTATATACAGATACGGATAGTTTAATATATGAAGTTGAAGACATTGATATGTATCAAACAATGAAGGAAGACATTCACAGATTTGATACTTCTGATTATGCTGAAAATAATCAGTTTAATATTCCACGTGTCAATAAGAAAGTTCCTGGATTAATGAAAGATGAATGCTGTGGCAAGATTATGTCTGAATTCATAGGTTTGCGGAGTAAAATGTACAGTATTTTGGTTGATGGAGGAGACACAGTGAAAAAAGCTAAAGGTATCAAATCTAACGTCGTGAAGAAAACAATCACTTTCGAGGATTATCGAAGTTGTCTTCAGGATCTTGTCATTATACACCGTGAACAGTGCAATATTCGATCAAAATTACACACAGTGCATACTGAAAAGCAAAGAAAAAATTGCACTAAGTCCACACGATGATAAGAGATTTTTATTGCCTGATAGTACAGACACTTTACCATGGGGTCATTTTAGAATTGAAGAGATACAGATGGCGCAAGCTGCACTTGAAGTAGAGAGGGAATATGCAAGAAAAATGGCTGCTGAAAAAGAGCAGGAGGTGGAAAAGAAGAGGGGACACAAAGTATCCAATAAAAATAGAGTAACGCGAGTGGGGATGGATGTTACAGAGCATAGCAGAGAGGGGGAATTGAGAGAGGGGATGAACCATCCAATGAAAATAGTGCAGCACGAGTGGGGGTGACACTTCATGGCAACCAAGGTGAGCAAATCATTATTGAGTATGACGTATTAGAGGAGTTCATGCATGACTGGGATCCATCAATAGAAGGGATAAGTTCCGAAGAAGGTGAGAGAAGGGATTTATTGCAAGTGGCGATGGAAAGGGCAGAAATCGAGGTGGGGTATGGGCTATATCAAGGGACGGAGCACGATGAGGAGCACATTCAAGTAATCGAAGAGCTTGAGAACGATCAACCTCCTACAAAGAAACCAAGAGTCAACTAACTAATCATGTAAGTTTACAGTATAATTTTTTTTTTTTTTTTTTTTTTTTTTTTTTTTTTTTTTTTTTCTAATAAAATATCATCTTTAACAGAAATTTTAATTTTTACTTTTTTATTTTTGATTCCAGAATGGATTTATCAACACTTAATAAGATTGCTGGAAGCGACTTCTTGCCAAGGAAAAAAGTTACAGACTTGGAAAAGATCACCAGTACATGGTGACAGCACTTAAAGAGGTGAAGACACGATATGGTGTCAAGATTGTAGCAGAATTCGAGCAAAGTTTTCAAGTATTTCTACCAGAGAAGATTTCATCAGCAATTCTAAAAGGATGAAGAATTTTTTACAAACTCTGCGATGAAGCAAACAAACTACGTTTGGTTGCAATGTATTTGGGAGGAACTTCTTTCAAATTCGATCGGGTATAAAATATATATCTACGAAATGATTTTTAAAACTATTTATTGTAACTTGTACATAATAATACATAAATAAATAAAAATATATTAACATTATACATTTGTTTTTTTATTTATCATCACCACCTATAGTTATAATTATATTACAATATTTTATTTAAATATATCTAAATAATATAACAAAATACAATTAAATTTTTTTATTTATTACATTATTATATTTAAAAATACATTTTAATTTTTTCAAACAATCTCATTTTTATCTATCCAACTATTATGCTTGTTACTTAGACCTAACCACTTAACATATACACGTTTACCACTTTTCTTTAAAACTTTTTCTACTAAATAAATTTCTGGATACATAGTCTTTTGAATTTCCGTTTCATAAAAGCCTCCGGAGACTGGTTCATCATAATAATCTTTGACGTGGTAAGTTATGGGATTGGTTTTACAACTCTTGTTATTGTGAAAATTTCAGTAGACCAATTTGGTGTATAGCCTTTTTTCAAAAACTTGTTTTATCTTACTTATTCGCACTTTATCTCCTACTTTGAATTTTGGTTTTTTACAGGTCTTTTTCAGTTGGGTAATTTTTCTTGACTTCTTTTTCATTTATCTTCGTAACGTTTTCAGGCTCGATTCCTATTGTCCGATGTTTTCTTGAATTGTATGCTTTCACTAACTCAGGCAGAATATCCAACCATTTATAACTTCCTTGTTTGCTGAATTCTAACCACATTGCATTTTTTAAAGTTCTATTAAAGCGCTCACATATGCTTGCATGAAGATTACTATGTGAAGAGTAGTGATTTATCTTGTACTTTTTCATAAGATTCTGAAAGTTTGAATTGTAGAATTCTTTTCCTTGGTCAGTTTGTAAATTCGATGGCACCCGTCCTTGTTTTAATATTGACTTCATAGCTAGAGTAACATCATTGCCACTCTTCGATTTGACTGGTACAGCCCATGCATACTTTGAAAATATATCTATGACAGTTAGTAAGTAGCGAAAACCTTTGTTTTCCTTAAAATAAGGTATCATTTCTACAAGGTCAGCTTGCCAAGTCTCATCTAATCCACGTATGTCATATTTTCTTCGCTTGTACCTTCGACGTGCTGGCTTGTGTAGCTCTTCAACTACTCTTTGACGTTCCATCTTAAACTTCAACTTTAGCAATATCCGATCGTCTATTCATTTCTTTAATTATATATTCAATACTTGCAAAATTTCGTTGAGTCATATCATAGACATAAGTTAATTTTTCGTCTATTTCTGCTTTATATATTTCAACTTTGTTCTCATATTCTTGTATAGCTTTAGCAACTTCTATAATTTTAGAAGATAAGTAATCAACTTCTTTCTGTAGGATATTATTTAGTGAATTCAAACTAATGGCATCATTTGAATCATTAGCCTCTCCAATATTGCAAAGCCGCTTATTTTCTAAATCAAAATGACCATCTGATGTAACATTGAATCCAATACCTCGAGGACCACGACTCACTTGCGAGCCCTCAAGTTTTCTTCCAAACACATCGAGACTCATGTTACTACTGTTGATTTGAAAATTGTGTACGTCAATATATATGCCCAGCTTCACGTAGTTCCTCTATGATTGATTGGATTTCATTGTTGTGATTATTATTTCCAGCAGATCGTTCGGCTATTAATAATCGCAGTCTTTCGACAAGCTCATTCGGATCATCCCAGTAGACTAGATCTATGGAAGTATTCTTTTTTGCTATTTTATATTTAGGTATGAGACCCCCTCCGCTGGTAGATATTCTACTGCGATCACTGCGGAACATTGGTGCTATGATTTTTGAATATTTTCTACTCTTCGAAGAGCGTATATTCTCACTTTTGCTATGTCTTTTCTATGGGCATTTGTTGCTTCCAGGATAATGCGATAGTTCTTGCGATCTGTTGTACTTAAAAGATTATCATCTGGTTCTTTTTTGAAAAGCAATTCCATTAGACCACTGCTTTTAGGAAAACTTAAATCTTTCACTTTTATTAGTTTATCATCAAATTGAATTTGTGAATCACCCATCATGTATACCCCACTGACTTTTCTCACTCCGTATATGTTATCGATTTTGCTGCGGCTTCCATTTAGCATTGATAAAAAGTCTGTCGGTTCAGTTTCTTTATGCGCAGGTACAAATGGTGAATATATAGATTTGAATGATGAATTTGCAGAATTGAATGATGAATTCATCATTGTGCTATTTATCGGAGAAAATCATCGCCATTAGAAGCATTATTATCAAACGCAGAACCCGAGTCATTAATATCGTTTAAAATATAACTTGATTCGTCGAATCTCAATCTTTTTTTTGCCGATTTTCTGTTACTGTCTATAGCTGAAATGTGATTAGAACGTGACACACTTTCAGTTGTCGAATCGACAAGCTTTTCAAGTGGTGTAATAACTGGTTTTAAAGTATCACCAATAACCTTTTCAAAATCATCTCTCCTTTTTTAATAAAGAGTATTTTTTTTTAATAGCCTCACGTGCTCGTAAGAGCTCGCTAAGAACATTTTTTTCTTTCTTAAAAGTCAGGCATGCTGACAAGATGCTGTCTACAATCGAACTGCAAAGATTAAGATTTATACTTCCTTTTTAATGGCAAAACAGTCAAATCCTTTTCTATATCTACCATCATTCATTGCTCTATCTTTGTCAATAACAACAAATCCATACTTGTCATTCTTCCAGCATTCAGTACAAAGATTTCGAAATTCATTTAAAGTTAAGTCAGTATTCACATGGTCTTCATAGATATGTTTAAGATTAACATCATCTTGACGATAAATTACCATCAAATTAATATTGTCCCTGATGAGATGTTTCGGTATATGAGCATATGACTGACATAGATAAAAGCTATCTACACTTTTGTGTCTCCCCATACAGAAAAAAAGCTCTGACGTTATCCTGCTTCTCACAAGCCACATCGTCAAAAATCATAATTGAATTTGGTAGGGCTTCATCTGGAGACACTACAGATGCATGTTCACTGAACGGTAGATATGATATACCTTCAATTGGCTCTAAAACTTTTTGAAGAAATTGATATTTCGGTTGATTTAAGGATTTAGAGTATACATACAAATTTTCAAATCTAAGACCATTAGGGTGTGTAATTAGAGCCAATAAACTATTAGTTTTTCCACAGTTTGATGGGCCACAGAATACTGCTCGTATATTATCTGGAAGTAACTCCCCATGTCGCTTTTTTCTTTTCATTTTCTCAAAATCAAAGTTGGCGACGGGAAGTTTGACGTTCTGCTCAGTAAAATCCATGTTTACGTAACAAAGTCAAATCTAAGATTGACCTTTTCAAAATATAAACGCTTGTTTTATATTTTGATCATCAGTTGTAAATCAGCACTCGAAGAGAGATGCTCGTACACAAATCACAGAAGCACCCTAAGGGTAAAGGGTTACTTGATAAAGTAATCAATAACTTACCTATTGAAATGCATATTCCTGGATATCAATATTGTGGTCCCGGGACAAAACTGAAAAGCGTCTAAAAAGAGGTGATGCAGGTATCAATCCACTTGATCAAGCATGCAAAGAACATGACATATCTTATTCTGATAAAAATGCTAATCGAAAAGTAGCTGACATGAAGCTCGCTGATAAAGCTTGGCAGCGTGTTAGAGCCAAAAATGCAAGTCTTAGCGAAAAAGCAACTGCTTTTGTTGTTGCAAATGCTATGAAATTAAAAGGAAAGACAGGAATGGGTGTAAAATTGAGTAAATTAGTAACTGCAAGTAAAAAATCATTAAAACCAAGTAAACATTCTCGCAAAGTTATACAGTCCGCTTTAAAAGGTGCACGTGAAGCTCTCAAGATTGTTGGCGGTAAGAAAAAAAATTATCATTCCACGTATTCTACCTGTTCCATCAAAAATAGGTGGCGCTCTGCCTTTTCTCATACCATTGTTCGCAGCACTAAGTGCAACTGGTGCTCTGGCTGGAGGAGCTGCTGGAATAGCTAAAGCAGTAAATGAGGCTAAAGCTGCACAGAAAAATTATGAAGAAAGTAAGAGACATAATAAAACTATGGAAGCTATTGCTCTAGGAAAAGGTCTCTATCTTAAACCATATAAAACTGGAATGGGATTATTTATGAAACCTCATATCGGTAATGGTCAAGTTAAAAAAAAAAACTTCGATTTAACTTTGCCAAATCGTGCACTGACTGACTATGATCTTATAAAGTATGCTCGTATGATGAAAATCCCATATTTTCGAGATGTTTTCATGAGAAATAATCTACCTTCTGATGGCCCATGGCATAACGAATCTGCTATAGTTAACTTAGATGATTTTCAAAACAAAGGCACTCACTGGGTATGTTATCGAAAACGAGGTTCTGAAGTGATTTATTTTGATAGTTTTGGTGATCTTAAACCCCCTATAGATCTCATGTTATATTTTAACGTGAAAGAAGTGAAATACAACTATAAAAGATATCAAAATTTTGACTCATTTATTTGTGGACATCTTTGTCTTCAATTCTTGTGTGAAAGACTATAAAAGAAGAGTTTTCAGACAAGCAGGATCATTCTTTTTCAAACAGTCATGGAAGATAGTTTCACTTTGAGTCTTTCAGGCAAATCTTCTATCTTAGAAGCGCAATATTTTCCTTCAATAGAACTACCACAGCATAAGAATTTTGTTTTGGGTTTAGTTGAACTTTTAACATTCAACTCGATTCCCAATGTTGACGATTCGAATAATAAACTTCATATAAACGGAGAGAAGATTATTATTATTCCTACTGGCAGTTATGAAATTGATGCTATTAATCAATTTTTGCAAAAAGATTTGAAATCTAAAGGAATCGAATTTTCCTTAAAAGCTAACAACAATACTCTCAGAAGTGAAATTTATTGCAGCCATGAGATAAATCTTAGACCTCGGGATTCAATAGGCAGTCTTCTCGGTTTCACTCGTCGCGTTCTTCATGAAGACACTCATCACAGCTCTGATTTACCTGTGAAGATATTGAAAATAAACGCACTCAGAGTAGAGTGTAATATTACTACAGGTGCTTACATCAACGACAAAAAAGTTCACACGATCCATGAGTTTTTCCCAAAAGTTCCTCCAGGATATAAAATCATAGAAGTTCCATCGCATGTCATATATTTACCACTCAATGTTAAAAGTATAGATCATCTTCAAATCCGAATTGTTGATCAAGACGGAAATTTAGTGAATTTCCGAGGAGAGGAAATTACTGTTAGACTTCACATAAAATCTGTATAATGGGAATCGTTTATAATTCAAGTGTGCATATAAGTCAGCCATCATGTCAACCCACCATCAGTCGTCCAAAGGTACTCAAACCGTTAACACGGAAGAGCATCCAGTTTCTCAAAAGCATAGGTCTCAAAGTACGTGGAAAAAGATAAATTGTATCATTCTCTGCTGCTTTCAGAAAAATGGACGAAATTCTAAGCATTCAATCAGGTGTCGCATTCGATGAGTCTATTGCTCATTATGAGGTTCACGCACATCAACCATACTCCACATTAAGTTTCAATAACAGTGATGAAATCCGTATTTCTATTCAGCATCAAGATTTATGCCTCTTACCATCATGTAGTTACATCCATGTATGTGGAAAATTACAAAAACCAGATGGACAAGCACTAACTAAAACTAATTTCGTTAACAATGGCATTTGTCATCTGTTTGATGAAATTCGATATGAACTTAATGCTGTAGAGATAGATAAAAGTAAAAATGTTGGTCTGAGTAGTCTCATGAAGGGATGCACTTCATTTAATCCAAATCAGACTCTAACATTAGAAAATGCAGGCTGGCTTGGTGTTGAAGAAGCAAACAAAACAATTGTAGATGATCATGGAAATTTTGACGTTTCTATCCCTCTAAGTATGATTTTAGGCTTCTGCAGAAGATTACAAGAAAATTGTTGTTAATATGAAGCATGAACTCATTCTCACAAGATCAAGAAATGATCTAAATGCTATAATACAGGAAGGTACTGTAGCCAACAATGTAACCACATATGAAACTTATCAAATAAAAATATCAAAGATAGAGTGGTTAATGCCATATGTTATTGCATCAGATAAACAAAAAATCCAGCTGTTAAGTTTCATTGGCAAAGATAATCCTATTTCTATGAGTTTTCGTTCTTGGGAGTTATTTGAATATCCTCTTCTTCCAACAACAAATAAACACGTCTGGACGGTAAAAACTTCAAATCAATTGGAGAAACCACGTTTCGTGATTCTTGGATTACAATCGGGAAAAAAAGGATCAAAAACTAAAAATGCCAGTCGCTTTGACCACTGTAATATTAGTAATGTGAGACTTTTCTTGAATTCGCAATATTATCCGTACAACAATCTCAATCTTGACATATCTAAGAATCAGTTTGCTATTCTCTATGATATGTATGCTAATTTTCAGAAAAGCTATTACGGAAGAGATTCACAGCCATTGTTGACGAAGTCTCAGTTTATCAACTTTGAACCACTCATAGTTATTGACTGTTCACGACAAAACGAATCTCTAAAGAGCGCTCCTGTCGATGTACGTCTAGAATTTGAGTCTCAAACTGACTTTCCAGCTAATACTTCAGCTTATTGCATGATCTTACACGATCGCATCGTTCAGTACAATCCTATTAGTGGAGATGTTCGGAAGCTTGTCTGAATTATCTTCACTTTTACGTAAAAAAATTAATATTTCGAAATGGAATATGCGGTAGACATGATTGGTTTTAAGCAAATGGGTGGTGAATATGTTCTAAAGGAAATAGCAATCATTCCTCTCAACGACAGTGGTGATCCCATCGTTCATCTATTCAAAAACCTTTTTCATGGAAAAGGCTCTCTGACAAATTGCAAGAAGAAAACATTCGACTCAAACATAATCATGGAATAGCTTGGAACACTGATGGACTAGATTACTCTCAAATTGCAAACTTACTCCGTGAACATTTACATGATGCTACAAAAATTTTTGTTATTAATGAATTCAAACGAAAATGGTTGCTAAGATTCAAATTTCCCGTTTATAACATCAATGAATACGGATACCCATTAAATCCATCTTTCAAATGCGTTACTGTGTGTACAAACCATAATCCAATTCATAAGACTGTCTGTGCACTACACAATGTCAAACTCATGAAATTATTCTATCTCTCACAAAACCATTTATAAGAAGAAAAAAAAAAAAGTAGAAAAAGTAGAAAACGCTATAGGCATACTAGTTCACATTCGGATTCTAAAACACTTGGGCTGTGCTAGAATCCGTACGGGTTCTAACACACCATGGGCTGAGCTAGAATCCGTACGGGTTCTAGCACACCATGGGCTGTGCTAGAATCCGGGTGTGCCAGTATGCCTATAGCCTATCTACTATTTTTCTATCCCTACTGGAGTGAAATTGTAATTGGAAGATTTCTGTCACCTACAAAATGGTTAAATGTGTAACGTTAGAAATAGGATTTCGAGCTGATTTAATTTAGTGTCGTGTAAGTGCTAGCAGAAAATATTTTAATTAATGATATTTTTCTTATCTCCACTGTTGTAGAAATATATTGGAAGATATAGTGTAACCATAAAGCTTATTATATTTATAAATTATGATGTAAAGAATTAGGTCGATTTTATTTTTTTTATCATATTTATAAACTCTGCAGTAAAAAAGAGGTCTATTTCAACTAGCTGGCGTGATAATGCGTTCGGAGTGTCAATACAGGGTAGCTTGTTCATGCACCCGATTAAGGTGGAAGTAAGTGGAAAAAATCTTTGTTGGAATCATTATTTTTCTGTGCCTACTGGAGTAAAAATGTAACTGGAAGATTTCGGCCACCTACATAATGGCTAAATATGTAAACATTAAAAATAGGATTTCGAGCTAATTTATTTTAGTGTCGCGGAAGTGCTAGCAGGAGAAATTTTAATTAATTATAGTCTTCTTATCTTCTTTGTCGTGGCAATGTATTGGAAGATTTTGTGTAATCTTAAAACTTATTATATTAATAGACTTTGATGTAAAAAATTTGGACTATTTAATTTTTTTATTATATTTATAAACTGAGTAAAGAAAGAGGTCTATTACATCTTGCTGGCGCGCGAATGCGTTCGAAGTGACAATACAGGGTAGCTGGTTTATTCACCCAATTAACGTGGAAGCAAGTGCGAAAAATCTTGGTCTAAATCATTTTTGTTTCGTGCCTACTGTAGTGGGAATGTATTTGGAAGATTGTTGTAGTCTAGCAAATGATTAAATATGTAAACGTTTGAGAAAGGTTTTCAAGCTTATTTATTTGTGTGTCATGGATGTGCGTACGGAATATTTAAAGAGTAATGATAATTTGTTCATCTCCACGGTCGTGTTACTGTGTTTTGTGAAAGTTTTATTCAAGTAAAGCAGGGTTGCAAATATTTAAATCATTTTGGGCTTTAAATAAATTTTAATTCATAAATCCTTTTTGAATTCGTAATTAGAGTTTTATTTAATTAACAATTCCTTTTAAATTAATAATTAAAAATATTTTAATTAACAAATCAAAATCTAATGGTGAATTGAAATGGCTTTAATTAAAAAATCAAAAGGAATTCTTAATTAAATAAATTTCAATTAAGAAATCAAAATGTAATCGTGAATTGAAAGGGCTTTAATTACAAAATCAAAAGGAATTCTTAATTAAATAAATTTCAATTAAGAAATCAAAATTTAATCGTGAATTGAAAGGGCTTTAATTCCAAAATCAAAAGGAATCCTTAATTAAATAAATTTCAATTAAGAAATCAAAATGTAATCGTGAATTGAAAGGGCTTTAATTCCAAAATCAAAAGGAATTCTTAATTGAATATATTTCAATTAAGAAATCAAAATTTAATCGTGAGTTGAAAGGGCTTTAATTCCAAAATCAAAAGGAATCCTTAATTAAATAAATTTCAATTAAGAAATCAAAATGTAATCGTGAATTGAAAGAGCGTCAGTTATGATTATGATTTGTGAATTCGAGGGCTCTAATTAAAAATTCCATAATTCCTTTTTAATTAAACGTTTTAAAGGAATTTTCATCATATATATGTATATAGAAAAACAGATGTGGACGCGCACATACATACGCACCTGGGCTCATATATATGCAACATTTCGTGTCGACCCAAACGCACACATACAGGCAAGTTAATATATATATATATATATATATATATATATATATATATATATATATATATATATATATATATATATATAGTATGTATATATACATACATACATACATACGTGGGACATTCCACGTCAATTAGAACGCAACCACAGACAGGTTTATATATATGGGACATTTCATGCCAATGCGCATGCACACACACAGGATTATATATGTATATATATATATATATATATATATATATATATATATATATATATATATATATATATATATATACATGAGACATTTCGGGTCAACTCGTACGTACTCATGATCACAGGCTTCTCTATATATATGGAACATTTCATGACAACTCTCACATACCTATCCGAGTTCCTTCAGGTTCGCATATATGGGACGTTTTATGTCAATTTTCATTCATGCACACACACGTTAATATACATGGGATTTTTTATGTAAATTTCAACGCACACACATACAGGTTTATATATATGGGACATTTCATGCCAATGCGCACGCACACATACACACACACACACAGCATTATATATATATATGGGACATTTCATGTCAACTTGTACATACTCATAATCACAGGCTTATCTATATATATGGAACATTTCATGACAACTGTCACACACCTATCCGAGTTCTTAGGTTTTCATACATGGGACGTTTCGTGTCAATTTTGATTCATGCACACACACGTTGATATACATGGGATTTTTTCTGTAAATTTCAACGCACGCACATACAGGTTTATATATATGGGACATTTCATGCCAATGCGCATGCACACACACAGGATTATATATATATATATATATATATATATATATATGGGACATTTCATGTCAACTCGTATGTACTCATAATCACAGGCTTTTCTATATATATGGAACATTTCATGACAACTCTCACACACCTATCCGAGTTCCTTCAGGTTTACATGTCAATTTGCATTCATGCATACACGCTTTTATATACATGCGACTCTTCATGTCAACTCATGTACGACCTTACTGACAGGTTTATGCATATGTATATATGGTCCATTTCATATCAAATTGCTCACGTTCACCCGCAATTTTTTTGTTCCTATATATATATATATATATATATATATATATATATATATATATATAGGACATTTCATGTCAACTTGCACGTACTGCAAGCACAGGTTTTTGTATATATATATGGGACATTTCATGACAACTTGTACACACCTATCTAAGTACCCTTAGGTTTATATATATGAGACGTTTCATGTCAATTCGCATGCATGCACACACGCGTTCATGTACGTGGGACTTTTCATTTCGACTTACAAGCATGATATAAACATATATATATATATATACATAAGGGACATTTCATGTAGAATCGCACGTACACACACAGGTTTATTCAAGTTTATATGGAACATTTAATTTCAACTCATACGCACACGCACACGCTCACACATACAAACATATTTATTTATATTAATATATTATATATATATATATATATATATATATATACTTACCTTTATCGATGTAGACAATATTTAAAAAATAGTTATTTATTATGCTGTGGTACCCACGATCGCCGTCTTTGGATACCTAGGTGTTAATGACAACTTAAACATCATCTACAGCTAAAACTTTTGAAATTCAACTTATAGTTTAATAACTACTTTGAAGTTGTTTCAAATGTTATCTAGCCAAACATGGATGTTCCGAGTAAGATAAACATTGTCTACAAGAATATCTTTTGAAATTTAGCCATTATTTATTAATAACATGTACGTTTCCCGAGATGACATCTCACAATATCCAGGTGATCCTGGCTACCTGGAAATCGTCTATATGAATGAATTTTTAAATTTTCCATACCGATTATGAAGTTTACAGATATTTGCAGGGACTATGTCAAATGAAACTTGGAGATTCTTTTAGATTTCGATTCTAAGGTTGTTTGATTAGGTCGGAGAATACTCGGAAATAAAAAGATTTTAAAAGAACAATTGTTTAAGATTCATGCAAGTTCCATGAAATATGTTGATTTACTCGTAGTCGATACCCATATATAAAGATCATTCATACAAATCATCTCGCATATAAATTTGCGGTAGTATCCCTACTAATTTATGAATTTTTCGTTCGTATAATGCCAGCGAAATTTAACTTCGAGAAAGCATATTACTATTGTAATTAGTGTATAATTTTAACATTTTTTCATCAAACATCATTCCGATATACAGGTAATAAGCGCTATTATTTAAAAAATTTAAAAAAGTTAATTTATTTATTTTATACTTTTTAGTCTATTTATTCAATTATTGTATTTTATTTTTAAAGCATGTTTTTAAAATTTTGTATTTTCTATTTTTAAGTTAAAATTGTTTTTATTATCATTTAGAGTTACATTGCAACCAGACTTTTCGAAGATTACACTCAGGTACATCCGTTATCGGCGACTTGGTACTCCAGTTCGACCTCTTCATCCTAAATCATTATTATGCATTATAGATTCACTTTCAAACCTTGAATTAGGTTTTAGCAGCCCCGAAATCCCCCGGGGAACTCACCTCGACCCAGAGAAAGCCTCCCCACTTGTACTTCCTCGGAGACGACGTCCATGCGTATTCTGGACAACGTGCATCACTTTGTGGCAATTGTTTGATCTCAAATTCGGTTTTAGCAACCCTGAAAACCCCCGAGAAACTCGCCTTGACCCAAAGAAAGCCTCCCCATTTATACTTCCTCGGAGATGACTTTTTACACCCATTATCATCGACCTGGATGTCCAGGTACCAAAATGACAACTGATTATTGTATTGTCATCCAAGACCAAAGTCTATGCCAATTGTCAGAATTTATATCTGTCAAAAAGTGCCTGAAATCGAGCGCGCAAGATTTGATTACAGACAGACAAACATGCAAACAGACATGAAGGCGAATATAAGAACAGCGTATATAAAAAAATAATATTTACCTACGTTAAGTCTGCTTTGAGACTAATTATCTTTCGTTTTTTATGACAAAAACAAGTAAATTGAATTTGAGAAAATTTCTATAAGTCACTTAAATTTATGAAAAAGTCAATATGAATCGTCATTTTTGCAGAATTATGAAGATTATGATTATTTTCGCGGAAATTATAAAGTTATGGAAATTATTTATGGAAACTTTTTCGATTAGAAAATTTGTGATTATTGCAGTTGAATTTTGTTACATCATCATCAGTTATATCCTCGTTAAAATGACCCGAAAATTTCTAAAAGAATCGGAACAAATATTTTTCCGGTCTTTAAAGAATGTTTAAGAACTATTATGAAATGAAAATTGATAAATGTTTCAAGTTTTCCGAATCGTTCCGACATTGAAATTTCAATTATAAGCCGTTACTCATAAAATTTGGAAAAGTCTATTGTATGCAACTATTTTTCCAGTGATTCAGTTGTAATTTATAAAATTGTGAATTTGGGTAATTCATTATGTTTCTTTCCGTAATATTTATCTGATGTTGGAGCTACAGTAATCAAGTTTTGCTTTTTTTATTTCATTAATATCATTTTAAATTCGTAAATTAATAGTATATTGTGTAACGAGTAAGGTTTAGTTGACTATTGCGCACGAGGGCAAATTGGCGCACGAGCGTAGCGAATAGCGCCATTGCCCGAGACTCTCTCTCTCTCATATCTGCCGTACGACTGACTCGCAATAGTATATTTCAATACTTTTTGAAATATATAGATAAAAAATCATTGAAAATGGCAAAAAACTCATTTTGCCATTTTTAATGATTTTTTTTATTTTATTGCACTAATCATTGGTGACCAATATAATTAAGAATTTTTACATTTTAATTAGCTAAAATTATTCTTTAATCCACCAACTGTTGATAAAAAAAGAATGGTTTAGGCTGGTTGCGGTCTTCCTTTAATTTTTCACGAATAATTGAACCGCTTATTCAGAAAGTACCGCGCAACGGTGCTCACATGAAAAAGTCAGGTCGGAAAATAGGGGAGATTGCTATAGTAACATTAAAGTCCACGGTTCCAAAAATTTTTTTTATATATTTTGTCACTAAACATTAATTTAAAGGGGGTGAAGTCGGAAAATGTCCAGGAAAATTTGTATGATATAATTTCCAAAAATTTGAAAAGTCTATTTTTCAAATGAAAAACATTTTGTCGCTTATTTCATGCAATTTTCATGCCAAAGTTATAAAAAAGAATAAGTTTTATAATTTTTTTCAATTTTTCATATTAGAATGAGACTATTGTTACAGTGCAGCAGAGATTAGAATAGGATTTCCTAAAATTTTATTATATTAGCTAAATTTATGTTATAATTTATAAATACGTTTAATTAATCGTTATTTGTATTTTAATCTTATTACATTTTTCACATGTAGAATTTTTGCTACAAAAACAATATGTACAGTACGCTATTCATTATTTTATGAAGTTTAAAAAACTTGTGTTTTTATAATTTATAAAATTTTTAACGAAGTACAATTTTTTTTCTGTGAACTACTCTTTTACTGTTACATATTTTGTAAAAATATATCTTTTTAATAAAAAAATAGGTATATGATTGATTGAAAATATTAATTTTAATTAATTTAATTTATGTATATCCCTGTTGAAAAAACTCACTGACATGGTAACATTTTTTTTTAACTATTAATAATTGAATTTATTGATTTGTTGATTGTAATTCTTTAATCATTTATTTTATTTCCGCAATTCAATCCAAAATATCCTTAATTTACAATCCTTCAGTTGAAAATTGAGGCAGCACACTAATTATAACACATCCAAAATAATTTACAGCAGCATCATCAGTGTCACAACCAAATTTTAAAATTGCTAAGCATAAACTTTCAAAACGAATGTCAGGAAAAAGTAATTAACATTGTAAAAGAATTTTTTTATTACAGATAACTATTATGGGAAAAACTTTTTTGAAAATAAAATCATATAATCAAATTATCCATCAAAAAGTGAAACTATTCCTTAAAAATCTTTAAGATTTTTATCAGTATTAATATTAGCAATTTTTCCTAAATTAGAATTTTCTTTATTTTAAGTAACATAGAAAAAATAACCTGTTTGTGTAACTGATTAAAAACTGCTCACTTGTTTAAAAAAAAATCTGGTGGCACTCATATATATATATATATATACCTGTGTGTGTGTGTGTGTGTGCGCATGTGAATTGACATAAAATATCCCATGTATATGTATATACATATATTCATAAGCCCATGTGTGTGCGTGCATGTGCCTTGACAGGAACAGCCCCATATATATATATATATATATATATATATATATACATATATATACAAAGAAAAATATATACAAACTCAAGTACGTGTGTCATGCATGTAAATTGACATGAAACGTCCCGTGTATATAAACCTGTGTGTATGTGCGCGCGTGTGAATTAACATTAAATATCCCATGTATATGTGTACACAGATATACACACATATATATGTGTGTATATATATATATATATATATATATATATATATATATACATAAGCCCATGTGTGTGCGTACATGCGAATTGACAGAAACGGTCCCATATATATAAATAAAAATTTCAAATACATGTTTAGATGTGTTTGCGTGTTCGAGTTGACAAGATATGTCAAATATATGAAAACCGGTGCGTGCGTGTTGACATGATACGTCCCATATATGTGAACCTAAGGGCGCTTGGATAGGTGTGTTAGAGTTGTCATGAAATGTCGCATATATATAAACCTGTATAGGCGTGGGTAATAATTGACGTGAAAAATCCTATGTATATTAACGTGTGTGCATTCATGCAAATCGATATGAAATGTACCATATGTATAAACCTGTGTGTGTGTGCGTGCGTTCGAATTGACATGGAAAATCCCATGTATATTAACGTACGTGTGCATGCATGCGAATCGACATGAAATGTCCAATATATATAAACCTGTGTGTTTGTATGCGTTTGAATTGACATTGAAAATCCCATGTATATTAACGTGTGTGTGCATGCATGCGCAACGACATGTACTGTCGCATATATATATTTATATATATATATATATATATATATATATATATATATATATATATATATTATATATATATATTATATATATATAAAAACCTGTAAACGACATGAAATATCTCATATATATATATATATATATATATATATATATATATATATACCCGTATGTGCGTACGTTCCAATTGACGTGAAAAATCCAATATTTATTAAAGTTTGTATGCATGCATGCGAATTGACATGAAATGTCCCATATATATGTAAACCTGTGTGTGTGCGTTCGAATTGACGTGAAAAATCCTATATACATTAACGTGCGTGTGCATGCATGCGAATCGACATGAAATGTCCCATATATATATATATAAACCTAAGGTTACTAGGATGGGTGTGTGTGCGTGTTGTCATAAAATGTCCCACATATATAAAAAAGCCTGTCATTATGAGTATGTACGAGTTGACATGAAATGTCCCATATATAATCCTGTGTGTGTGTGTGTGTGTGTGTGCGTGCGCATTGGCATGAAATGTCCCATATATCTAAACCTGTAAGTGCGTGCGTTCCAATTGACGTGAAAAATCCTATGTTTATTAACGTGCGTGTGCATGCATGCGAATCGACATGAAATGTCCCATATATGTAAATCTAAGGGTACACGAATGGGTGTGTGCGTGTTGTCATGAAATGTACCACATATAAAGAAAACCTGTACTTATGAGTACGTGCTAACCGACATGAAATATCCCATGTATGTATGTATGTATGTATATATATATACATATATATAAACCAAAATATATACGGGTCAACGGGTGCAAGTTGACATGAAACGGACAGGACCATATATATATATATATATATATATATATATATATATATATATATATCAACTTGTCCGTATGTGTGTGTGTGGGTCGACATGAAATGTTGCATATATATGAGCCTAGTTGCGTATGTATGTGCGCGTCCACATATGTTTTTCTATATACATATATATGATACAAATTCCTTAGTACGTTTAATTAAAAAGGAATTGTGGAATTTTTAATTAAAGCCCTCGAATTCAAAAATCATAATCATAACTGACGCTCTTTCAATTCACGATTACATTTTGATTTCTTAATTGAAATTTATTTAATTAAGGATTCCTTTTGATTTTGGAATTAAAGCCCTTTCAATTCACGATTAAATTTTGATTTCTTAATTAAAATTTATTTAATTAAGAATTCCTTTTGATTTTGGAATTAAAGCCCTTTCAATTCACGATTACATTTTGATTTCTTAATTGAAATTTATTTAATTAAGGATTCCTTTTCATTTTGGAATTAAAGCCTTTTCAATTCACGATTAGATTTTGATTTGTTAATTAAAATATTTTCAATTATTAATTTAAAAGGAATCGTTAATTAAATAAAACTTTAATTACAAATTCAAAAATGATTCGTGATTCAAATAATTTTTAATTACTTTTTTCGCAACCCTGAAGTAAAGAAAGAATCATATTTCATCATTTTTAATACAGGGTAACTTGTTTATTCACCCGATTGACGTGGAAGCAAGTGAAAAAAATTTTGTCGAAATCATTTTTCTATCCCTACTGGAGTGAAAATGTAATTGGAAGATTTCTGCCACCTACAAAATGGTTAAATATGTAAACATTAACAATAGGATTCCGAGCTGATTTATTTTAGTGTCGTGGATGTGCTAGCAGAAAATGATTTAATCAATGATAGTTTCCTTATCTCCACTGTCGTGGAAACGTATTTGAACATATTGTGCAACCTTTGAACTTATTATATTCATAAATTTTGATGTACAAAATGTGGTCAAATTAGTTTTCTTATTATATTTATAAACTGAGTAAAAAAAGAGGACTATCTCATCTTGCTGTCGTGGAAGTGCGTTCAGAGTGTGAACACAGGGTAGCTGGTTTATTCACCCGATTAACGTGGAAGCAAGTGCAAAAAATCTTGGTCCTAATGATTTTTGTTTCATGCCTACTATAGTGGAAATGTATTTGGAAGATTGTTGTGGCCTAGCAAGTGATTAAATATGTAAACGTTTGAGAAAGGTTTTAAAGCTAATTTATTTGTGTGACGTGGATGTGCGTACGAAATAATTAATAAGTCATGATAATTTTTTCATCTCCAAGGTCGTGAAAATGTATTTTCAGAAAAATTTTTGTATAAGTGAAGAAAAAATCATATTTTATTATTTTTAATACAGGGTAACTGGTTTATTCACCGGATTAGCGTGGAAGCAAGTGAAAAAAATTTCGTCGAAATCATTATTGTTCTATCCCCACTGAAGTGAAATGGGAATTAGAAAATTTCTGCCACCGACAAAATGGTTAAATGTGTAACGCTAGAAATAGGATTTCGTGCAGATTTATTTTAGTGTCGTGTATATAAATTTTGATTTTTTAATTGAAATTTATTTAATTAAGAATTCCTTTTGATTTTGTAATTA
This sequence comes from Anastatus disparis, assembly GCA_017163975.1. Classification (NCBI taxonomy): domain Eukaryota; kingdom Metazoa; phylum Arthropoda; class Insecta; order Hymenoptera; family Eupelmidae; genus Anastatus; species Anastatus disparis. The sequence continues at coordinate 325,101 of JAFFSR010000126.1, read as the reverse complement.
AAGCCCTTTCAATTCATGATTACATTTTGATTTCTTAATTGAAATTTATTTAATTAAGAATTCCTTTTGATTTTTTAATTAAAGCCTTTTCAATTCACGATTAGATTTTGATTTGTTAATTAAAATATTTTTAATTATTAATTTAAAAGGAATTGTTAATTAAATATAACTTTAATTACGAATTCAAAAAGGATTATTGAATTAAAATTTATTTAAAGCTCAAAATGATTTAAATATTTGCAACCCTGTTTAGTACTGAATTCTTAATAGTACTTTAGGACAATATTAATGATGTTTATAATGTTTTGTTAATAATGTTTCAATGTATTGTTAATAGTTTTCGTGCACTGTAATAATAACGGTTAAATATGTGATTGGGATAGTATCAATACAATAACAATATATTATTGATTAATACAAATACTATCAATATATCTATACAGTCTAAATATCGTATTGATACAGTTTTAATGTGGTACGAGCAAAAAATACCTCGGTCCTAACGTCGCTCGGTTGAATTTTCATATATTATATTATTATGTATAAATAAGCCAATTTTAAAATAAAACAAAATTGCCACAACTTATGAATTTTGATATTGTAGTTTTGTACTAAATTAAATTTTTATATTTTTATAAAAAAGATTAATTAAAGTTACAATGTGCATGAAGACTATTTAAATACAAATCACATCATGATGAATTAAGAATTTGTTCTACTTAATTGCATTATAATCAATGAAAAAATATAATAGGAATTCATTCTTTTTAATCACGTGTTTCAATCACGAACCATGAAATAATCGAAAACAGTATTTGACGTTTACTAGAACTAACAACTGCATGGAGAAAAGAAAGTATTGTTAAAATAGGTTCTGAATCAAGTATATCTAATTTATGTACTAAGGTACTTAAAAACGATATAATTTCAATTAGTACTATAGCTTCAATTTTAGGGACCAATGTTGGTACTATCATATTATGAAAAAAGAGCATAAATTTGCGATGCTTAGTGTCTTCTTGTGGTATTAAGAAGGGGCCGAACTATCTGTCTTTGTCTAATAGCTTTTTTCATCATTTATGTAAACACTATACGGTATAACAAGAAAAAAATAGCAGCCCCCGCTAGATATTAGTATAATAAGTAAATTTTGTAATAACAAACAAATTTTTTTACTGCGTAGTTTTTGAATAATTAGAGACCTACCAAAAAAAGATAGGTTATATTCTAGATTGCTAGTAGGTCTCTAATTAGTCAAAAACTATGCGGTAAAAAATTTGATTGTTATTACAAAATTTACTAATTATACTAATATCTAGCGGGGGCTGCTATTTTTCTCTTGTTATAAAGGATAGTGTTTATATAAATAATGAAAAACGCTACTAGACAAAAACAGATAGTTCGGCCCCTTCTTAAGAATTCTTATTTACTTAAAATTAGTCATTTATACATAATAATATAATAAAAGAAAATTCAATTAAGCGACGTTAGGAGCGAAAAACTTCAATATAATTAATACCTATTAACGTAAAACCCATTAAATTGTGTAACAATTTCCAACAGTTGATAAATATAATGTAAATCATATAATATATATGAGCAAATCTCCACAACTTTTAATTTTTTTATAATGTTTTTGATAAGTCATTTTACTGCTGTTACTAGGTAGCGAATAATGCACACTATTCAAACTAGGTTTACATCTTTTGTACAATCTTGTTCCTCTATTTTTTATGTATATGGTGAATGTGCCACCAATGCTCCAGTAGATATTTCCATAAAACGAAAATTTTTACATGGATAAAATTTCCGAACTTTTATCCATGTAAAAATTTACGTTTTATAGAAATATCTACTGGAGCATTGGTGGCACATTCACTATATACATAAAAAATAGAGGAACAAGATTGTACAAAAGGTGTGAACCTAGTTTGAATAGTGTGCATCATTCGCTACCCAGTGACAGCTGTAAAATGACATATCACCAAAAGATTAAAAGTTGTGGAGATATGATCATATATATATCAATTTTAAATTACTAATAATTAATTTACAACTCAAAAGTAACTATTTTAAAACGGAATATGGAAGATAAACATGTATCGTTTTATTCCTTAAATATCACGAATTAAAATATTAATTATTAGTAATTTTAAAGTGTTATATATTATGTAAAAATTCTATATTTAATAATTTTTAATTGTAGTAACAGGAAATGCCGCCCGAAAAGAGATTAATAATTACATTTTCTGCGAAATATTGTCCTTGAATCGAGTAGATAAAATATCAGTCTTAAGAAGGGGCCGAACTATCTGTCTTTGTCTAATAGCGTTTTCCATCATTTATGTAAACACTATCCGGTATAACAAGAAAAAAATAGCAGCCCCCGCTAGATATTAGTATAATTAGTAAATTTTGTAATAAGAACCAAATTTTTTACCGCATAGTTTTCGACTAATTAGAGACCTACTAGCAATCTAGAATATAACCTATCTTTTTTTGGTAGGTCTCTTGGACAATTTTTCAAAATTTGGAAATTTTTCAAAATTTTTAGAAAAGTCCCAACTTAATCATTTTTTTTCCTGGAAATCCTGATGTTTTAGAGAGAGGTTCATAAGAATACTTCTTGTTGTAAACGAAGAGCAGAGTTAGCATGATTCTTTACAGACCTGAATTTGGAAGTTATCTATTAGGTATCTTAACTGATAATCATATATTAGAATTTGATAATATTTCGAACCGGTACACCTCATTCAACATGTAATTAACTTCACTAATTCAAAGAACACAATATATTAAATCAGTACTGATTAATGGAGAATTTATACAGTTATTATTTTCCGGAAATTTGGAAAAGGGTCACCGGATTTGTGTTTATTATAATATATGAATCACCTTATTAATATATAAGGTAATTCATATATATGACAGTTTAAATCTTAAATATCTACGAGATAAGCATAAGATTTATATAAACAGATTATTTCCAAACAAATCAGAATTGAGCATAGCATTCGAAACATTACAATCGCCAACAGAAAATTATGATTATGGCATTTCATGAAACAATTCTAATGGAAATTGACAATGACATTTCAGATACAAATTTTTAAGAACCAGATAATGATATAATGGGAATTAATGATATCCACTTAAATTATAACGATAATAAAATTAGTACAGTTGAGATTAAATTAAATTAAGAAAAAAAGGAATCAAAAGAAATAGATGAAAAAGAAGCTTTATTTGTAACAGTACTTAAGAGAAGGTCACGTATCTCTGTCCTTTTCTAATCAAAGAATTGAGTTTTTTATAGAAACTAATAACTTTAGCAAAAAATGAAGAGAAAGCCGCATCTCGTAGTAAAAAAAGCAATATTTTCTTTGATAAGAAAGAATTAATTTTATTGCTTCGTTTTCAAGAAAACCTTGAAAAACTTAAATCATAGAGGTTAGGGTGGACAATTTAGTTTTTCAAGGTTTTCTTGAAAACGAAGCAATAAAATTAATTTTTCCTTATCAAAGAAAATATTGCTTTTTTTAATACAAGATGCGGCTTCCTCTTCATTTTTTGAGAAAGTTATTAGTTTTTGTGAAAAAATCATTTTTTTGATTAGAAAAGGACAGAGATACGTGACCTCCTCTTAAGAGCATGACGGAGCTGCCCGCCTTTTAATAATATTTTCAATCCTAACTTATGAAAAAATGATGCGTTTCATCGAGTTTTTTTAACTACAAACAAAAAATTTGTAAGAATAAACTGTAGTGCGTACAACTCAAGAAATCTACCAAAATATTATACATATAAAGTTATAATAAAAACTTTCAATGTATCGTAATTTATGGTTGGGTTTATCGAGTTTGATATCTAATTTCCAATCCAAGCTCATAAAAAAATAACAAGTCCAAATGATTTTTTATTTTAACAAATATGATTGTATTAATATAGGTTTAGTACGGACAAGTCATTATATTTGTTTAATTTATGAATTTAAAAAGATATTAATAAAATAAAAAAAGCGAAACTCAATTGCTGCAGCTCCGACATCCCGTTAATAGGAAAATAATAACAGAACAATCACATAAGTATAAAAAAATTTCAGAAAAAAACATTATTATGAAAATGCAAGAAAAAAAAGTAATGATATAAACTAAGACGTGTTCAAGAAACTTTACGTAAGAAAAAAGCTTATATGAAAATGAAAAAAGGACAACCAAATAAATATAAACAGAAATTAGAAAATACTAAGATAACAAAATTGAAATTCAAGGAAAAAATGAGTACTGATAAATTTGAACAAATACGTGCGAATGAGGCTTTACGCAAGAAAGAAGCTTACATAAAAATGAAAAAAGAACAACCAGATAAATATAAAAAAAAAATGAAAATATTAAGATATAAAAAATAAAATCAATTCAAAATAGAGATACTAATAAATTGAAAAAAATGCATGAAAAAGAAAAATTTCGCAAAAAAGAGATGTATAGAAAAGTTATAAGTGAACAATATAATGAATATAAGAAAATGGTACAAATTAAAAATCAAAAATTGGAAAATGCCGATAGTATCAAAAAAACACAAGTAAAAAATGATTGTTACCAATTAAAAGAATCACACACAAGGTGTACACAAATAGAAATTGATGACAATAAACATGTTAATAATGATACTACAATAAATAAACCAATAAATGAAAAAAAGCAAAAACATAAATATGATTCTTATCTATTAAAGATATTATTTATTAAGTGAAAACGATTAAAAATTGAAGACAATAATTAGAATGAAAATCACAATAATAATAACTATAATAACAATCATAATATTGTATCGAATAAAGTTATTGATAAAACAATAAAGGGCAAAGTAGAAAAAAAATTGAAGAAATTAAATGCAAAAATAATAACTGGAAAAATTAATTCGAAACTGATTGGTTGTACAGCAAATATATATTTCGATGAAAATCTCATATCTGAAAATAATATTGGTTCCATGACAAACACATGTGTTTATTGTGATGCGAAACATTTTGCTTTCGAATATACTAAAAGTAACGATTTCTCCAATTGTTGTCATAAAGGTGAAGTAGAATTGTTAGAAAATTCTCCTTACCCAGAAAAATTTAAGTTTGTAGCAACTGAATTAACGAAAGAAATTATTGATTTTCGACAAAATGTTAGGTTGTACAATGATGCTTCAGCATTCGCAAATTTTGGTGCCAATTTTGATACATTGCCGGGTAAAATACCACAAGTTATTAGAATATGTGGACAAATTTACCATAATGTATATGCGTTACATCCTAATAAAGTTGAAGCACGTAAATATGGACAATTATATATTTTAGAAAATGAAATGGCAACGATTGAATGGAATAAGTTGAGTTTAATATAAATTCAAAATTATTAAAACATTTAGATATCTTGATAACAGACATTAACTCTTATGCTAAAGCCTATAAAATGATGCACAAAGTAGAAGAAGAAGAACTACAATGATCTGTGTCTGAAATCTATTGTCCTCCAAGAACTGTTACTATGTCTATTATCCGCAATAATAATTTGGATAAAAATAGATATAATCTACCTACCTGTAATGAAGTTGCAATAGTATATGTTGGAGAAGACGATCTTCCTCCTATTGAACGTGATATTGTCATTTACTCTAAGTATGATAAACCAATTAGTATACCGACAATTAGCAAACATACAGATCCTATGACATATCCGCTTATTCATCCTAATGGTGGTTTTGGATGGTTGCCAAATATGAAAAGTTAATTTGGAAAATCTAATATTTCAAATTTGAAATTTCATAATTATAGATTTAGTGTTAGAAATGAATTTTATCCAATCCTTAATTTAGGAAAATTATCTCAACAGTTTATTGTTGATGCGTTTGAAAAAGTTGAAACCTCCAGATTATATTTCATACGAAAAAACCAAAACGTATTAAGAAGTGATTGTTACAAAGGTGTTATGGACTATTGAAATAACAAAAAAAAATTTGTTTCTTAAAAAATTGGAAAAATGGTAATATTACCGTCAAACTTTACAGAAGTCCGCGATTTTTAAAACAAAATTACATGGACTCAATGACACTTGTAAATCATCGTGGTAAACCTGACTTTTTTGTAACTATGACCTGTAACTCACAGTGAAAAGAAATAACTAAAAACTTGGAAATTTAAGAAAATCCAATAGATAGACCAGATATTATAACAAAAGTATTTTATCAAAAAGTAGAAGAATTCAAAAATTTAGTAATAAAAAAAGGGAATATTAGGAAAATGTATTGCATATAGTTATGTAAATAAATTTCAAAAACGAGGATTACCGCATATGCATATGTTAGTAACAACTTGCTCTTGGATAAAAATGATAAATTTGATATTCCCGAAAAAGTTGATAAAATAATAAGTGTAGAAATCCGAAATAAAGATATTTATCCAAAATTATATAGTATTGTTAAACAATATATGATACGCGGTCGCTGTGGTATAAAAAATATAAATTGTCCGTGTATGGATTAGAATAAGAAACAATGTACTGAAAATTTTCCAAGGAAATTTAATAATACAACAACATTGAAGTCCAATGGATATCCACTATACAAACGTAAAAATGATGGCGTCAAAATAATTCTCAAAAATAAATTTACAGAAAGAATAGCAGATAATGGATTTGTTGTTCCTTATAATCCTTACTTATTATTGAAATTCAATGCACACATAAACGCAGTGTTTGTTCCACTGTACACTGCATTAAATATTTATTCAAATACTGTTATAAAGGTCATGATTATGCATACATTAAAATACATCAAGTGTGGATTTTCAATCAGAAAATAAAGACTCTTTTCAAAATGACAATCGTGAAAATGTTGAATATGAATATGACGAAACCCCACAATACATTAATACATGATATTTATGTCCACCTCAAGCAATGCACAGATTATGAGAATATCCTTTACATGTTATTTCACATACTATAAAACGTCTAAGCGTCCATGAAGAGAATCAACGAAACGTATTTTTTAAAAAAGGAAAAGAAAAAATGATCATGCAAAAAAATGTAGGAACAACATTAACAGCATATTTTGAATTAAATAGAGAAGATTTTGAAGCACGAAATTACTTGTATTAATAAATACCAAATTGTTATACATTTGATGAAAAATTGAAAAAGTAGAATAAAAGAAAAAGAAAAAAAAACCATTACTTAGTAGAATGTACTTAGTAAGTCCGAAAGATAGAGAACGTTATTTTATCAGGTTATTATTATTACATTTTAAAGGAGCCACATCTTCTAAAGCTTTGCGTACTGTTAATGATGCGATGTACAATTCGTTTTATGAGGCAGCTAAGGCAAAACAATTAATTAATGAAGATGAAGAATGGGATAAATGTTTGGAAGAAGCATCTTCAACAGAATTCCTTTATATTCTTTATGAATTATTTGCTTTCATTTGCGTTTTTCATAATCTTATAAATAGACGAGATTTATATGAAAAATATAAAGAGAAGTTATACCATTCTGAATACGAAAAAAATATAGGTAAAAATCTTGCATTGAATGTTATTAGAAATAATTTACAAGTCAATGGATTTTCTTTAAACTATTTTAATTTACCTAGCAGAAGCACATTTATAGAAGAAGATAATAATCAAACAATTTTAAATCATAATAATGATATTCTTAATAAATTAGAAATGGAAATAAATTCTTTAAATGATAAACAAAGGCAAACATTCAATTTTACTATGAATAGTTTAAACAACCAAAGTAAAGAAAAATATATTTTTATAGATGGACCAGGTGGAAGTGGAAAAAGTTATTTACTCAACAATTTAATAGTTTATTTTAAATATCATACTATACATTATTTATGTGCAGCTTGGACAGCCAGAGCAGCGAATTCATTAGTCGATGGAGAAACCGTACATACAACATTCAAACTACCGTTAAGCGGCCGCTGGAATGAATTAATTAATAATGAAATTAATTTTGATTCTTTGTTTTCAAAAAACGTTTAACATACTTACAAAATCATAAGTGAGGCTGGAGAATTAATTTGTTCTCATTAGAGAAAATATTGTTTTTCACCTTACCAATTGCGGACAACTATTGATTTCTAGTAATAACTACTAATTTTTCCAAAAACCTACATTTTTTTATTAGGAAAGGATAGAGAGATACAACGTCCTTTTAAATATAACAGATTGTACAACTTGTAATGTTGAGCCTAAGTCTGCAGAAAGCCAACAAAGGGAACACAAATAATTATTTGGGATAAAATATCCATGACTTCTAAATTTGCTTTCGAAGCAGTTAATCGTCTTTTTCAAGATTTATACGATGTGAACCAACCTTTCGGTGGTAAAACTGTCATTGCATCAGGAGATTTCAGGCAAACATTACTAATTGTATGACATGGAAGCTGTATGAACATTATTAAAAATTTAGTTAAATTTAGTTTATTATGGCAGAATTTAGAGCCCAAAATATAGAGACAAAGTGAATATAAGAATCAAAAAAATATTGGGCTCAAAAAAATATAGTGACCGAGAAAATATAATGATAAAAAAAATTAGGCCCAAAAAAATGTTTTGAAAAAATATTGGCCCCAAAAAAATATAGAGCTCAAAAAAATGTAAGAATCAAAAAAATATAGAGCTCAAGTAAAATAAGAATCAAAAAATGTTGGGCCCAAAGAAATGTAGGGCCTGAAAAATATAAGGCCCAGAAAAATAGAGCTAAATAAAATATAGTACTCAAAAAAATTATGAAACCCAAGAAAATATTAATTTCGAAAAAACGTTGGGCCCAAAAAAATATTGATCCTAAAAAATATAGAGCTCAAAAAATATAAAGTCAAAAAATATATAGGGCCCAAAAAATATAAGGCCTAAAAAATACAAAGCAAAAAATATATAGAAACCAAAAAAATATGAGGCCCAAAAAAAATAGGACTCAAAAAAATGTAGGCCTGAAAAATATAAAGCCCAGAAAAATAGAGCTAAATAAAATATACTACCCAAAAAAATTATGAAACCCAAGAAAATATTAATTTCGAAAAAATATTGGTCCTTAAAAAATATAGAACCTAATAATATATAAAAGTCGAAAAAATATTGGGCTCAAAAATTATAGAGCCCAAGAGAATATAAAGTCAAAAAAAAATATGCGGCACAAAAAAATATAAGGCCCAAAAAATAGAGCCCAAAAAAATATAAAGACCAAAAAAATATTAGGCCCAAAAAAAATATAAGGCCCAGAAAAATATAGAGCTAAATAAAATATAGGACCCAAAAAAATTATAGAACCTAACGTTACGTGAATACTTATAGTTTTTGTGATTCTTGAATGATGCTTGATTCCAACCTTTAGATTTTTAGCCTTGGATAGAAATTTAATAAAAAAGAACGTTCTTTGGGGGCTGAAGATTCCGATCACTACCAAAAAGTTTAAAAAGAGAGATATAAAAATAGTTTAGTGTATGAAAATACCTAGGCCAAGAGGCAAATGGTGGGTAAACTCGGGTAAATACATTGCTAAAGCATTGGTATAGTCTTAATAGAATATTAGTATAGTATAAATATAATATCATTAAAGTATTCATACCCTGTTGAAAAAATTGACGTCTTCCTAAGACGTCTTTGAAAGACATCTTTGAATGACGTCCTTGAAGACGTCTTTGGTCGTGTCTTAGATTGGAACCAAAAAACGTCATTTTTCTAATGTTTAGAAAAGTCATTTAACAAATGACGTATTTTTATTATTTCAAAAACGTATTTTTTTATAAAAATGACGTCTTTTCTTACAAATTTTTATCAAAAAAATACGTCTTTGAAATTATAAAAAGATGTCATTTGTTAAATAGCTTTTCTGAACATTGAAAAAAAGACGTCTTTTTTATTCCAATCTAAGACACGACCAAAGACGTCTTCAAAGACATCTTAGAAACACGTCATTATTTTCAACAGGGTTTGTTAAACATTAAAAAAATGTCTTTTTCGTTCCACTCTAAGACACAATCAAAAACGTCTTTTAAAGACGTCCTTTTCTTCAAATTTAGGAGAAATAAACGTAATTTTTCATGAATTATGTCATTGAAAAATGACTTTACATGATAATAATTTTCCAATTAAAGGAAAAAACAAAAACAAGGTAAACCTCGTAATTTTAACTCTTTGAAAAACGAAGAGCATTTGCGATTAAGCTGAGATCATTCTGGCTTTATATATCTGCGTCTTTGAAATTTGTATAAGGGATCGCAAAACTTAAAAATCGTCACCTGGTAAGTTAAAATTAAATTGACACAATCAACCATCAATTCGACTGTAAGTCACTAGGTGGCGATTTCTAAGTTTTGCGATCCCTTATACAAATTTCAAAGACGCAGATATATAAGGCCAGAATAATCTCAGCTAAATCGCAAATGTTCTTTATTTTTCGAAGAGTTGAAACTACGAGGTTTACCTCGTTTTTAATTATTCCTTTAAATGGAAAATGATTAACATGTGAAGTCATTTTTCAATGACATAACTCATGAAAAATTACGTCTTTTTTTCCTAAATTTGGAGAAAATGACGTCTTTTAAAGACGTCTTCAAAGACGTCATTCAAAGATGTCTTTCAAAGACGTTTTAGAAAGACTTGATTATTTTTAACAATGATAATTTTTTAACTTGATTATTTTTGACGTCATTCGTTTTAAAAAAAGAATTTTTTTTCGAAAATTTACGTCTTTTACTATGAGTATTTATTAGAAAAATACGTCTTTGAAATTATTTTACTTATAAAAAAAACGTAATTTGGTTACTATTTTTCCTGAACATTAAAAAAAAGACGTCTTATTTTGTTCCAATCTAAAACACAACCAAAGACGTCTTCAAAGACGTGTTTAAAGTTGTCTTTCAAAGGGGTACTGGAAAGACGTTATTATTTTCAACAGAGTATAATATAGTATTAATATAGTATCAATACAGTTTCAATATGTTAAAATAGTATCAGTACTTTACTAATACATTATTAATAGAGTATCAAATAAAGTATTAAGAGTGCTTGAATAAAATATTTTATTAGGCTTAGCGAATATTATATTAATTTAATGAGATAATTTAACTCCTAATATTACATTACTAATATAGGAGTATTAATAGATCTTAATATAAAAAATAACATTTAGCTCATAATTAATGTATATACATTAAATTTTATTGATTAAATCTATTGATTTCATAGTTCAAGTTAACAACTCTATCGACTTTTATTGTTTTTTTAATGACATTAATCAATCATCATCAGCATTCATGAACTTTCATCGACCTTATTGACAGGCATTAATATCAATAAAGTAAATTACATCTTCACCTTACAACTCCCAGATAAGTATTCTTCCTTATCGTGACTCATGCTGTCACTTAACAGAATACTTTGTAAGGAAGTATGAAAAGCTCCATCTACACTCCTATCTGCGGGGGTTCGATTATATAATTGCCCCTCTGTTGACCTCCAGACTTCAATTTAAGAGAACTGCTTAGTGCGATTAACATTCAAGCAGTTGACAAATAATTTTAAGTTTCCTATAGTTTTTACTATTTAAAAACATACATTTTTATAATTTTTCACCAATATATAAGGGTTATTTGGTAAAAAAAAAATTTGATTCGCTAATTAGCTTGGTGATAATCTTAGTCTCTATTTCAATCTAAATGAGTATCAATTGATTTGCCTCGAGCTTACGATGCTCCTTTGATTCTTTTATTTTCTTTGTATGCAAAAATGTATCATACGTGTTAGGCTTTGCAAGATCCATCTTTTCATAGCTTGATAAATGACCTGTTTGCGCATCACCATTGTTATTTCTACCTATCCGTCTATTGTGCCCTCTGTTATAGAAACCTGTTTTAACAAACATTTGATAATTGCACTACATCAATACATACACTATCACTGTGTGCATAAGCGATATAACTTATCAGATGTAAATATATTCCAAATACGATTCTGTTTCATATAATAGTTTCATATGTTGAATGATATAATTAGCCTTTATAATATCATTTCTATGTAAGACGTACCTCTTTAATGAAAACATTATATTTTAGAGTTTATCATAAAATTTATTACTTTGATATGCAATTTAAAAGTTTTGAAGAAAGTTTTATTTGAATTGAGTTAAAGGAAACATTAAAATATTTAAACATCTAATCAACACTTAATATTTATTCAATGCAAAATTAATAGTTTCAATTATGTATATATGCGAGTAGAATTTTAAACCTTTATATTAAGTTATCATTTATACATAAATAATTATTATTAAATAAATTTTTGTTATGTGATTCACTCTAAATCCTTGAACATCTATTTATGATCCATTTTTCTCATCAACTTTCAATTTCGGTGAGAACTATAATTTGGGAGACATATAAGTGAAAAACGCCGTTTTTAATCACTCGTCTTTCGAGGCGCTACAGCGCCCTTTGATTCAAACAGTGATAGATACATATATTTTATTACTAGAATTCAATATGAGAACATTTCAACACAAAATAACGATACAACGATAATAGAATAAGAAAATATTTAAATTGCAAAATGTTAAGAATGTAAATATTTAATGATTATTCTTATTATTTTCAAATTTTATATTAAGTATTAGTGACTTTTTCTTCTTTTTTTTCTAAAATACCAAGAGGGCTAAAGTCAAAGATGACTGCATTATTTTTTTTTTTATTTCTTATACTTTATCATCTATTATAGTTGAAAAGATAATTAAACTACTTTGTACTTAATATTGAATTTATAACATAAGCATAAATATTTTTGTAATTATCAAAAGAAAAAACAATTAATTTTGGGACTGCCTTTTCTATGATTCATCAACTAATACTGAGTTATTTGTCAAATTTTAGAGCTCTAACTCTTTTACTTCAACAGAACTAAGATATCAGTTAATAGAACTCTGAGCGATAATTCACATTTTTCAGACCAAAATGATTTTGATTTCTTTGATATATTTTTTAACATAATACATGGTTTAATCTTATGACATTAAATTTTTTTTATGTCCAAACATACAGTAAACAAATTAAAGTAGTCTGATGGATTCAAATATTAGAAAATCATCTCTTACGAAAGCTCAATTTATCTCTTCACGTAATTTAATCTAATATAAGCAACTCAATGAAGGTGAGACTTAATAGAGATAATACATATATTTATTAACTAATATCAAGTTACTTATGAAATTTCAAAACTATCTTTTTTTTTTATTTTAAGATGACTAAGTTATCAGTAAATGAAACTGTCAACGATAAGTGTATAATTTCTATAATTCATATTCTTAGACCAAAAGTCATGATTGCTTTAAACCTATCTTATAAAATATTTTTTACGTTATCGAAATTCAATATTTATTTTATTTAAAAATGTTTGAGTATAAATTTCTATATGTTACATTTAACCAACTCATTTAATTATAACTTCTTCAATGAAATTTAAAAATTAATTATTATTTATAATTTTAGGGCTCTAAATCTCTTAGATCTAGAGATATGAGCTATGACTGAAAAAAAGTGACTACGTAGAATTCACAAAATATCATATATCAAAATTTTTAGTAACTTTTAATGCTTTGAATCAATCTCATAAAGTTTTTATACAATGTTAGGTTGAATATCAAAATTAAATGTATTTTAAAATGTTCGAGTATAAAAATTTAAAAATTATATTCAGTAAACTGTCTTCAGCTAAACTTTTTTTGGGTGGAATTCCAAATTTTATTAGCTACTATCTAAGAGTATTTTTTCTTAATCTACAAATTAAAATGAAACTAGTAGTTACAATTTTAAAGCTACAAGTCCTTCACTACAAGAGATATTTAGGAGAAGTAAACTCATGAATATGAACCCTCAAAAGAACAGTTTGTGCTATGTTTAAGGTATTTACCTCTGTCATGTGAATGAATAGACCAAGCCAATGATTACGCTTGATCTAACTAGTTTTACAATTCCAATTTTAATAAGTGTCGCTTGTTGTTGCTGCTGTTACCACTGCTTAAGAGATAGATAGACAGATAGAGAAAGAGAGAGAGAGAGAGAGAGAGAGAGAGAGAGAGAGAGAGAGAGAGAGAGAGAGAGAGAGTAGAAGAAAAAGAGAGAGAAAAGGCAAAAAATTTTAGGCTAGCGGTTGGATGTTTTTAAGAGCAATGTAGATTCACGAAGATAGAAAAAAGAGAGACTTTTAATAACTTTTATCTACTAACTAGGAGAGTATCAGACCTCCGGATCACGGATTTCGCTCAAACGTTGGGATAAGTTTTCAGATGTCAAAATATGAGAGGAAACAGAATTTTAGACCCCAACGCTCAATATTTCCCTAGTTACAGGCAATTGAAGAAAATCACTAAGACTGTTACTAGATTTTCAAACAAATATAGTTCCTTAGCATTGATAGCTAGGAGCTTAAAACTTTTTTTAAATGAAAGCTGAGCTCAAATCCTTTCGAAATAGTATTTATAGCATGTCAAAATATTATTTTTTCCCAAAGTTATAGCGTAATAAATATTAGACCCAATTTCAGCTTTTGTGATTAATTAATGTTTTAAAAAGAAAAATCAGGTCCTATGTTTATCACGCTATAACTTTGGGAAAAAATAATATTTTGACATGCTATAACTACTATTTTGAAAGTATTTGAGCTCAGCTTCCATTTAAAAAAAGATTCATGTTCTTAAGTATCAATGCTAAGGAACTGTAAGCGTTTGAAAATCTAGTAACTTTTTTAGTGATATTCTTTAATTGCCTGTAACTAAGGAAATATTGAGCGTTGGGGTCTATAATTCTGTTTCCTTTCATATTTTGACATCTGAAAACTCATCCCAAAGTTTGAGCAAAATCCGTGATCCGGAGGTCTGATACTCTCCTAGTAAGTCTATTGACTTTATCGACTATCATTGACAATCTAATAAATTTATCAAATTATTTCATTGATTTTATCGACTGAGTCTATTGTCTTTATCAAATTTCATTAACTATTATTTCATTCATTATAGAATCATTCAATATTATTTGAATTTAATCTTAGTAATATATGAGTAATATTTTAAAACTATATCAATAGTATTTGAATTTAGTATTTTTAATGTTTAAATGTGACATTAATAACGATTAAATATATTCAGTATTAACGGTATTTAAATGTAACATTAATAGTTTTTCGATACAAATTTTAATTACAACAAAAAAATATAGTGGAGTGCATAACTGATGATTGCCAACGAAGGAAATTTGATTGATTTTGTAATATGTTCAAATTGAATATGATATGTGCATAGCTAATATATGATACAATCGAAATTAAGGGTAATATCTTTATTAGAACCTCAAAATTTGACATTTTGTTCATACAAATATTATTTTGATTACTTTTATATGTTTATATTCTAGTGAAGTATTATTGTTTATAAAATGTATACTCAAATGTTTATCAAATAATTCCAAAGCTGTCTTGGAGCTGTTATATGGGCTTAATGTATGACAATAAGCCCATATAACAGCTATTATTATTACAATTTATATTTTAATAATTTTTTATTTTATTATAGTTAAATAAATTGATAGTTATCTATGTTAAAATATCTTAAAAATGATGGAAAGTCATAAGGTTCCAGAAACTACTACTATACAAGCTTTTAAATTTTTTGGGTACGGTAGCTCCGTAGTATAGTGGTATACGTATTTGCTTCGCGTCCGAAGGGTCATGGGTTCAATTTCGATCAAATTATTTAATATTTGATTTATAATAAATAAATAAATATAAAAAAAATATTAAAACATCAAAATTGTGAAACTTTAGAAATTTCGCAGCAGCTTAATAAGTATCTAGCGGTCGGCAGCCATGTCTTCACTGTTCGATCAGCTGTTTCTTTCTCGATCTTGACTTACTTGTGTTAGAAAAGGTTTGCCCTCCGTAGATCATTTAAATCAGCTGTTTTTCTCGCGTTCCTTAGGTAAGAAAAGGTTCTCTTATCCTGGATCAAGCAGCTGTTTCTCGCCAATCGATCCTTAGGTTAGAAAAAGTTTTTCCAGCTCAGATAATTTCAATCAGCTGTTTCTCTCTCGATCCTTGAGTTAAAAAAGGTTTCCTCTCTCCAAAACATTTCCGGCTCAATCAGCTGTTTCATTGACCAAGAAAAAAGTATACACATTATGATTCACATTCATTTCATCATCGAACAGACTCCAAGTCATACCACTCAAAATTCTTCAGAGTACACTCCTCTTCTTCCACCTGATAAAAAAAATATGACTATGAAATTCATAGTCAGTAAGTTTCTCTCCTAGAGAGCGCAACTGACGTGTCACTCCTACTAGTTTTAAAATTCACTAGACTCTTAAGTGTTAACTTATGCATCGTGTAGATAAAGTAGATTGCTATTATCTAAGCTATAACTATATTATACACTCAGATAATACTAATAAATTATAGTTAATATTTTTTACACCTTTTTATTCTAATCTTTAAATGTATACTTATATATATTTATAATAAATATTTAGTAATTAAAAGCATTTAAATGATGTAAAAATCAGGGAGCATCTATTGTACAAGTTTTAAAGTCTCTCCAGTACGGTGGCTTCGTGATGTAGTGGTATACGCGCTCGCCTTGCGTCCAAAGGGTCGTGGGTTCGATTCTGACCAGTCAAAAATTTTTTTTAATGCTTAAATAATTTTTATTTAATTTATATTGATAAATAAATGAAAAAATATATTGAAAAATTAAAATTATGAAACTTTAGAAATTTCAAAGCTCGGTAGGTATCCAGCGGCCAGGTCCTCGCCGCTCGATCAGCTGTTATAATTTCTTGATCAATTAGCTGTTTCTCTCTCAATCCTTGGGTTAGAAAAGGTTCCCCCACTCTACCAAAACCATAGGCTGATTCAAGCACATTTCAATTTGAGCACAGGTGAATTAGGAAAGGTTCTTCCACCCTATCTCAATCAGCTGTTTCATCGTCTGCACGTAAAACATCGCTTGGGCTAGAAAAGGTTCTCCCACTCTATCTCAATCATCTCGTGTAATAGCACATAAAACATCGCTTGGGTTATAAAAGGTTCCCCCACTCTAGCTGTTTCTCGTTTAATACCACGTAAAACATCGCTTGGGTTAGAAAAGGTTCCCCCACTCTATATTGTTTCTGGCTTAAGTCAATTCTGGCTCATTTCAGTTCTAACCCAGATGGGTTAGAATCGGCATGGGTTAGAATCGGTATAGCTCATCTACTTTAATTGTTTTATCTCTTTTTTTTCTTTTTTTCACTAAGTATGCTACAGTTTAGTTATACAAAAGAATAATGTATAAACTGTTGGGTAATGTGAAAAAAGAAACAATATTCAGGAAAAAAACTTTGTATTGTTTCAACAAACATATTTTGTATATAAAAATGTATTTAACGTTATTATTACATTAGTTTTAATGCAAAAAATTTAATATGAAAAACAACATATATATGATATAAACACAAATATTTTATATAGTACTAGAACTATTTAAATAATTGAACAACTTCAAAACATTTTATTAACATGAACAATAACATTATTAATAGTAAAAACGATATTTCCAAATCAATTTTGATCGTAATTGCAAATATTTAGTAGGGTATCCGTTGTTTTTTTAAACAGTAGTGATGTGATTATTTTCGGATTTTTTGACTATTCTAATTATTCAAATAAACGGATAATACTATCCGTGATGAAATAATCCGTATAGTCAAAAAATATTCGAATAACCAAAAAGTATTCGGATAATCGAGAAATATTCGGATAATAATTTTAATCGAATAATTCAATTGTGTGTGTAGTTGTGTGGGTGTGTGGTTGTGTGGGTGTGTGGATGTGTGTACCGTTAATTCTTTGAAATTCGAATAATTGGACACGATTATTTATTATTCGAATAGTCATTATCAGTATTGATTATTCGAATAAAAAAATCCGAATAGTCACTATCCGGATTACGAATAAAAGAATTCATTATTCGAATAATTTTTATCCGGATAGTCCCACCCCTATAAAACAGCCTTACATCTTTTATTCATAGAATCTACCAAACTTCTGCACTGATCTAATGTGATTGAGTACCAAGCTTTTTGAATTTCCTCCCACAGTTTATTAATATTGCTACTTTTTGAGCGATCAATTTTTTTTATCAACGATGGACCACAAATTTTCTATGAGGTTAAAGTCTGGACTTTGTGCTAGCCACTGTAAAACATCAATTTTTTTTTTTTTCATGAAGTTCTTCACTACTGTTGAGGTGTGTTTGGGGTCGTTGTCATGTTGGAATTTCCAAATGAACGGCATTTCATACTGGGCATAAGGCAACATAGTATTTTTTAGAATTTTCTTGTACGCTTCGCCATTCATTCTTCCTTCGATACGGCGTATAGGACCTATACCATCAAACCAAAAAAAGCAGCCCTATACCATGATACTACCTCCTCCATGTTTAACAGTTTTAATAGTGTATTTAGGATTGTTTTCTTGATTAGGTGGCCGCCTTACATTTAATTTTCCATCTGATAAAAATCTATTGAATTTTGATTAATCCGACCACAGTATATTGTGCTACCAATCCAAGGCCTTACCTCCATGCTCTTTAGCAAAAGCTAATCGTTTTTCCACGTTCTTTTTTGTCATAAGTGGCTTTTTTTAGCTATGCGTCCACAGAGATTGGCATCGCGTAATCGTCTTTTAATCGTCGTTTTCGATATCTTAACACCATATTTAATAAACATTATTTCTTTCACACATGATAATCACTGTTTTACGTTCACGTTCAGTTGTATGCTTCATTTTCTTCAAGTAGAAAAACACAAAAGTAAATAATTAAATTATTATTTAATTGTAACGCGCACACCTTATATTCAAAAAGTTTTAAGACAGACTAATTCTTAACATCATCAAAATAATGCGTAAACATATAATTTGTTCGATCGATGTAAACAAAACATTTACAATGTTCAAGCGAAAGGTTATAGATTTTATATAAAATGAATGATTTTCATATAATGTAAATTTAATAGGACAAAAATTTTTTTCGTATGTATATGGGAAAAATATCAAAAAAATAAAAGTGCTCAAAAATTCTGAAAAAATTCAGGATTATTTTACATACAAAAATACACAATTTTTATATTTGACATTTTTCTGTACATCTTATAATTATGAAGGTATCGAAAAAATAAAAACAAGTCTTTTTTTAACAAAAATCGCCTTATCTCGGTCAATTCTGGACCTAGAAAAAAAAAACAAAAACTAATTTTAAAGATGAGCAAAATACCTTTTAAAACTAGCAGTGTAAAATTTCTCTACCATCATTTTTCGAAAAATAATTCCAATTTTAGCACAAGCGAAAAAAAAATTTTTTTTTTCAATTTTTAAATCGCAATGTTTCCCACACAAGTTCTCAAAATTAAATTGTCAATAGACTATAAAAAAGTCCTTACAAATACCTTTAAAATGAGTGGTTGCAAAATATTTTAGGATCATTATTTATCGAGATACAAAATTTTTTAATTAGTACTTTTTTTTCTCAAGGGTGGCTCTTTTTTATTGGACCCCACCGTATATTCTAAAAATTAATATATTTCTCTTAAAAAAAATATTATTGCTTTAGTGAAATTATTATTAATACATTCAATTCTTAACAATTTTTACGTAAATGACAATTTATATGAATACAAATATAAGTACATATGAATATGTTATTAAGGTTACATGAATGTTATTTACGAAGAATTGTTTACAAATAAATTTTTAATTACTAATGTATTTTCATGAAATTAACTCGAGTACTTTATTCTCTGAATGATACTTAAATAAAACTTTAATTTAATAAATTATGTTATACAATTATAAATATATAAATTTATTTAATTGTTCATCAAATGAAATGATTTATGAAATATATTATTCTTACATATATATTACACAAATAATAATGACAATGGATGGTAGTTAAACAAAAATTTTTATTTCAAGAATTATAGCATTGAAATTTATTTTGATGAAAATGTTATTCGATTGACATTTTTAGTTGTGTTTTAATACTTAATAATTTTTCTTCGTGTTTTAATAATTTTTTATTAATATTAAGGATTCATTCATAAATTATAATATCAATGATATGGCAATAAAAAAACAAATATAAAATTAAATATAATATAACC
Source organism: Anastatus disparis (assembly GCA_017163975.1). Classification (NCBI taxonomy): domain Eukaryota; kingdom Metazoa; phylum Arthropoda; class Insecta; order Hymenoptera; family Eupelmidae; genus Anastatus; species Anastatus disparis. Next base: position 304,857 of record JAFFSR010000126.1, on the reverse strand, counting down.
TTACTTGTGAAACATACATTTGGTAATATTTAAATTTCATTCAGAATTTACATTTGATGCAAATAAAATTGTTGGTCAATTGCAAATAGTCGATTTATCGTTTTGTAATATTCGAATTTCAAAATAACCAAAATATTTTATTTTAATCTTATAATCGTTCATTTAAATTCAGTATTTCGTATGTATAAAATACGTATGTGAAGATATTATAATTAGAAATAAACGAGAAATTTTTTTTTAAGTATGTTTCACGTAAAAAGGTTTATTTTTAATTTTATTCTTCAAAATAATAGTGATATGTTAAGGTCAAGAATCTAAACATAAAAGTCATTCTTCAATGATATCACACGTTACACGTAACTGGTTACACGTTTGTTGTCTAATATCTACTGAATTCAATATCCAAACGATACTCAAGTTCGAAATAATGCGAGATACTCACGGTTACCTATGAAGTCGAGTTCAATTTTCGACTTTTGTGAATTATGCCTTACAATTTACATACGATTCATGACATTCTTTACTTTTTTTCCTAGGTGGAAAATATACTATTTAATGTAAAATATTCTTGGAAATAAAGCTTGAGTTTTCTATTTTTTTCTAATTCCTAGTTCTATTCAATTACTTTATATTATTTAGTTTCACTGATTTTTAGTATAAAGTAAATCTACGTTCAAAATTTATTTGTTGTTGTCATTTTTGATACTTTTATTTCAAATATTGAACTACACATATTTTCTCATTATTGAAAATCGGTGAAGTTAATTATATATATGTAATCGAACAGAACTATATTACATTCCATATTTAAATTCAGCCTTATATTGTATGTGTAATAAACTTAAGCTTTTCTTTAATATTTGTTTACATATACAAAAACGTATATTTAAATTCAATATTCTAAAGTTAATTTACTTTTCAGTTAATTTTAAATACTATTGTAATTAAAATATTTACCACCTTTTTCTACGAATCTCCGGTTCTTCGGATTCGTGCATTTTTTAGGTATCTACTTCGAGTATATATATGTGGAGGCAGCATGTTATATGGTAAATTGGTGGATATTTTAACAATGATATAAGAGATGGAGAGAGAATAAATATAGTCCTGGCAGGATCTGTTTTAAAAAGGGTAAATTTGGATGTTTCGTATACAATCGCTAATTTTTGCTTAAATGTCTCCAAAATTATGTTAGATATGATAATTTCGATATGCGCCAGTTGAAAAAGTTGTGCTAAATTCGCTATTCAACAAATAGTAAAAAAATCTCGAAAAATACGATTTTTTTCATCCTTTTTTCATTTATAGCTCCTTAAATATACATTTTAGAGAAAAATGTAAAAAAGTTAGATGATAAAATTTGATCATAAAATATCAAGCTTTTGAAATGAAAATTTCATTTTTTATGTTAGAAAAACGACAACAATTGCGAAAAAACTGCCCAAAAATTAATGTTGTGTTAAATGATTTTTTTAATTATTTAAATTTATTATATGATTTTAATATTGGGCCACAGAAAACTTTTTGATATGATAAAACAGCCCAGCAAATTTCATTAGAATCGGTTTGTTCATTGCTTCACAATAATTTAACAGCTAAGCGTCCCGCAGAAAAATGCAAAAATTTCAAAACTTAATTGCATATAAAATAATGCTTTTAGATGGGTGCTGATTTTCTCACATACAGCAGACTATTAAAGCTTTCGAATGCACTTTGAAAAATTAAAATCAGTTGATTAGGAGAGTCTTGGGAATTTAAAAAAAAATATAGTTAAATTTATGCTTATAAACAAATTGAATATCTTTTTCAATTTTGAATTAAATGAAACCCAAAAACTTTTGTTTGAAAATACTCTGAAAGGCGCTCATTTAAAACAAAGAAAAGTAAAATTCCGCTCAATAGCTTTTGAGCTATGACTCACCAAAGTTAACTTGTGTTTATTATTAAACAATAAACAATAAAAAGTCAATTAAAGCGTCATTAGCTTTATTCGTCCAAGCACTTTTTAGGTAAAAGTTTTCAAAACATGCGCTCTTTGGAAAGACATAAAAAGTATCGATTAAAATTACTCTGATCACTCGAAAAGTCGTTGAGAACGTAGAGGGTCACGTGATGGAGCAAGCTGATTGAAAAGTGAAATTAAGATCTAAAAACTACCGCACGCTCTAAAAATGCGATTATCTCGGCTTCTAATGGTCCGATTTTAATCTTTTTATTTTTCAAATCGATGTGCTGGAAGTCAAGGAATATAAATATTTTATGTTAAATAATTAATTATGCATATAATTTGTTATATTAACATAACTTTAAATCATGAGATAAAAAATTTATACTTTTTTAAACATTTATTCGTCTATTTGATATTAATTTTTATTATTGCTTAAACAAATTGGAAAATTAAAAAATTTATTTAAATTAATTTAAATTAATAATTGAAAAAAATTTTAAATAATTTTAAAAGTATCATCATTTCAATCGTTAATGTCTATAATAAACTAAATGAGAATTCTGTACTTATTATTAATCTTTGATAAACATTATTAATTTATTACTAAGGAAGTTCTTTGTATGAAAGTGAAAAATTTATTTGAAAATTAAGAGTTTCAAACGGATAATATAAAAGAAGAAATATGATGTGAAAAATAAATAAATTTATTATTATTTATAATAAATAAAAGGAAACATTTTTCTATAATTTAAGATAATTTTTAATCAAACTAGATTAAATCATTGCTCTTATTTTCGAAATATTCATCTTTAAATTTTATATTATTTCCATTTTAAATTATTATATCTTCAAATAGCAGAATTATAATATAATGTGAAAAATAAATAAATTGACCATCGTATGCTTGAGTATTTACTTCAGATTCACTCAGATGTCGTTAAGGTTATAATGTATTTCGAAAATAGATAAAAATAGAAGACTCAGCTAAAGCTTCATCATAATATAACTTTGACTTTGGCAAGGGTCAATGATTTTAATTCGCTTTATACAAATGTTTCTTTTTCATACATTTGAAACATTTTACTTGAATCAAACAGAAGTTTCAAACTGCGTAAAGGTACACGGGAAGAAATTCCGTATGAAAAATTAGTAGAATCCCGAGGAATGAAAGGACAAACTTGACTTATTGAGAAATTTAGCATGATTCTATCAGTTATTAGTATATTTTTGCTGAATGACAATAAACAAAAAAATAAGAAGTACATATTCATACAAGAAATATTGATAAACTTTATAGTAAATATTTCACGTATAAAATTTAAAAGGTGAAATTCTTTTTTTTAATCAAAAGTAGAATAAATTTTACAAGAAAGTGTCTATATTTTTGGTAAATAGAATAACAAAATTTATCATTTCCACATAGTTATATGTAAAATTGATAATTTTGCTAGAGAATCTACCAATATATAATTGACCGATTAAACGAACTTACCTAAGTGAAGTTCAATCGTAATTGTATGAAGAGCCTCTTCCGAAGAGATCACTCAGTAGTGCCCCCACTCCATGCCGATGGCGCCACATGTTTACAGCTATCAAAAAGAAAGAAACCCATCTGCCGCTGTTCGCGTCTCTCGCTTCTAATCGTCATTCTTTAAAGTTTGCCGTAACTACTAAATGGGGTTGATAATTTTAACTAAGGGATCTTTGGGTGGGACTGATCTCTTCGGAAGAGGCTCTTCATACAATTACGATTGAACTTCACTTAGGTAAGTTCGTTTAATCGGTCAATTGTATTGCGAGCCTCTTCCTCGAGATCACTCAGTAGATGTTTAAAGTCGTATGTTACGGCAATTATTATATAATTAACACCCGAATTAAATTATATAACACTTATCTTGAAAAATTTATTTATTGAAATAATCTTTTGAAGGCTTTAATCTTACAACTAACTGATTGTATAAGGATTTACATATAAAAATATCATGCCACAAAATTTAACTACAGAATATATAAATAAAAAATTATAAATTTAAGATAGTGTTGGCAAATTCACTATCATCTCTTATTTCCAGGTTGTAATATTTTGCAAATACTTGCGAATTTTTTGTCCAACCTGCTGTTCTTTTAATTGTGTCAATACTAACTCCTGCACGCTTAGCTGCGGACGTAGATGCGTGGCGTGTACTGTAGGCCGAAAATATATTTGTATCGATTCCGCTATCTGTTAGCGTCTTCTTTATCCATCTGCTTAAGGATTGGGTACCAACCTTTCTATGCGGCTTTTGAAAAGATATAAAGAGAGAATTTTCATCTTTACGCAATTCTTTAGTTCTGACAATATAATCTTCTAATGCTCTTGCCACACAAATAGCTTTATTTGAATAAAATGGTAAATTTAACGTAGGTTGATTTTTTCCTGGCCTTGACGTCTTTGTAGGTGCTGAAATCTTTATTTGTATCGACTCTTCACGGATCCTAATTTCTCGAATATCAATTAGTGATAAGGTTTGTAACCTATGACCTGTTGTTAACATCAGTAAAACAACAACTTTGTAAGTTAACTTTTCTAAAGAAATTTCTTGATTAGGATCCCAAGTAGCAAGAAAATCCAATACAAGTTTTGGATTCCATGTTGAATCATATTTGGGCTTAGGTGGTCGAAGCTTCGCTGCTCCCTTACATATTCGCTTTATTCCTGGATCTTGTGCAATTTCCTCACCTAATATCAATGCCAACGCTGATCTATACGAGTTAATTGTTCCGTACGCTGCTCCTTTATTGAATTCGGCTGTTAGAAAATTTTGAATTTCTGTAATATTTTTTGAAAACGGGTCAATATTTTTCCCATGGCAAAATTCATTCCATTTCTTCATTGGACAATCATATTGACGCAGCGTAGAATCTGTGATCGAGGCTATGGCAATATCAATAGCATCGTCTGACATATCTCTTAGGGAGAAGGCTTTCCTGATATAAGTCCTGCTACCAGGGTAAGCTGGGGCCACAGTGGATGTGGTTCTCTGTTGGAAGAACGTACAAGATTAATATTTGGTTTAAATTTGATTGGTTCTCTAACGAGCATTTTTGTGTATATCGGGTACCAGGGCTGAGAAGGCCAATCTGGAACTACTAAAATGCCCTGAGAACCTTCTTGACAAACTTTTCTTAAAGTCTTTAAAATTAATGCCCAAGGAGGAAATGCATAAAAAAAATATTTTTCCCAATTTATAGTGAAAGCGTCTATTGCTAAAGAGCCTGGATCTTTTTTCCAAGAAATATAATTTTCGCATTTAGAATTACCTCTCGTTGCAAATAAATCGATATCTGGTTTTTAAAAACTTTACATATTTTTTTGAAAGGCTTTATTTGATAATTCGTATTCTGTTTCCGGTTCTAACCGTCTAGATTCAAAATCTGCAATACAGTTATCCTTTGACGGAATATAAGATGCGTACAACCAAATATTACGAGCTTCGCACCATTCCCAAATATCCTTAGCTACTTTACTTAGCTTTTCACTCTGTATACCTCCCATGCGGTTAACGTACGTGATCGCCGTAGTATTATCTATTCTTAAAAGGATGCTAATGTCTTTATAACTCTTTGCAAAACTCTGGAGTCCAAAGAATGCAGCTAATAATTCTAAGTAATTAATATGAAACTCGCGTTCTTCAATAGACCAAAAACCATGGATTTTATCATTATTACAGCAGGCTCCCCAGCCTGTAAGAGATGAATCCGTAAAAATTTCTAGACTGAATTGTAATTTATTAATCGGATTGAAAATCTTCATTATATTTAATTGCCACCAATCAAAATCTTTTTTCAAAGCATAACTTAACTTTATCTTAGCATCATAAAAATTATTTTCTTTTTCTAAAGCCTTAACTTTTTCTCTTTCAAAATCTTTAATATGAACCCAACCATATGTTGCTGCTTGACAACAAAAGCTTAAAGTTCCAATAAAAGATGCAAATTCACGGATGCGGCATTCACTTTTTTTAATAAATTTATTAATTAATTTTAATGTGTTAACACGTCTTTCTAGAGGTAATTCTATTTGCATATCTTTAGAATTAAAAATTAATCCTAAATATTTACAATTGTTAGATGGTATCATATTACTTTTACTTTCATTGATAATAAAGCCTAGCTTTGTAAGTAAAAATCTAGTAGCTTTCAAATTTTCTAAGCACTCTGAATAATTTTTTCCCATTAAGAGCCAGTCATCTAAATAAATAACCGATAGATAACCTAATTTTCTCAAGTGAGAAACAATTGGTTTCATAACCTTTGTGAACACATATGGTGCACAATTTAAGCCAAATGGAAGAACCGTGAATTCATAGAGCTCTCCTAAAAAGCTGAATCTCAGGTATTTGCGACAATTCTTTGTAACTGGAATAAGGTAATATGCGTCCTTTAAATCTAAAGTCGCCAAAAAACATCCTGAATGCATGAGATTTTTTGCAGTTCTAAAATCTTCCAACTTAAAATGAAAAACTTTTATAAATTCATTAAGATTTTTTAAATTTAAAATTAAACGACTTGAACCATCTGATTTTGGAATTAAGAAAATTTGTGAAATAAATTGATTTTTTGTAAAAGAACATCTCTCTATTACACCCTTTTGCAAAAGTTGATTAATTTGTTTTAAAATTAATACTTTATCATCTTTAGACCATAATGGTTCTTTTGGTACATAAGTTTGATATACAGAAGTTTTAAAAGGAATTTCAAAACCTTCTATCCAATTTAAAATGATCTGATCATTTGTTATCTTTTTCCAGTTACTTAAAAAATGTCTTAATCTACCCGCTATCAAGCTCACCTTTAAGTCTTTTTCTTCTGTGTCCTGGAGTCCTCCGGAGTTGATTGAGGTCTGTTGTAATGCGATCGAGGTTGACGTGATTTCGATGACCCGCTCCCTTGTCTCGGTCGCTGAAAAAGGTTTTGTTTTCTCATTTGACGGGGCGGGTAATTCAAGTTTTTTGTCTGTTTCTTGGGAGGATTTTTCGATTGGACTTTCAAGTCCCTACTTGATTTTTCCAACAACTTTGCTGCCTTTAGTTTATCTTCTAACTGGCTGCCAAACAGCCATTCATTGATGATTGTTGCGTTAAGAGTATCCTTCATAGATTGATTAATATTTTGAATTATTAATGATCTTCGAGTAAGAGATTCATCTCTTTGCAAATCCACTAGGATACGGCAACAATCACTTATTAAATTTATTTGAGGAAGGTCTTCTCTTTTTTCTCTTTCTATGAGCGATGTTAATTGAGAGCCTAAGGCCGCTAGGCAAATAGCAACTTTTTCTTGTTTAAATACGAGCCGGGCATCACGACTGTTTACTGGCTCTGGCAAGCAAGCTCTAACCTCTGGGTTAAGTTTTGGAACCTCTAAAAATGCACAATTTTCCGCTTGTGAATATTTTTTAAAAATTTCATCTCTCTCTTCCCTTGGAAGTCCCTTCTCGTAAATTTCTTTATAACGAATTTCGATATCTTTATGAACTGGTGCTGCAAAATTTTTATCGGTTGTTAAACGCTTACCGAGAGCTTGTAATATATTCGAATCTAATTCTTTCAAAGGTTCGCGAAGGGAATTTGTATCCTTTAATTCTAAACCAGCTGGCGTTTTGTCAATGCTATTTACCGTATCTTTTGGTACAGAATGTATATCCGATTTCGTTCTTTGATCGTCTGAGGCTTGTAAATTCTTCTGTAAGCCGCTTTGATTAAGTATAACGTTTGTAGCGCCGCTCGTGGCCTTCTTTGTCACCCTATGGCTAGGTGGTGCACGCGAGCGTGAGCGTGCTTTACGCTTAGATGGCAAATGGCGCGCGTCTCGCTTATATGAGTCGCCTGGACTATGCGAGCGTGATTCTCTGTCTCTTTCTCTTGAATAAGATGGCGAGCGGTGCGAACTGCTTGAGCGCGATCTTCTATCCTTGTCTCTTTGCTCTGCCTCCGAGTATGAGCATTCATCCACACCTTCATGATTACCGTTTATAGATTTCGTAACTGAATTGTCTCTGGAACCGCCTCTAATGGACCTCTCCGATGAACGGCTCGAATAACCTATATCAATAATTTTTATTATCAGTATAAGTCTCTTGACTTTCCCCTGATAGACAAAGAACCAACGAAAATTTATTATTTCACAGTCCTTGACTGTTAAATTTTATTTTCTGTGTATGTCTAGGAAAAGAAAAAATGTTGCTATGTCTGACATAGCAAACCATTGTAATAATAACTCTTTGGCCTAACCTCCGAGTTAATTTTTGGAATTAATATGAAATGTATGTTGATCTAATCAAATACATTATATTCCGTAATCTGGAATTATTATCTGAAACAAGAGCAAAGGAAGCAATTAATTATACTTACGTCGTTCTCTACGACGCTTGTGTTTTTTCTTCTTTAATTTTTTCTCCAATCTCCTGAGACGTCTTTCGATATCTTCTTCGCTGGAGGAAGAGCTATAGTCTCTGTATTTTCTTTTTCCCATTTCTTTTTGAAAAACAAAAAATTGTCTGTATGTCTGGCTTCAACGGCACAAAATGGAAGAATGACGATTAGAAGCGAGAGACGCGAACAGCGGCAGACGGGTTTCTTTCTTTTTGATAGCTGTAAACATGTGGCGCCATCGGCATGGAGTGGGGGCACTACTGAGTGATCTCGAGGAAGAGGCTGGCAATACAATTAATTTTCTTGTAAGTATAAAGAGGGCAGTTAGCCAAGTTTTACGTTTGATGTCACGTGACATAAATGTTTCGTAACGAGTTTTCACACTTGCGTCATTTACCGGCCGGCATATTTGTAACGTTCAACGTGCTAGTGAAAAAATATCTAAAGGTCCTGCAGTTAGTCATCAATCGGAATAAAAGTAAGTATAATTCATTTTATGTTAAGAGTCAGCTGTATACCGACACAGTCACCTGTTTTACCGATACTATTTAAAATTTATTTTTTATAAAAACTAATAGCTTCAGGCAGAAATAAAGAGATAGTTTCGATTCGTGTAATAGAAAGCAATATTTTCTCTAATAAGAATAATTTAATTCCACCGCTTTATTTTCAAGAAAAGTTGGAATAACTTGAAAATCCCATTATTTGACACTAATTTCTAATTTTTTAAGTTATTCCAACTTTTCTTAAAAACGAAGCAATAAAATTAATTCATACTAATCAAAGAAAATATTACATTTTATTAAACACATCGAAACCATCTCTTTATTTTTGCCTCTTGTTGCTAATTTTGGGAAAAAAGTCAATTTTTTAATTAGAAAAGGACAGAGATACAGCGGACTCTTAAAATACTTTCACTAGAATAGCAAAAATAAAAAATTAATTTAATTAATATACTTTCTTTCTTATGAAAAACTAACCTCAATTTGAAGGTTAGTGTTTCGTAAGTAAGGTTTACTTTTGTTGTAAAGTTTGTTTTATTAAATAATTTAATAATGTATTTTAAATGAATATTATAATTAATTTATTAGAATAAAAATGGAAGGAGACCTAGTAGAGGTAAGCTGCCTATAAATTCGGAGATGGTACTTGAATGTATAAGTATATATATATATACATATATACACAGAAGGTATCCTGTCCTATTATCCATACTTTCCTTCCTTTAACTTATTCATTTTTATAAAATTTCTTTTCTATCAATTTTGGATCCTACTTTAGTGCCTTATACTTATAAAAGTTTCTACACCTTTCCAACTTGATTTATTTGTTTATTCTATGCAATTTTTTTGTATTTATTCTAATGTTGTTACTTTTTTCTTAATCTAGCTTTCCAAACAAGGAAACATTCAGATAGGAGAACAAGAAGAATTAAACCTATAGCAAGAATTAGAAGGAGATCAAGGTGAAGAACCAGGTTCATTGAATTCACAAATCGTTAGTGAATCCCACTCCTTAATACAACCTCAAGTAATTGTAATTGAGAATGGTACCGTCCATCAAGTTGAAGAAAATTCAAGTTCAACAGAAAATGTCATAACAACAGTACGTATTAATTTTATTTTTATTAATTTAATAATAAATAAGTGCAAGATTGCGTGCAACCAGTAACGTTTTTTTTTACGAGAAACGTTTAAACGACCGACACCGATATGCCATAGACTCTAATGTTTTAAGTTAACCTAGAAAAAAAATAATAAAAGTGAAAAATAGAATTATTAAAATTAAATGTGACTAAAGATTGCATGAATGTATGTTCATTTTTTCTTGTTGAAAATAATTTATAAAAAATATGGAATATAGAGTCAACACTTGCTAACTTTTTTATTTTTTATTTTATTCTTTTCTCAATGGATAAGAAACCCTAAGTACGTCAGATTATATTCTGAGTTTTTTTTTACATATTATTTAACGAGCTGATTTTGTTATTTTAATCAATAAATTTTTATCAATTCAATAATAAATAAGTGCAAGATTTTCAATCAAAATAAATAGTGTATTTTTATTTATTGTATTGTGTATCTGCAGTACATGTGTATAAATTTTTATTATCAACGGTTAATGATTTTTTATAATTATGTCTTTGTTTATTCGTCATTTATTTTTACAGGGTTTACTTGAATATATGAAAAAAGTAACTGTTGGAAAAGAAATTCTTAAAGCGTATGATAAGTGTCTTAAGAATAAAATGTTACTTCCTAGAAATATAAGATCAAAACTAGTCAGATTGGTGATTCAAAGAGAAAGAGACTGGCTGATGAAAAATATCGATAGCACACAACAGCTTGAAAAATTCGTGTATGTTTTTATATCAATCTTTGCATTGAATATTAAACTTGATTTTAATTTTTAAATTTGTTTATGATAGAGTTAAGAAAGAACGTTTTACAACTTTGGCTGATGAAATAGCTTACATCTTTGAAGGAGAAAATCCAGCTACATACTATAACCCTTTTATTCAGGAAGGTAATTTAAAAGTTTCAGCAGGAGGAAAGTTATGGCATCATTATAATTACATGAAAGAACGTATGAGACAAGCTGAACTTCTGGCAACCAAACATGGGAAGAAACCATCTTATTCCATCTCTGAAAATGGTAACTATTTTATTATTTAGATCAAAGTAAGTTTAGCAAAAAAAAATACATATTAAATAATAAATTCATATTTTTTTTCAAGATTATAGCCAAATAGAATGGTTATCGTCTCATGTAGAGCCATGGGAAGAATTGATGGAAAAGTGGTCTGATTCTTTTGCAGCAAGATTTCAAATTTTACAAAACGATATTACCATTCACGAATACCTTGCTAAATTTCCTTGCTTTGACTTGCAAGAAGCTAAAAAATTGGTAAGAGTTATTTCTTTTTTATATTTTTTAAAAAGACAAGTTTGGTTTCTAATAAACCTAAAGATTGAGTATGTTTGTTATTAATTATAGATTTTTAAACTTTTTAAAAATATATTTAATATTATAAAATTAAATTGGAAGCATGAAATGATTTAATGAAATCTAAAAGTATGAAAATATAAATATTTTATATTAAATACAATAAAATTATTTTCAGTTCCTCATTGATTTTGCTAAAATACATCCTGGAATAAAATACTTGGACCCAAAGTCTTGGAAAATAGCAAGAGTCTGTCTTATCGAACATTTAAGTAATTCAACTATCAAATCAGTAGAAGATGTGGCACTGTTAAGGCTTTTGCAATCTGGAGACTTGAGCGAATGTAATCTTGTTTCTATACAATTTATATACTTCAGTAAAAGTAAAAAATAACATTAAATAAACAAAAATATCTTTTTAGCAAAAGGAAACTTTTTAATATTTTACTTGTTGACCTATCTCATTCCTTCTCAGAGAGGAATAAAAAGAAAAAAAGGAGAAAAGGAAAATAATGATACAAGACCTCATCGACTTTCTTTAGAGGAAAGAAGATCTTCTTTCATTCTAAGAGTTCAGGTATCAATTTATTTCATTTTAATAACTTAGAATAAATTATTAAATTTACTTTTAAAAATCTTTACGTTTTACAACATATAATATATTTCATTTTTTTAGACTGCTAATGATGTGAAACTAAAACTGGAAAATTATATTGAACAATTAAGACTAAATAGTGAAACGTTTCAACCCCTTATTGTAGCTGTTGGATCAGTTACAAATATCAATGCACTATACGTTGCTTTGAATGATAAATTGTACTTAGTTGTTAATATTTTTGAAGCTATTAAGCTAGCCTTAGCTATATTTTTTAGTTTGGATTGTAAATATCCTGAAAATACAAGGACCATTTGGGTATTCCTGCAACGGCTCTTCACAGGTATTGAGCATCGATCCGACGTAGTAACAGTTCAAACAAACATTATTTTAGGTCATATAAAATCATTATTAGGTTCTCAAAATGAATAGAGTTATATCATGTTCAATTTGTTCGACTGAATTTGATGATACTCTTTTACTATATAATGACATTGTGGATGTACATCGAGATGCTGATAGTTATACTTGCGTTTCTAATGATTGTCAGAGAGTTTATTCACAAATTAAATCTTACAAAAAACATGTATTGCGTAAATATAATATTTATAAAAATAGAAAACAATTCTTTCCAAATGATGTTCAAATTCATGAGAATGAATCGACTTCATCTGATAATGTAATTTGTAAAGAAACTGAAGACATTATTTCTGTAGATAACTCTAGTGATAGTGATTCTGATGAATCGATCGTGTATGACTCTAATGTACTTAAGATATTCGATGCTATGAATGATGTAGATGAACCTGTAAATGATGAGTTTCGTGATCTCTTAAATGAAGAGTATTTGCAATTTACAGCTTCTCTTTATAGTCAAAAAAATATTCCTAGAGAATTCATAAATAAAGTAGTTTTAGAAACAGAAAATTTATTATCGAATATATTAACTTTATTAAAAAAAAATATTTGTTTAGCTATAAACAAGATTTATGAGCAAAATCTAATAGATTTGAATGCGTTATTTAAAAATGTTTCCAACTGCTTATCTAATTTTAATACAGAACATAAACGTTTTACAACCCTAGCGGAAAAAAAAGAAGAAAACTGAAGAAAATTGAAGACAACAGTTTATAACAGAAGATAACGGCAGAAAAATGTCGGAATTGAGACAAAGACAACAGTTATCAACTGTTTTCTTCAGTTTTCTGCCGATATTATCAGTTTTCTTCAGTTATCTTCTGTTTTCTTCACTTATTATATAAAAATGAAAATTTTTTTTTAATTTTCTTCATTTTTCTTCGTTTTTTAACAGTTATCAACTGTTTTCTTCAGTTTTCTGCCGATATTATCAGTTTTCTTCAGTTATTTTCTGTTTTCTTCACTTTTTATATAAGAAAATTTATTTTTTTTCAATTTTCTTCACTTTTTTTCGTTTTTCAACTGTTATCAACTGTTTTCTTCAGTTTTTGCCGATATTATCAGTTTTCTTTGGTTATCTTCTGTTTTCTTCACTTTTTATGTAAGAAAATATTTTTTTTTTTTAATTTTCTTCACTTTTCTTCATTTTTCAACAGTTATTAACTGTTTTCTTCCGTTTTCTGCCGATATTATCAGTTTTCTTCAGTCATTTTCTGTTTTCTTCACTTTTTTCGTAAAAAAATATTTTTTTTCCAATTTTCTTCATTTTACTTTATTTTTAAACAGTTATTACCTTTTTTCTTCAGATTTCTTCACTTTTTTACAGTTTTGTTCAGAATATAGCTGTTTTCTTCAGTTTTCTTCACTTTTCAACAGTTATTTTCAGAATATAACTGTTTTCTTCAGATTTCTTCACTTTTCAACAGTTATTTTCAGAATATAACTGTTTTCTTCAGTTTTCTTCACTTTTCAACAGTTATTTTCAGAATATAACAGTTGTCTTCAGTTTTTTCCAGATTTCTTCACTTTTCAAATTGCTTTTATAAATGAAGAAAAACGTTGAAAAATGAATAAAACTGTTGATAATTGCAGATAACTGCAGAAAACTGATAAAAACTGAAGAAATCAGAAGAAATCAGAAGATAACTGTTGTCTTTGTCTCAATCTCGACATTTTTCAACAATTAATTTCCGTTTTCTGCAGTTTTTATCAGTTTTCTTCTGTTTTCTTCTGATATTTTCGGATATTTACTGTTTTCTGCATTTTTTTTTCCGCTAGGGAAATTTCAAAAAAATGAAAACGTTTGTATATCCTCAAAGTTATAATACAGGAGAAAGAGTGGAATATAAAAGAAAAGAAGACGTTATGCTATTAGTTCATGTACCTGTTAATGCGCAATTCATTCCTTTGCGAAATGTACTAAAACTTTTTTTTGAGTTACCAAATGTTTACGACGATACTATTAAATATATGGCTGATTTGAAATCAAATAAAACTATTATAAGTAATGTAATTCAAGCGAACTATTGGAAAAATAGAACACAAAGTTTTTGAGATAAAACGGTTTTTCCAATCGTATTGTACTATGACGATTACGAAAATAACAATCCCCTTGGGGATTGTTATTTTCGTTCGCACAAAGGGTTAGCAAAAACCGGAGCTGTATATGTAAGCGTACCAGTTCTAGCGCCTCAATATCAAGCGAAATTGGAAAATATCTTTTTATTTATTCTTTTCAATACTCTAGATCGAGAGTGCTTTAAGAATGAAATAATATTTTCAAAAGCAATCGAAGAGCTTAATTATTTAAATAATGTTGGCATTGAAATAGAATTAGCTTCAGGTAGTAAACAAATTTTTTTTGAAGTGATTCTATTTGTGGGTGATAATTTAGGGATGCACACAATGTTGGGATTAACCGAAAGCTTCAAAGCTAATGTCTTTTGCCAACACTGCTTAATTACACAAGCTGAAAAAAGTAAAATATTTCAAGAGAATAAGTGCACCCTTCAAACAGTTAACAATTACGAAAGTTTATTAAATCAAAAAGACAGTAAAAATACGGGCATCAAAGATTTTTGTATTTTACATAAGATCAATCATTTTCATTCAACAACAAATATTGCAGAGGGGCGATTCAACCTATGCTACATATGTATGTATCACGACGTTTAGTTGTGAGCAAGAGAATAAAAAGTGTGCGCGCGCATTACGTACGCGTGATACATACATATGTAGCATTGGTTGAATCGCCCCTCTGTAGATGTTATGCACGACGTGCTAGAAGGCATATGTCGCTATGACATTGCGCTTATGTTGAAATATTTTATTTATGATATGAAATTTTTTACACTTCATGAATTTAATACAAGATTACAAGGCTTCGACTATGGACCAAAGTACAACATTAATAAGCCACCAGAAATTAATGAAAAATCTTTAAAAAATGGATATATTATAATGTCCTCAGCGGAAATGTCGTGTTTGGTGCACGACTTAAATTTAATCATTGGAGATTTAATACCATTAAATGATAAGTGCTGGGATTTATTTATAAATTTAAGAGAAATTATTGAAATCATTACAAGTTCTAATATTCTTAATTCAACTTATAAACTTTTAGAGATAATTGTTTATGAATACTTGTCGTCTTTAACACTATTATTTCCTAATAGTTTAAAACCCAAACACCATTTCCTGTTACACTATCCCCGAATCATGTTGCAGTTTGGTCCATTATTAAAATTTTCTTGTTTGCGTTTTGAAAGTAAAAATCAAGAGGGCAAACAAACTTCAAAAAGTACTACAAGCCGTATCAATGTAAATCGAAGTATACGTATTAAACATCAGCTATATTTAAACTACAGATTTTTGAAACGAGAATTGACGTCTATTTTTCAAATGAAACTAGGTAAAAAAAAACAAATAGTTCAGTTGAAATTTTATAAACAATTCAGCCATTTACTCAATTTTTCAATGTTTGATCAAATTATAACGATTAAATATATGTACTACTTGGGTAAAAAATTAATCAAAACAGTATTCTTGTAATATTTTCTGAAATTGGACTTTGTTTTTATAAAATAGAACTTTATTATATTAAAGCAATCAGAATATATTTTTATTACTCGAAAGTTTGAGGATTGCTTTTTCGATTACCATTTACAAGCATACAAAATGTATAACACGGAAGATTATAAATGGCATACATTATCAGAAAAAGATATTCACTCATGTATTATAAGTCATGCCATTGAGTTTTCTGACGGTTTACAGTGCATACAAAAAACCTGGCTTTAAAAAATCATATTTGTTTGTAAAATTGTGTAATAAATTGAGTTTAAAAAAAAAATCTTTTTATATTTTCCTATCCTTGTGCAATTTTTTTTCGATATATGCACTTTTCTAATTTAATTTTTATGTTTATTAGAAAGTTATTATTAATTAGCTCATGCAAATAACTATTATTGATACATCTAATAATAATAAAAATAATTTGGCACCAGTTCGTTTGTTCTTTAGAAAAATTATTAAAAAATATATTGAAAACCCATATGGAAATAATTTATGTGAAAAACTGTAAATAATAGTAAATAATTGTAAATAACTGTTAAAAAATGTAGGAATTGAGACATAAATAATAGTTATTTACAGTTATTTACTATTATTTATTATTAATTACTATTATTTACAGTTATTTACAGTTATTAACTGTTATTAACTGTTATTTACAGTTATTTACAATTATTTACAATTATTTACAGTTTTTTATGATTATTTACAATTATTCATAATTATTTACAGTTATTTACATTTTCAAAAATTTTTGAATTAGTGGATAATTTAATGTTATTAATAATTATTTACAATTATTTATAGTTATTTACAGTTATTTACAGTTTTTTACAGTTATTTACAGTTATTTATAATTATTTACAACTATTTACAATTTTCCATAGTTTTTTACAATTATTTACAGTTATTCACATTTTTTTAAATTTTCGCCTATATATAAAATTATTGAATAAATTCGTGATAATTTTCGAAAATGTAAATAACTGCAAATAATTGTAAAAAACTATAAATAATCGCAAATAACTGTAAATAATTGTGAAAAAAGTGAATAAATGTAAATAACTGTAAATAAATATAAATAACTGCAAATAAGTGTAAATAACAGTTAATAAGTGTAAATAACAGTTAATAAGTGTAAATAACAGTAAATAATTGTAAATAATTGTAAATAACTGTTATTTATGTCTCAATTCCCACATTTTTTAACACTTTTCTACAGTTATTTACAGTTATTTACATTTATTTACAGTTATTAACAGTTATTTACAATTATATCCAAAAATTTTTTCCATATGGGAATATCCGATGAATTGACTTCGTGCAAAAAGTTTAAATAAAATCGATTTTGAACGTATGAAATTTGAATAATGTTAATTTGCAAATAACTCTTGTTTTTTTCATAGACATTCAAACACCTTTGTTTTATTATTTCCTATAATATTTACATTTATTTCATCTTCATTTATATCGAACTTTTCACGATTAAAAAAATAAAGCCTATAACTTATATCTAAGAAGTTGATGTCTTAATCAAATCAATTTAAATTTGGCGCGATCATTAAGACAACAAACTATTTGAATATTGATTATGATTATCTACTAGATGGCATTGCGAAACTCGCAAGTGGTTAGATAAGTATCTAGTTAGTATATAAGAAAAATTCAAAATATCGGTAACAGCGAATGCGGTTGCGATTCAAATATATGGTAGTAGTAAGGATAGGATTTAGGTTATGGGTTAAATACATGCGTGCGTTCTTAGACTTGTACTACGATAAGTGAAAATCAGTAGCGTTAAAAGTGTGATATCTTAGTCTCAGTGCTTCAGAATTTAGGTTAACAGAACTTATCAAACTATCAAGTAATGAAAGTTATCGATCAAATTTTTTTAATATTGTTACAATCTTCTTTAAAAAGTAAAATTTAGGATATTTTAAGACAATAGTTCGTTTTTTCGACATTAAAATTTGATTGTTGAAGCAGTAAAAATTAAATCATTTCATAGTTAAATATGATACTGCGTGGAATGAAAATTGGTATATTTTATAGTAAAAATTTGGCAGTCAATCCACCAATATTTACTAAATTCAAATTTTACTACATTTTATTGTAATATTTGATAGAAGTCAAGTTTGTCCCTTCTTTCCCATACTGGTATACCAGTTTTTCAGGGAATCTATTATAATATTTCATACGGAATTTTTCTCCGTGTATGATAAATTTCTTATATATTTTCCCTGGTAGAAAATTAACCAGCTCGGCTGGTTAGCTTAGTAACAGTTAGCTAGATTTATAAGCTAAAAGAATAAGTAGTTGATGGTTAACTTACAGCTGAAAACTTGTTAACTAAAAGTAAAATGTTATTTAAAACAAAACGAGAAAATTCATAATTTTAATTTTTAATATATTTAATATTTATAATTGATACTAATACGAATTATAAAATATATAATAACACTTAAAAAAACTTATTATTTTAATTTTTTATCAAATTGAATATCACACTATAAATAAAATTTTTCATACACATATAGGACTTGGTATCAAGGCATATGTATATTTAATGTATATACTTTATACTAATACAAATTATAATATATAAAACACTCAATTGAACTATTTTATTTTAATTTGGTATCAAATTGATTGTTTGTCTCACTATAAATAAAATTTTTCGTACACATCTACGACTTGATATCAAGGTATATGTACAGGTTGGCTACACGACGCTCAGCTGACTATCGAATTTTAAGGTTAAGTGTTTATTGAATATACTCAAGAAGATTGACTCGAAAAAGTGCTATAAATGTTTAATAACGATTCATCTAATAACACGTATATTTTCCTTTAGCTACGTCCTGATTCTTGCCATGATGCATTGCACGCGTTCTCTCTCGCAACAAGAAAATCATACAGCGCGACTCATAAGGAAAGAGTCAGAAGTATATTGACATACAGTATACGTATAAATTAAAATTATAACTTAATTTTTAGCTTGAAGATAGTTAAGAGGGTGAGAATGCGACGAGGTTTTCGAATAACAGATTAGCTAATATTAAATTATTTTTTTTAATGCTAGCTTATATCTAGCTATAAATTCTTTCAAAATTCTACCAGGGTTATGTTCTTAATATTTTTATAAGAAAAATAATAAACCGATACAATATAATGTGTATTTTCTATAATTATAATTTCTCAGTATACACAAGTATGCTTCAAAACTTATGTGAAAATACAATTGAAAAATATAAAAACTGTTGCATTTGCATTATTAGGATACATTTACATCTACGTACCTTTTATCAAAATATTATGCATCAGTTTGGCTACTGCATCACATTAAAAATTAAAAAGAGGCTAAGACTCAGAAGTTATAAGTAATTTATCAAACCTTTACGCAGTTTAAAATTCCTGTTTAATTTAACAGCAGAGATGCTAGCTGAATCTGACTTCGTCTCTTTTTATTTTATAAGATGATGTAAAATCAGACACAAAATTCACATGAAACACCCTTGGATGAAAGATGATCCTAATAAATAGAATACAATATAATCATCTATTAAAATGTATTTTCAAATTGATAAAAATGTTTTCAAAATGTATGTTTGAAAGATAAAGGTGATGGAATAAAATCAAATTATAAATTGTTTTAAAAAATTTCTAAGTTGATCGCAGTTTGAAACTCCTGTTTAATTCAAGGAAAATGTTTCAAATGTATGAAAAAGAAACATTTGTATAAAGCGAATTAAAATCATTGACCCTTGCCAATGTCAAAGTTCAATTATGATCAAGCTTTAGCTGAGTCTTTTATTTTTATCTATTTTCGAAATACATTGTAACCTTAACGACATCTAAGTGAATCTAAAGTAAATACTCAAGCATACGATGATCACTTTATTTTTTTTTACATTACAATTCTGCTATTTGAAGATATAATAATTTTAAATGGAAATAATATAAAATTTGAAGATGAATATTTCGAAAATAAGAGCAATGATTTAATCTAGTTTGATTAAAAGTTATCTTAAATTATAGAAAAATGTTTCCTTTTATTTATTATAAATAATAATAAATTTATTTATTTTTCACATCATATTTCTTCTTTTATATTATCCGTTTAAAACTCTTAATTATTACTCTTATTATTTTCGAATAAATTTTTCACTTTCATACGAAGAACTTACTTAATTAATAAATAAATAATGTTTATCAACCCAGGCGGAAATCACATTCTGAAATAAAAAATGATAAAAAATAATAACTGATATTAACAATTTAAAATGTCTAGATTTTGGACTGTAATAAAAGTTTGAAATAGTTATTATTTTTTATTTTTTGTTTTAATTTCTTATTATTTTTTATTATTTTTTATTAGCTTTTTCAATTTGGAAATCATACGCATAAACCAAACCTAAAATAAAAGTTATTATTAGTTATTATTTTTTATTACTTTCTTATGAAACAATAGTTATTATTAGTTTTTATTTTTTATTATTTTTTATTAGCTTTTTCAATTTGAAAACCATACGCTAAACCAAACCTAGAATAAAAGTTATTATTAGTTTTTATTATTTATTATTTTTTATCAGCTTCTGACTGGCTCATTTGGATTTTATTCGGTGCTTTACCAAGCCTAAAAGGGCTTCTACCTAGAAAATATCTAAATCATCTTGCAATGTTTATCTCAGCTTTAAATACTCTTCTACAAGATAGCATATCACCACATGAACTAAAGATTTCAAAAATTTTATTAATAGAATTTGTTTTTTATTTTGGTATATTTTTCGGAGATAAGTATATGTACTACAATGTACTTTTACTGTTACATTTAACTGATACTGTCGAGAATTGGGGACCACTATGGGCAATCAATACTTTTCCTTCGAAAGCCATAATAAAAATTTACTTGAAATGAAGAAAAGTAATTACCACATCGCTAAAGAAATAGTTATTAGACTATTAACTTATCAACAAATTCCACAATTAGAAACGGAAAGCTTTATTTCTCAAGAAACGAAAGATTTTGTTGATCAACTGAACAGTAAAAGATTAAAGAAAGTAGTAAAAATAGGTGATTGTACACTAGTAGGATGTGCAAAACGTCACATTCTAACCAAAAAAGAAATTTCGTGCCTTCGTTTCTTTATAAATATTAATAAAATTACTGAATGTAAAAAATACAATAAAATTATATATCAAAGTTGTAGATACACATCTTGTTATTATTCAAAAGGGAAAAAAACTAATGATTCTATTTTTCAAACAAAAGATAGTAGATTCGGAATCATTAGTTCTATATATTTGATTAAATACGACGATAACTGTGATGTTTATATTTTCTTTAAATTATTAAAACTTGTACCGGTTTCATTTGTTAATGACACTGATGTGAAAGAAGTCATAAATTTAAAAAAATGTTCACTCTTTCATGGCGAAATTCAATGTCTACCATGCTACACCGGCCTTGTATAATAACAAAATGTAATGATGATTATTATTTAAGCTCAATTTTTAAAGGTGCTCTTGGTCGCTGCATTAATTAAGATTTGATAAGTAAATCGTATTATATGTTAGCGTTGACATTGTAAATACAAAATAAAACTTCTTTTATAATTGTAAAATAAGACTTATATTTTTATATAAAAGTTTTTATGTAAAAATAAAAATAAAAATTCTTTTTGAATCAATTATATCCTTACCTATCTACTTTCTTTCAATAATCAAAAACAATTTTTAACAATTTTTAAAATCTAATGAAAAAATAATTATAACTTTTTTTTATCGTTTCCTTCAAGTGAACACCTTTAAAATTCAAAAAATTAATAAAAAAATTAATAAAAATTACTAAAAAATAATATTAATAACTTTTATTTAACGTTGGCTTTATATGTATATATACCTTCCATACCAAAAAAGATAAAAAAAAAAATAATAACTGATAATAACTTTTATTCAACGTTTGCTTTATATGTATACCTTCCATACCGAAAAAGATGATAAAAATAATAACTAATAATAACTTCTATTAACTTTTATAAATAGAAAATAATTATTAGTAACTCTTAGATTGAAAAAGAAAAAAAAATAATAACTGATAATAATTTTTACTTACGGTTTACTTTATGCATATACTTACCATGCTGAAAAAGATAATAAAAAATAATAACTGATAATAACTTTTATCAACTGTTATAAATGTAAAATAATTATTAATAACTATTATAAACAGTTATTACAGTCCAAAATCTACACTTTTATAACAAATAATAAAAAATAATAACTTTTTTTTAAAATTATTTTTCGTTGTATATAATTATTATTAGTTATTAACGGCAGATTATTTCCGCTTGGGAAAGATTAATAATAAGTACAAAATTCTCATTTAGTTTATTACAGACATTAAGAGTCCGCTGTATCTCTGTCCTTTTCTAATTAAAAAATTGACTTTTTTCCCAAAATTAGCAACAAGAGGCAAAAATAAAGAGATGGTTTCGATGTGTTTAATAAAATGTAATATTTTCTTTGATTAGTATGAATTAATTTTATTGCTTCGTTTTTAAGAAAAGTTGGAATAACTTAAAAAATTAGAAATCAGTGTCAAATAATGGGATTTTCAAGTTATTCCAACTTTTCTTGAAAATAAAGCGGTGGAATTAAATTATTCTTATCAGAGAAAATATTGCTTTCTATTACACGAATCGAAACCATCTCTTTATTTCTGCCTGAAGCTATTAGTTTTTATAGAAAATAAATTTTAAATAGATTCGGTAAAACAGGTAACTGTGTCGGTATACAGCTGACTCTTAACGATTGAAATGATAATACTTATGAAATTATTTAACATTTTTTTAAATTATTTACAATTTCTCAATTTTCCAATTTGTTTAAACAATATTAAAAATTAACATCAAATAAATTCTTATTTAGTAGATAGAATGACATAAGATTAAGCACTTTTTATGTAAAATAGACGAATAAATGTTTAAAAAAGGAGTAGTGGCTAAGGCGCGTGACTCGTATTCCCGTTGGCGCGGGATCGATTCCCCGTATGGTCGCTTTTTCGCTGTCTCTGCCGTGGGCTGACACCACGTTAAATAATACGTCAAACTGTGTTGTATTAATAATGAATTTATGTGTGTTAAAAAAAGGCAGTGATACCCGTGAATATAATTAATAAAAAAAATTTTTTTAAATTTTATTCTATGATTTAAAGTTATGTTAATATAACAAATTATACGCATAATTAAGTATTTAAGATAAAACCCATATGGAAATAATTTATGTGAAAAACTGTAAATAATAGTAAATAATTGTAAATAACTGTTAAAAAATGTAGGAATTGAGACATAAATAATAGTTATTTACAGTTATTTACTATTATTTATTATTAATTACTATTATTTACAGTTATTTACAGTTATTAACTGTTATTTACAGTTATTTACAATTATTTACAATTATTTACAGTTTTTTATAATTATTTACAATTATTCATAATTATTTACAGTTATTCATAATTATTTACAGCTATTTACATTTTCAAAAATTTTTGAATTAGTGGATAATTTAATGTTATTAATAATTATTTACAATTATTTATAGTTATTTACAGTTATTTACAGTTTCTTACAGTTATTTACAGTTATTTATAATTATTTACAACTATTTACAATTTTCCATAGTTTTTTACTATTATTTACAGTTATTCACATTTTTAAAAATTTTCGCCTATATATAAAATTATTGAATAAATTTATGATAATTTTCGAAAATGTAAATAACTGCAAATAATTGTAAAAAACTATAAATAATCGTAAATAACTGTAAATAATTGTGAAAAAAGTGAAAAAATGTAAATAACTGTAAATAAATATAAATAACTGCAAATAAGTGTAAATAACAGTTAATAAGTGTAAATAACAGTTAATAACTGTAAATAAGTGTAAATAACAGTAAATAATTGTAAACAATTGTAAATAACTGTTATTTATGTCTCAATTCCCACATTTTTTAACACTTTTCTACAGTTATTTACAGTTATTTACATTTATTTACATTTATTTACAGTTATTAACAGTTATTTACAATTATATCCAAAAATTTTTTCCATATGGGAATGTTTGAATTCCTTGACTTCCGGCACATCGGTTAAAAAATTAAAAGATTAAAATCGGACCATTAGAAGCCGAGATAATCGCATTTTTAGAGTGTGCTGTAGTTTTTAGATCTTGATTTCTCTTTTCAATCAGCTTGCTCCATGACGTAACCCTCTACGTTTTCAACGACTTTTCGAATGATCAGAGTAATTTTAATCGATACTTTTTATGTCTTTTCAAAACTTTTACCTTAAAAGTGCTTAGACAAATAAGGCTAATGACGCCTTAATTGATTCTCTATTGTTCATTGTTTAATAATAAACACAAGTTAACTTTGGTAAGTCATAGCTCAAAAACTATTAAGCGGAATTTTACTTTTCTTTCTTTAAAATAAGCGCCTTTCAGAGTCTTTTTAAACAAATGTTTTTGGGTTTCATTTAATTCAAAATTGAAAAAGATATTTAATATGTTTATAAGCATAAATTTAACTATATTTTTTTTTTAATTCCCAAGACTCTCCTGATCAACTGATTTTAATTTTTCAAAGTGCATTTGAAAGCTTTAATAGTCTGCTATATGTGAGAAAATCAGCACCCATCTGAAAGCATTATTTTATTTGCAATTAAGTTTTGAAATTTTTGCATTTTTTGCGGGATGTTTAATTGTTAAATTATCGTGAAGCAATGAACAAACCGATTATAAAGAAATTTGCTGGGCTGTTTTATCATATCAAAAGGTTTCTGTGGCCCAAAAATAAAATCATATGATAAAGTCAAATAATTAAAAAAAGCATTTAACAAAACATTAATTTTTGGGCAATTGTTGTCGTTTTTCTAACATAAAAAATGAAATTTTCATTTCAAAAGCTTGATATTTTATGATCAAATTTTATCATCTAACTTTTTTACATTTTTCTCTAAAATGTATATTTAAGGAGCTATAAATGAAAAAAGGATGAAAAAAATCGTATTTTTCGAGATTTTTTTACTATTTGTCAAATAGCGAATATAGCACAACTTTTTCAACTGGTGCATATCGAAATTATCATATCCAACATAATTTTGGAGACATTTGAGTAAAAATTAGCGACTATATACGAAACATCCAAACCAAAACAGATCCCGCCTGGACTAATACTTAAATACTATCTCTCTGGTGCAGCGCTTACGGAAGCGTAACGCAAAAGAGATAGAATTCAAGTTAATATTTTCTTTCTCTCTACCTAAAGTTGCCACAACTTTTTAACATGGCATGCTTCCTTTATAGTATATAAGCTCTAAGGGTATGTGTAATTATTCTCGTAATGAGATTTTCTTTTAATATTGTCTCCTATATAATTAGTAGTTATTATATATTGAAGTGAAAATATCTTTTTCTACAGTTCTTGGTTCCTACGGATCTGCGCATTTTTTCGTAATAAGAATAGCAATTTTTATTAAGTGTTACATAATGAATAGTTATCATTTACAAGCACTTTTTTGGGCCTCATTCTTGGGACTTATGTGGGCTTTAGTATATGTGTGGGTTAGAATGGGAGTGGCATAAGTCACATACTTCTAATTTCGAGATTTTCGATATTAAAGTTTTAAATTTATATACATTTCTATTGAGTGCAATTTTTACAGTGCTTATAATATTAAAGAAAAATAAACAAAAAAGCCACTCTATTTTGAAAAATAAGTTGTTTTAATGTTAAAGAAATGAAATGTACTACTAACTAAAATTTTTTAAAAATGTGACTTATGCCACTCTCATTCTCACCCACACATATGTATCTCTTCATCTATGTTTCACTATATTTTGTTTTATTATCTTTTTTTCACTCTCTATTCTTTCTTCCTTCATTTTTTTTCTACCCTCTCCATCTTCAGCTACCCTTCTTAATTTTCTCTTTCTTTTAAGAGGCGGTCGGAACCAAATCGGTGACTTAGTTCAGTGCTTGTAATAAATGCTTATAATAATTTATTCATTTATTAATATGGTAAAAATATAGTCATTTCCTCTAGTCATGTATATATAGAATAATTTAAAATAGTCAAAGCTACAAAAATATACAAAATATTGTTATAAAGCGAAAAATGCCACCTAACAATCGACACGACAGTTTTTTGCATGCGGTATATGTCAAATCAGTTTGATATTTGTAATAAATGCTTATAATAATTTATTTACTTATTCATATGGTAAAAATATAGTCATTTCCTCTAGTCATGTATATAAAGAATAATTTGAAATAGTTTAAGCCATAAAAATATACAAAATATTATCGTAAAGCGAAAAATGCTGACTTGATATATACCGCAAGTCACCGATTTGGTTCCGACCGCCTCTTAAAACATAGACTTTAACGGCAGGCCGGAGTAGAACCTGATACCGACCGAGTAACAATTGAGTTGTTTGTTATTTACTCAAGTATTAATCGGTGTATCTGCAAATTGAAGGTTATGCGCAATAGATATTATTATTACAAATATTTATGCACAAGAAAAAAAAAATCTATCGCTTTGTTTTTGAGAAAAGTAAGGAACGCGAAAATATTATAAACATAATCTTTTACTTCGGCGTTCCTTACTTTTCTCAAAAACAAATCGGTAGATTTTTTTTTGCTTGTGCATAAATATTTGTAATAATAATATCTATTGCGCATAACCTTCAATTTGCAGATACACCGATTAATACTTGAGTAAATAACAAAAATGCCAATTAGACAAGGACAGCGAATCCGGCCTGCTCTTAATTATGATATAATATTAGAGTGTACACTTGACTAGCTTCTAGACAAAAGAGAAAATTTTTTGTTGGCAGCGCATTTCTAAATGCAGCTAAATATAACTCAATCAACTAATTTTTTACTGATGTATTGTCAATTTTTATCTAAATTTTGTATAACTGAACTGACTTTATGAATGAATTCAGCTAATTTTCAGGTAAATTTATCCTACTTCTGCTTAGTTTTAACTAACTTTTAGCTAACTTTTATACAACTTTTAGCTACTTTCAGCCAATTTTTAGCTAACTTGTAGCTCCTATTCTAACTAAATTTCAGCTAAAATTCAGCTATATTTTAGCTAACAAGGGCCACGATTTATTGTTATACACGGCGGTAGCGTCGATAACGGTCACGAAAACTTTTTATAATATAAAGAGATATAGATCTTTCTATATAATATAGTTTTTAAAAAAATTTAGTCGTTGACCCTCTATATCTTACACATAGAACTCTTATTTTCCACCCTTTTATTTAATTTTCCACTTTTTTCAACTCTACACCCCATCCAACAAAAATAACTACTGATGCCCAAGTGGAGATACTCGAGTTCTAAGTTATATTTAATACTGAAAATACCTTTATGAATTGGAACCTCATAGACGAATCTCAATCTTGTAAATACTGAAGATTATCAAGTTTCAACCTTAACCTTGAATTTGCATATGCGCACACGAAGGAAGGAAAATACCTAAAAAAATATACTAACTTGAGTCAGTAGACAAAAAAACATTACCAGCCGTTTTTTAATTGATACTCAGTACATAAATTAAGATCACCTATATTAGTACATCTTTCAATGCGTCGAAACCCAAAATTTATTCGGTATAGTACCGAATTTTTCCGTACTGTGTAACTTAATTATCTTATACTAACATATTACCCATATAATGCGCACTGCGGCGCTGTCAAATACAGGCCCGGACTAACGGGGGGGCTAGGGGGGGCTGAAGCCCTGGGCCCCACTAAAAAAATTTTGATATGTAAAAAAAAATAATCTTTTTATTCTTTGTGAAATAAAAAATTTAATTATGATAAATATTTAATCTTAATCAAAGTATTGTTTTCTTATTATTTTTATTATTTTTTATAAACATCATCAAAATTATTTCTAAACTAAATTATTATTATTATTATTATCATTATTATTATCATTATTATTATCATTATTATTATCATCATCATCATCATCATCATTATCATTATTATTATCATTATTATTATCATCATCATCATCATTATCATTATTATTATCATTATTATTATCATTATTATCATCATCATCATCATTATCATTATTATTATCATTATTATTATCATTATTATTATCATTATTATTATCATTATTATCATTATTATCATCATTATTATCATTATTATCATTATTATTATCATTATTATTATTATTATCATTATTATTATCATTATCATTATCATTATCATTATCATTATCATTATCATTATCATTATAAACATTAGACCCAATTTCAGCTTTTTTTATTAATTAATGTTTTAAAAAGAAAAATCAGGTCCAATGTTTATCACGCTATAACTTTGGGAAAAAATAATATTTTTACATGCTTTAACTACTATTTCGAAAGGATTTGAGCTCAGCTTTCATTTAAAAAAAGTTTCAAGCTCCTAGCTATCAATGCTAAGGAACTATATGCGTTTGAAAATCTAGTAACTTTTTTAGTGATATTCCTTAATTGCCTGTAACTAGGGAAATATTGAGCGTTGGGATCTAAAATTCTGTTTCCTTTCATATTTTGACATCTAAAAACTTATCACAAAGTTTGAGCAAAATCCGTGATCCGGAGGTCTGATACTCTCCTAGTGAGTTTATTTTACTATTCTACATTCTAATGACTAATTTGGGAATTTGTATAGATTTTACGGTCAATCAATACCAATTGAACATTTATTTTAATAAAATTAAGTACAGACTGGGCTTCAAAATTGTACAAACGGTGTACTGATTTTTTACTGATTACGTGCTGAGTAGGTTTACTGAATATATACCTTAATATGCATTCGCAGATTTTATACTGATTTCATACAAATTTTGTATAGTTTTTTAACCTTATTAGTACAAATTTCGTACGTTATTCGCATTGCGTTTTGAGACTTTTTTTAGAGTTCGCTCAGTACGGATTTTATGTGAATATCATGCTGATTCTACGTCTATACAGTACGAATCACATACTGAGTTCAGTGTAAAATCAGTACAGAATCAGCACGAACTTTTTTAATAGGGTAATATTACACAATAATAGGATTTTTTTAATAATACTAGAAAAAACTCGAATTTTTTTCAATGTTAAGTGTCCTAGCTTTACATGTATTTCTTCACTTATAAAGATATCGGTATAATGAATTATATATTTTATAATTGTAATCTACTTATCATCACATTTATTAAAAATATGAAAACTTTTTTGTTTAGAAAATAATTTTAATATTAAATTAAAATATTTATTTCCATATTCAAAGTTATCAATTCTTTTAATTATTTTATAATTCTTTGAATTCATTTTTTATTATTTTTTTAATAAAAATAAGAATATTATATTCCATAATTATTTTATAAAATTAATAAAGTAACAATAAATACTATATTTATAATTCTACACTTTCAATAATCATTGAAATGTATTTTACATATCCTAAATCATAAAGTATAAAAAATTTAAAGTATTAATCTAATCCCTATTGAAAATGACGTCTTTGGACGTGTCTGAATTTGGAACAAAATAAGACGTCTTTAAAAGACGTCTTTTGAAGACGTCTTTTTTATCAATATTTTAAAAATAATACCTACTAAAATGTTTCAAAAAAGAACGTACTTAAGCTAAAGTGTATATACTTGAAGTACGTAATTGAAGTATGCATACTGATTTTCAACTGTGAATAAACACGCAAAATTATAACCTCATATACCTGCATCTCTGAAATTTGGATAAGGGATTGCAAAGTTAAGAAAAACGGCACCTCACAGTTAAAAATGTAACTACTGAAAAAATTATTCGAATCGACTATCAATTCTGTCTTTGACTGTTAGGTGGCGTTTTTCTTAATACGCGAACTCCTACGAAAATTTTAGTGACGCGGGTATATAAGGTTATAACATTTACAGTTTGTTCGCTCAAGCTTTTCGGTCTGCAGAGAGCTGATGCTTATTTTGTTACTATATTCCTAAAGAAAGATACCCTATTACAAATAATAACGTAATAAAATAATACTTTTTTGGAACATTTTAGTAAGTACTTTTTTAAAAATTTTGATAAAAAAGACGTTTTGATTTAAAAGACGTCTTCAAAAGACGTCTTTTAAAGACGTATAGAAAATAATTGTCAATAAGGTTAAGACTTAACAACAGTTTTATTATGTGTATTACAAAGAGGCTATGTTGCGAATAATAACAAATAAACAAACATTGATTCTTTTATATTACATCGTTGCTATGTACTGTTCTCAGCTGTTTAGCTTTTGCGTTCTAAACAATCGCGAGGCTTGTTTCCATTCGAACGCCACACTACCCCCCTTGGCAGAAAATATGGCTATAAATTTAAAATTTTCCTAAAACGCACCCTTCTGCCAGAACGAGTCGTTTGTTCCGGGACTGCAGTAGATGTAGATGTTGTAGGCGCAGATTTATTAATTTTTACAGGTGTAGAATCAGGAACAGATCTAGAAACAGACAAAGGCGTAGAAATTACTTCATCAAAGAGAATAAAAGCAGGTTTTACTCTATCGATGGATACTTTTGTTGGCTTATTATTTATTTTTAATGTCATAGTTTTCTCCTCACGATCAATAATCTCATATGGACCAGTATATGGTGGTTGAAGTGCTTTTAGAATCGGTCCTTCCTTTAAAAACGCATGACTGCAATTTGATAATTCTTTAAACACAAAAACTCCAGGTTGACAATGCTTCGATGCTTGAATAGGCCTTAATCTAAGCATGAATTCTCGTAAGTTTGAAAGTAAGCTCCTTGGATCATCAAAATCGTTTTTTGTATGATTAGAAGATAACAATTCAAAAGGAAGACGAAGCGTTTCTCCAAACACCAATTCTGCCGAAGTAGCCCTGATATCTTCTTTAAATGCTGATCGGATTCCTAGAAGAACAAGAAGTAATGCCTGCACCCAGTTAATATCTGAATGAGCCATGATTGCAGCTTTTAATTGTCGATGAAAACGTTCGACTAAACCATTCGAACAAGGATGCCAACTTGTAGTGAGGTTATGTTGAACTCCAAATAATTTTGTGAAATTTCTGAAAATATAAGAAGTGAATTGAGCTCCTCTATCTGAAGTAATGGTATGAGGAAAACCAAAACGAGAAATCCAACAATTTAAAAGACCCTCAATTACATTTTCTGCAGTAATGCATGATAAAGGATAAACCTCAGGCCATCGAGTAAAACGATCAATAACAGTTAAACAATAACGAAAAGAATTTACAAGAGGAAGTGGACCAATAAGATCAATGTGAATGTGTGAAAATCTCTGTGTTGGAGTTTTAAAAGATCCAATGGGAGCGTGAACATGACGAGAAATCTTTGATTTTTGACATTCATGGCAAGCACGAGCCCAATTCCGGCAGTCTTTATTCATGAAAGGCCAAACAAAACGATCACCTATCAATTTGAGAGAAGCATTAGCACCTGGATGACTCAAGTTATGAAGATTTTCAAAAATACAACGACGAAATGGATGTGTGATGAAAGGTCGTGGTTTGCCTGTTGACACATCACGAAAAAACTGCTATTGAAGTTCCAGGAACAGGCACACGCTCTATTTGAAGGGAAGAATTTTCCTCAATAATTTTCTGAAGTTCATCGTCTTTTTCTTGAGATTCAAGTAGCAATTTGTAATCAAATGGCACAGAAATAGTTTCAATTCGAGAAAGAGTATCAGCTACAATGTTGTCAACACCTTTAATATATTGAATGTCTGTCGAGAATTCTGAAATAAAAGAGAGCTGATTCAACTGGACGGGTGGAAGTTTTTCACGATTTTGTTTAAAAGCAAAAATCAACGGCTTGTGATCTGTGAAAATCGTAAATAAATGTCCTTCCAAAAAATATCGAAAATGTTGAATTGCTGCGTAGATAGCTAAAAGTTCACGATAATAAGCAGGCCAAGAACTTTCTTTAGAAGACATCTTTTTAGAGAAAAATGCAAGAGGTTGCCAGACATTATCAACAAACTGTTGTAAACAAGCGCCAACAGAATGATTTGAAGCATCTGTGAATAATCCAAGCTTCGCACCCATACGAGGATGAACCAGAAGAGAAGCAGAAGAAATAGAAGCTTTGCATTTTTCAAAATCTTCTTCAAGCTTAGGTGTCCAAGGAATTAACTGAGAACCCTTCAGAAGAGGGTTACTTATAGCGTCTTGCAGAGGGGCTTCGAACTCAGAAGTGTGAGGAATGAACCTTCGATAAAAATTCAGAATCCCGAGAAAGCGACGGAGACCTTGGGCTGTTTTGGGCAAAGGATAATTCCTGATTACCTGAATGCGTTCTTCTGGAGCTCGTATGCCAGAAGCAGAGATAGCGTAGCCAACAAAAACAACTTCTGAAACTCCAAAAACACATTTTTGCACGTTAATAACTAAACCAAATTTCGAAAGACGTTCAAAGACGGTTCTAAGATGGTGCTCATGCTCTTCTTTAGAACGAGAAAAAACAAGAATATCATCCATATAAACGAAACAAAAATCTAATCCACGTAAAACTTCGTCCATAAATCTTTGAAAAGTTTGACCAGCATTTCGAAGTCCAAACGTCATGAACGGAAATTCAAAAAGCCCAAAGGGAGTGATAATGGCAGTTTTACAGATATCTTCATTAGCAACAGGAATTTGTTGATACGCTTTCACTAAATCGATTTTAGAAAATACAGTACATCCATCAATAAAAAAAGTGGCATCTTGAATATGACGAACAGGATAACGATCTGGAATAGTTCGAGCATTTAATGCTCGATAATCTCCGCATGGACGCCAGTTCGAATTACCTTTTGGTGCCAAATGCAAGGGAGATGACCAAGAACTCTCGGATGGACTAGTTGTACCAGCCTGTAACATGTCGTCGAATTCTTTTTTGGCAATTTTTAATTTTTCAGGACCTAAGCGACGCATCTTATTCGTAATTGGAGGTCCAGGAGTTGTGCGAATATGATGCATAGTTTCATGTTTAATATCCCTTGGCAAACCAGATGGACGAGTAATGTCAGCAAATTCAGAAAGAATATCAGAGTAATGTGAACAATGATTTATTGTTTTAACACTACACTGAGAAGAAGTTTGCAGTAAACCTTTAGCTCGAAGACCAGTAGTTCCATCGACAATAAATTTCGTACGGCAATCAGGTAAAAGATGATAATGAGCGAGGAAATCTGAACCGATTATTGGTAAATCAACATCAGCAACAATGAATCTCCATAAAAAATTACGTCTTAGTCCTAAATTAATATTTAAGGTTAGAAAACCATAAGTTTTGATTTTGCTACCATTTGCAGCACACAAATCATAGTTGACAGGAGAACGACGCTCACGGAGCAAAGCACGTGGAAAACAACATAAATCAGAACCAGTATCCACAAGAAATTGGTATTTTGATGTTTTATCCACTACAACAAGACGGCTTCCAAATGGAGAGCAGTTATATGCCGTCCTCACAAACTGCTTTGATCGTTTCCCAAAAAACTGCAAGGAGGAACGCATTTTTTAGCATTTTGTTGAAATTTAAAATGATACCAGCATAAACGTTCAGATTGTTGCTTTGAATTTTCATTCGAAGATTTGCTTCTTGCTCTGAAATTATGGTTAGAATTACCAGGTCGAAAACGAGAACGTGAACGAGAAGTAGATAATTCAGCAATCTGCTTTTGCAAACTAGAAATGGCATTTAACAAATTATTTTCAATACCTCTATCACCAAATGCTGCATTAACAGATAAAATAGGTGAACTCGGTGAAACCTCAATGATTTTATCAGCAAGCTCCGCCTGTTTATCAAGAGGTAATTCAGATTGCGTTGCAAGAATAGCACGAACATTGGATGGAAGTCGTTGAAGCCAGAGTTGACATAACAGGTCATCTTGGACAAAAGTTGCGCCAGCGAGAGACCGAAGATGACGAAGGAACTGCGACGGCTTGCGATCACCAAGCTCCTCCTCACTAATTAATTTACGAACGCGTTGTTCCTCAGATGCAGACAAACGTTCAATTAATTTTGTACGTAAAAACGTGTAAGGACTTAATGCAGGAGGATTTATTATAATATCCTCTACTTCAAACGCAATACGCGTATCTAATTGAGAAACAACGTAATGAAATTTCGTTACCTCGTTCGTAACATTTGCAAGAGTAAATTGCGAATCAGCTTGTGCAAACCACAAACTTGGTTTATCAGACCAAAAAGGCGGCAATTTGACAGCAACACGATGAATACTAAGGCGTTGATCAGCGAGGTTATCAACAGCACCCTGAGCCTCTTGCTGAATTTGTTGTTGATAATGTTGTTGTTGATGCTGCTGTGGCTGATTTTGTTGCTGCACTGCTTGTTGACGTAAATTTTCTATCTGTCTCTGGAGCTCTTCATTTTCTCCTCGTAGAACAACGAGCTGGTCTGCATCACTTTGAAGCACCATGACGCGAAAAAAAATTTAAATTAGCAAATTGCAATTATTTATAATTTTCCTTTTCGACTTTTTACGTATCGGGGTCACCAATATAGAAAATAATTGCCAATAAGGTTAAGACTTAACAACAGTTTTATTATGTGTATTACAAAGAGGCTATGTTGCGAATAATAACAAATAAACAAACATTGATTCTTTTATATTACATCGTTGCTATGTACTGTTCTCAGCTGTTTAGCTTTTGCGTTCTAAACAATCGCGAGGCTTGTTTCCATTCGAACGCCACAGACGTCTTTTTTTGTTCCAAATCCAGACACGTCCAAAGACGTCATTATTTTCAATAGGGATAACTTCGTACTTTTTTTTATATCTTTTATAATTTTGTATGTACTTTTATTTATGTAAGCAATAATTTTTTTGTAAATTATTAATAGGAATTCAAAAAATTATTATATATACCTATAAAAAATTATAAAATTCTATATGAAGAAATGCCCATTTTTCCTAATTTATAATGAAATAGCATCCTTATTTCATGATCATAATGGGCCCCCATGATTTTGTAGCCCCGGGCCCCAGGTAGTGTTAGACCAGCCCTGGTCAAGTATGAAACTTCAATATAATTAATACTCAATAACGTAAAAACCATTAAATTGTAAAACAATAATATAATGCAACAAATATAATGTAAATCATATAATATATAACAATTTTCAATAACTAATAATTAATTTTAAACTCAAAAGCTAACTATTTTAAAACGAAGTATGGCAGATAAACATGTATCGTACTATTCCTTAAATATCACGAATTAGAAAATTAATTAGTATTTTAAATGTGTTATATATTATATTAATAATTCTATATTTATCAATTTTTAATTTTAGTATCAGAAAAAGCCGCAACAAAAGAGAACGACAATCACATTTTTTGGAAAATATTGCTCTTGAATCGAGTAGGTGAAATGTCAGTTTTACTATCGAAAAAAAGATACTAAACATCGAAAATTTATGCTCTCGCTTAATAATATAATAGTACCAACATTAGTTTCTAAAATTCAAGCTATGTACTAATTGAAATTATATCGTCACTTTTATTTCAAATGCCTTAGTACATAAATTAGATATACTAGATTTAGTACCTATTTCAACAGTACTTTCCTTTCTCCATGCAGTTGTTGGTTCTAGGAAACTTCAAATACTGTTTTCGATTATTTCATGGTTCGTGAATGAAACACGTGATTAAAAAGAATGAATTACTATCATATTTTTCCATTGTTTTAAATGCAATCTAGTAAAATAATTGTAACTTTAATTAATCCTTTTTTATAAAAATATAAAATTTCAATTAAGTACGAAACTTCAATATCAAAATTCATAAGTTCAGTTCTTTTTCATTTTGAAATTGGCTAATTTATACATAATAATATAATATGTGAAAATTCAACCAAGCGACGTTAGGAGCGAGGTAAATTAAGCTAGTTGGAAAAATTATTTTCATAATTTAAAACCAATAACCCAAAGACCCAAGTACCCCATAAAGGGGTATTTAGGTCTTTAGGTTATTGGTTTTAAAGTAATCTAATAATATTTTTTATTTATTATTAGTTAAATGAAAACCAATAACCTAAAAACCGAAATACTCCTCTATGGGATACTTGGGTCTTTAGATTATTGGTTTTAAATTTAACTGAAGAAATAATTTCAATAATAATTTGTATGATTTAAAACCAATAACCCAAAGAACCAAGCACTCCGTAGAGGGGTATTTGGGTCTTTAGATTATTGGTTTTTAATTGAACTAAACAAATAATAAAAAACTAATTGGAATAATTTAAAACAAATAACCTTAAGACCCAAATACCCCACTATGAGGTACTTGAGTCTTAGGGTTATTGGTTTTAAATTATTCAAATTATAAACAAAAAATTTTTTTTCAGTTGAATCTAAAACCATTAATTCGAGTACACAAATACCCTTTTAAGGGATACTTGTATATTTGAGTTATTTGTTTTTCAGTTTAACTAGAGAAATAATAAAAAAAAAGTTTAAATAATTCAAAACTAATAACCCAAAGACCCAAGTACCCCATAGAGGGATATTTCGGTCTTGAGGTTATAGGTTTTTCAATTTAACTAGTTGCTGCGTTATGAGGTCTTACAGCTTGATCTCGAATCCACAAGTGTGTAAACCTTTTGTGTTAACTTAATAAGACACAAAAATATTCTTTTTAAAGTAAAATAATCCAAGTTTATTAAAAGAAATATACAAAAACGCTGCCAAGTGCTTTAGCGGAATGCTTTCTCATAGAGCTCTTTGAGTTTCATTAATTTTTTTATATTTGTTTCAATGTGATTTTAATATTAAAAAATTGTCTAACATTAATATTTACTCATATTGTACTTTATAAATTTCGAACATATATGCTAGCTGTTTGCTTTTTCAACATTTATAATTTATTTTAAATCATCAAGTAATACAAAAAAATTTGTTCTATTGAAAAAATGATATAATGTAGTAATTAAAAGAACGATGACAACAAAATTTCTAATCTTTATAAAATGCAATCATATTTCTATATAAATACAGTTCATGTTTATGGCTCCATAAAAAAAACTACTCTATGAATACCAATTTTCAATAGCTTCCCGTCTACTTATACAAAAACATAGATAGTATGCGAAATTTGAAGCAAATCCATCGAGTAATTTTCGAGATCTAATTGGCTGAATAAATAACATTTTCTTTTTAAAATTTCTGTTTCAAAATTTAAAAAATGCTCTGAAATTAAAACTACCCTATGAAAATCAATTTTTGAAAATTTTCTTTCTTTCGGCAGTTGTAAATGATTTCCCTGGAAATTTTAGAACAAATCTATCAAGTACTTTACGTAAAATAAAAAAAATTAGAAAAAAAATCGAAATTTCTTTTTCAAATCTTTAAAATTCTCTAAAATTCTTCAAAACTTTGTCGTCTGTTGATGCCTCTGCTTTCGTTGATTGTTGACACTAGTTTTTAAAAAAAAACTGCACGATTTATAGACTGATTTCGATTTTATTGTTTTAAACTTGCACTGGTATACACTTAGAATATTCACTTGTATAATGTTAATAATGATATGAGTATGCGATACTTTTTTACACGTGTATTATGCTCGAAGGACCAAATGTTGCGTTATGAGGTCTTACAGCTTGATCTCGAATCTACGAGTGTGTAAACCTTTTGTGTTAACTTAATAAAACACAAAAATATTCTTTTTAGAGTAAAATAATCTAAGTTTATTAAAAGAAATATACAAATACAAGTTTTTCGTTATGACTGCCTGCTCGAGAGGCTAAGCGAAGAGTGACGAAGGTACAAAATTTCCTAAGCTAGAAAGGTTAGTGTAATAGAAAAATGACAGCGTCGTTTCAGTACAAAAATACAAATTCCTACTCTTACAAATCTAAATTGTCATATAAGTAAAGAACGTTAGTTGAGATCAAGGGTTTTTCTGGCAAATAAAGACCCGTACTAATTACTACGTGTTTTCCACTATGTTATAAATATATAAAACTCAATAGTACCTTTTTCTTATATTGAAGAATATATTCCTTTTACACAGGAAAAAGATTAAGAATAAGCAAAAATATGTTAAACTTTAAAGCTTTAAGATGGATATGTTAGACTTAAATTATATATTTTATTACGATATTTTAGTAGAAAAAATTTGTTTTTAAATTTTTTGTCCCTTCTTTTTAATGATCTCGAAAGAAAATATATTTTTCTATTGCACGGCAACATACCGGCCGCCTTGAACGGTCAAGTTCAAATGAATAAATGATATATGATTAAAATTTATAAGATACATAAATGAAATACAAAAAACGTTAATGTTGAATATAGTGACGAATTACGCTAAATTAATATGAAATACAAAGTCATAATTTTCACGTTACATACAAATTTTCTTAAATTTAATATTCGCTATAAATTTATCGGTAAGGGTGATAGTTTTTCACACAACGTTTATATTGTTAGAATATGCGACTGCCACCTATGTCATCCCCCCTCCACTTTATCTATACTCTTCGTATAAGAAGTAGCGGGCCCGACGGCCAGTCTTGTTTGAGTCGTGTCTTGACGACCACGTATAGGCGCGTTCTCTTATAATAGATAAATGTACTTTATATTAATAAACATTCGTTTAATCGTATATTGTGTTTCTTAATTTATTCTTAAATAGAAACCCAATATCCCTACAGGTTATGAGCCCGAGCGTGTAATACATACGCTTTCCACTGCGCGATTTAGTGATAGTGAAATTTAGAAGCGTTTTTATCGATGTATCTTGCATTTTCGGCGTGGGCGCGAAGTGAAATTTTTGTTTTTTTTGATGAGTGTGTTTTTATGTGCATAAAATATAAAAAGGCCTATTTTAATGTGAATGTTTTTTTTTGGTGTTTTCTGTGTGCATATATGTAGCAGTGATGCGAGAAGAATTCTTGAAGGAAATCTTGTGTAAGAAAACAGCCGGACGAGAAAATCAAGATGGCGGAAAATACAACAACCTCATTTAAGAATGTTGTAACTTAGGCAGAAGAAGGTAGTAAGTATTGCCATGTTCAGATGTGGTCATGAGTATATGACAAGGCGCGTACATTCTTTCGAATATTAATAAGATAAGAAAGAACGTTAAGTTTTCTTTAATAAAATGATGTGGCTAATGACGCGAAAAGAAAACCTAAAAGATAGAGGAGAAGATAGTTTTAGTAAATTTTAGTGCTTGAATTGAAGTGATTTTGATAATTTATTGAGTTTCTAAAAGTTGCAACAAGAAAAGAAATTTCCAAGAAAAGGTGCGGAAAAGAAATTTTAGTGTGGCGTGTTGATGTGAATTCTTGGAATTCGACTCGTAGTGAAGCCGGCCGGCACTGGCTTGCGCATATTGGGTATGAGTGGTGGGGGAGAGGGACTTATTAACAAGGCGCGTAGCTAACATAGTGAGGAAAAGAGACAGATAGTACGCGCTGCTATTCTCGATCTGATATTCGTTCTCTCTCTCTCGCTCTATTCATGCCTTATGTTGCGTATAGTCGTAAGCGAGCAAAGTAAAAGAATTTTGAAAATAGTTAAAGATGCAAGTATATGTAAATGTTTTTTTATACAATCAACCACATGTATATTTATACGTATGATCATATACATGTGTAATGATAAATATTTTAAACAAATCATTTTGTTGTATTGCAAAAGAAAATGGCAATTGGTGCGAAATTTGTTAAATATTTTTAATTATCTTATAATTATCAAAAGTTGAAAAAAAAAAAAATTTCCGGAATATCTGACAGATGTTTTTAAGTTAAATGCATTGATGTGTCGGTTCATTGACGTTAAGTATATACTTAAAAATAAGCTTATTGTAACCTCAAAGGTTTTAAATATTTCTCGAGTAAAGAATAAAATTATTTTAATATAAACGATGTGTATGACGTGAATACTTTTTATACATGGAAATAGATGGCGCGATTGGTGTAAATTTATGCATACATGTATAAACAAGTCGATGCGCGATAATTGCAGTATAAGAAGATGGGCAAACATGCTAGCTCGTTTGTTCACTTTTAATACTTTATAATTCAAATTAATAAATTATAATTTAAGTGAATATTTTCTAATATTTATATACAAATTAAAATTAACTCCTGGTTGATCTAAGAGTGTGTGCTTTTTCTTCGGTATCTCATTCTTTGATCAACTTGGGTATTTGTGTGGTAGATCTTGTTGTTCGGGTCATCATGCATCTACTCGTCTTTTAGATAGCCATACTTGTTGTTCGGTCAACTATCCTTAAGACACGAGTAACTCGGTATGCGCGCGTTAATGCATATGTGTATATTTAAAGCTTTATTAACACATATTGATTACTTACAGAGTAAGGAATGGCACGACATGAAATTGGGCGCGCTTGTTTAAATGAAGTGTGAAATATATCTTGTATTATATACTAATAATAATCCCGAGTACTCAGCAGGAGAATATGTCGATCTAAGATAAAGATGCGGGAATAAGAATTGAGCAAAACAGATGAGATTTTTATATATAAAAATATTAAATTGATCGACATGCTTAAACAGCATTTAAATACAGTGATGTAAATATAAAGAGAAATCTAACGATTTTTCAAATAATTATTTACACACTTGAATAAGGTAAAACTAACCTTAACCTAAAGCTGAATTTATACAGTACTTAAACAGTACTTAGATACAGCAATATAAATATAGATAAATCTAACGATTTCTCTAATATTTTTAATGATGGCGTGATTGAAATCAGAGGGAGAAAACAACTTCTGAGCTCAAAGAAGTTTATTGGTTAAGGTGTGCATCACAATAGACGTGAGTTTAAATGTAACCTGAGCAGTAGTTCAATGTATTGAGCAAATGAAAAATTTATAAAGCTTTTACAATCTATTTATGAGAATTATGTTGCATAAATTACGAGAGTGAATAATATAGTGAAAATTTTATAAAGATCTTAATAAAAATCTAATTAATGGTGAGAAGTTTATATTACAACAGGAGCGTAAATGATGCGAATGTTATAAATCTTTGTTGTACATATATTTTAAAATGATTGAGGGATTGTTTAATTTATTAAAACAAT
Organism: Anastatus disparis; assembly: GCA_017163975.1. Classification (NCBI taxonomy): domain Eukaryota; kingdom Metazoa; phylum Arthropoda; class Insecta; order Hymenoptera; family Eupelmidae; genus Anastatus; species Anastatus disparis. The sequence continues at coordinate 263,794 of JAFFSR010000126.1, read as the reverse complement.
CAATTTAGTTCTTTGGATAAAAATGTAACTAATCAAGTTGAAGTTTGATTTTAAAATTTTAAAGTTAAATTTGAAATTTAAATTAAATTTTTTTTAAAGTTAAATTTAAAGTCTGAATTTATTTATAAAGGTGTAAATGTGAAAGATCACTACATATTAATTAGTGAAATAAAATGTCAATGTTTCTATGATTTTGGTCTTCTGACTTAAAATCAAGTAATTTATCAAATGAATTTACAATAATATTTTTTTTTAATAAAAAATTAAAATTTTAAAAGCTAGAGAAGGATTTAGTGAATTATTAATGACAAACATTAGTAAATTCATACATTTGAAAGATTTAGTAGAAACTAGTGTTGTTCGGATCATCATGCATCTACTCGTCTTTTGGGAATAGTCATACTTGTTGTTCGGTCAACTATCCCTAAGACACGAGTAAGTCGGTAATATATTTTAAATTTAAATAAAAATTATAAATGCGAGAAAAGAACCTATATGATACTGTTATATTGTTGGTGAAACAACAACTGTTAATTACTGTGAAAATTTTATGACATTAGAAATTGTAAAAATACCTCTGATGCGATTTTTCTTGGCAAAGAAAGAAAAGAGACTGGTATTTTAAAATATTGTCACATGAATCGCATATATTATTCAAACAATATAATTTGTTTTTGAAAAGCACTTGAAATAATAGTACATAATTTGAATAATTTCAAATAAATTATTATGCAACATAAAGCTAAGCAAAATCAAGTCTTTGGTGCAGGATCGGGAGTGTTAACGGTGTGAACTGCAATCTTGCAGATCAAATAATGAAATGCTATACGAGTATTAGGCGAGAGGACGCTAGCGAGAATTGTCTTAATTTCAATAAGATATATTGTATTATAAATGCAATATATTTGGCACTCATATATCTCTATATTGTCTTATGATGCCAACATCTCAAGTTTACAAAAATAAACGTAATTACTTTCGATGCGACAAGTTTTTAAATAAATAATCACTAGCTTAGATGTGAATAAAAGTTATATTATAATCATATACCACGTTTGCAGATGCGAAAAGAAAAACAAGTAATGACAATGATGTGTTTAAAGCCAAGTTAGGCAATTTTAACTAAAATAAAATAAAATGAAATCTTATGAATGTATTAATTTGCAGAAACAATAATACTAAGCAGACTTTCAACGAATGGCGTGTTTATAAAAGTGTGGATATAATGGTGAGTCCCAACAAATAGAAACATACTGCTTCGCTAACAAAAATTGCTTTTGTGAATAATATTTTTAATTGAAACAAGTTTAGGCGTGACTGTACATTTAATATATATTAAAATCCATGAGTTGAATTAAGGTGTGATTAAATAAGTGATTAAAAATGAAGTAGTGAAATTGAAGACAGAGGGAGTAGAAAATAAACATATTTAAAATGAAAATGATTTATTGAATTTAGACAAAAACGTCTTGGTTTAAAATTTAAAAGAAAACATTTCTTACTGAAGCTCACAAAACTAAGTAAAACTATTTATTAAGATAATGAAAAAGATTGAAATGTTTGAATTGCGTTTTTAAGAAATATATTTGTCTGGCGTGTAACATAAATAATCCTGAATTATTAATTCAGAAATTAATAATCATGATTTCAGGCGCGACAATTAAAATTATATTTTAATGAAGTTATTTTACTGAACTTGAATAAGGTCTAATTCGAAGTTGATAATATTATCACTCGGAATGTTTTAAATAAAGTTACTTTAATGAAGTAGAAAATAATTCAATTTAAATAAAATTATTTTATTGTTTAAAGATGCGATAATAAATACAGACAAATTAAAATTAACTGTTTGCGTTTAATTGAGGCGTGATAAAAAATATTAATAAATGGAATGGCAGAGGAAAAAAATTACTTTTTATAAATGCCAAATCTTCATATTATTATTTGGAATTGAAAATTTGATAATATAAATGAATTACCTATAACAGAGGTAACTGATGATGCGTCTTCTCTTATAGAAAAATACAAAAGTTTTAAACAATAATAGGTCATTAGTATACCATGTAAGTTTGGTTGTGAATCTAATACCTATTCATAAAGTTAAATTTTCTATTAATAGTGAATTGATCGAAGCGTTATTTAATAATTAAATATCAAACTACAAAGTGTGTAAAATCGTGAATTTGGACAAATTGTCGTTTAATTATATATTCAATTGAAATATAAATTCAGTTTGAAATATAAACAGCAAATTCACTGTTGCTTGAAAATATGTGTTAAAAATTACCATAATTTTATTAGGGCGTGATACTAACTAAGATGTGTTTTTTTTTCTATCTCAATACAGAATAGAAATCATTACATGATGCTTTATATATCAAATGTAAAATAAAAGATTACTTGACAAGTTGTTAAGAAATTGAGAAAGATTAATGATTTGATGTGTTAAAGAAACATGGTAAATTTGATTCTAAATATTATTAGAATCAGAGGGAGAGTTAAAACCCAAAAGGTGCGGCAAATCTTGTTAAAATAATGCTAAAGTCTCGGTGCGTGAATCAATCAATGTTAGATGTTTCAAGATTATGCAAGTTGATAACAAAATTAAATATGACAACTATCAAGCAAATTTCCTAATGGAAAAGAAATCAGATGCGAATAATAAAACAGATGTGATTCAGCATATGTTATTAAAATAGTGTTTGAAGCAAGTAGTTGAAACAAACTGAAACTGTGCTCGCTGCAAATTAACCAGGTGCGCAAAGAGAGTTGGCTTTGGTAAGCAGTGTTAGATTGAAGATTCAATCTTGTAAATATAAAATCAAGTCTTAGGCTTAAAAATGGCCTAACAAATAAAATAATGTCCAAGCTAATAAAATTGTTTCAAACAAGTGTATAAGAAAAATTAAGCGGTGTGAAATTGAGCACAAGATTTAATTTGATATAAGTGATTCTTAAAGAATGAAACTTATATAAATTTTGATGAGCTTATGCTTCTATAACAAGAGTAGCTCTGGTGTGTGCTATTATAAGAACTTCTATGTAAATCAGATGAAGGCTGTATTTCAAATGGAAAATAAATGAGAGCATTTGTATGAAAATACCAGAAGGTGTGAGTTGTGCTGGTTAAATTGGTTAAGCACTGTAAATTCTGAAGGATTTCCACATATCAAGTCTAATCAATAAAATAATAAATATCTAAGTAGCACTGAGTGCAGGTATGCAAATACTCAGAAATCATGGTTTATCTCTATGGCGCGATAACGATAAGTTATTGAAGATTATCGTTACAAACAGATGACACTTTGCTGATAAGCAATCATTCTATAAAAATTAAAGGCGTGCAAACTAATCTAAGTTCTAATTTGAAATGAAGAATATGATATAAAGAAAAGTTATGATCAATTTACTATATCTAGAAGGTGTGATAAGACTAGATATTAGTTACACAATAAATGTATTAAAATAAATTACATTCAACAGAATATGATTGAATTGATGAAAAGAGCACCCTGATGCGCAAAAGATGTTAAGTTACTGAGTTTAACTTTTAACGGTGCGAGTAACGAAATTCAGATCATTCCAGATGTGAACTTTACTGATCGTGAATATTAGTTGATAATATTTGAATGTGTCATTTTTGTTATTTGGTGAGTTTACAGCTTCTGTACAATAGATCCTGCATTGTCTTTCTTACGTGCTAGAAAAAATACGGTGTGACAAATAAAACCAACTAAGAAATGTCGATTTATGATTCTTTAATGTATTAATTAAAGAAGTTGCTTATGTCTTGATGCGATGACGCGATAAAAATGTAGATGTGTGTGTTTAAACGAATAGAGGCAATTAACTGCAGTACGTGATTAAAACGTGACATCACATTATTGAAAGTGTAAGACTAAAATTAATAAAATTTAAATTGGCGCGTTGTAGAAAACAAATCGCAGTGATGTGTGCAAGACCTCTGACGTTTGACTGGCGCGAAGTTTTTAAATTATAATTTTAAATATTTTTTTTAATTATTTTGTTCACAGGAAGCAACAGAGTGGATGAGTTATTCCATAGGGTCAGCCGAGAGGGAGTGTTAGAATATGCGACTGCCACCTATGTCATCCCCCCTCCACTTTATCTATACTCTTCGTATAAGAAGTAGCGGGCCTGACGGCCAGTCTTGTTTGAGTCGTGTCTTGACGACCACGTATAGGCGCGTTCTCTTACAATAGATAAATGTACTTTATATTAATAAACATTCGTTTAATCGTATATTGTGTTTCTTAATTTATTCTTAACGGTAGGCCGGAGTAGAACCTGATACCGACCGAGTAACAATTGAGTTGTTTGTTATTTACTCAAGTTTTAATCGGTGTATCTTCAAATTAAAGGTCGAGCGCAATACATATTATTATTATGAACATCTATGCACAAGAAAAAAAATATCTACCGGTTTGTTTTTAAGAAAAGTAAGTAACGCGAAAATATTATAAACATAAACTTTTACTTTGGCGTTACTTACTTTTCTCAAAAACAAACCGGTAGACATTTCTTTTCTTGTGTATAGATGTTCATAATAATAATATATATTGCGCTCGACCTTTAATTTGAAGATACGCCGATTAAAACTTGAGTAAATAACAAAAATGCCAATTAGACAAGGACAGCGAATCCGGCCTGCTCTTAAATAGAAACCCAATATCCCTACATATATTCACCACTAAGAGTTTTTATAGTAACTACACTCCTGGGTGCACATCGGTGATTTTACTCAGTGGCCAACGCATTGGTGGTGTTGCATCTTCTTTGATGATAACGATGGATCCAATGTCAATATCTTGAGCGCTTCCTGTGTGCCATTTTTTCCTCACTGTTAAGTTGTGAAGATATTCTTTATGCCAACGCTTCCAAAAGTTTTGTCGCATTTGTTGAATTTGTTGCCGATTGGATAAACGTGCAGCTGGTATACCTGTAAGATCGTGTTCTGGTATGTTTATTAAGCATCCGCCAATAAGGAAGTGGGCGGGAGTTAAAACATTAAGGTCATTAGGATCAGAGAAAATAGGTGTGAGTGGTCGAGAATTTAAAATGGCTTCTATTTCAGTTATATAAGTTATAAATGCCTTAATTGTCAATAATGTTTCATCTATAACGCGTAGCATATGTTTTTTAAACGATTTTACCGCAGCTTCCTAAAGTCCACCGAAATGGGGTGATCTAGGCGGAATAAGATGCCAATTAATGCCTTCGTTGGCAAGTATGCTATCGATCGTATTTGTATGTTCTTTAGAATCAATAAATTTATATAATTCGTTTAATATATTTTTAGCACCTATAAAATTCGTACCATTATCTGAATAAATGTCTGAGCACTTGCCTCTTCTTGCAAAGAAACGTTTAAGCGCCGCTAAAAATGCTTCCGTAGTTAGATCCGATACTAATTCAATGTGTATGGCTTTAGTGGCAAAGCATACAAATATAGCTACATAGACCTTTTCTTTATTACGGTTACGATGACGTTTTTCCTTAACGAAAAATGGGCCGCAATAGTCTATACCTGTGTGCAAAAAGGGACGCTCGAATTTAATACGATTTTCGGGCAAGTTTCCTATTAGATAATAATTTTTTTTCATTGAACTGTAAGCATTAATCATCCAATAATTTTGTCTGATTGCATTTAAGACCGCATGTGCACCAGCATGAAAATTTTTTAAATGCGTTTCTTGAATTATTAAATTGGTGACATGATGTTTTTAAGGTAACAAGGCTTGATGTTTCTGATTGTTGTTGAGCTGCTTCGATAATGATAATCGACCTTCTACCCTTAAGAGCCGGCCGGATTCGCTGTCCTTGTCTAATTGGCATTTTTTTTATTTACTCAAGTATTAATCGGTGTATCTGCAAATTGAAGGTTAAGCGCAATAGATATTATCATTACAAATATTTATGCACAAGAAGAAAAAAATCTATCGCTTTGTTTTTGAGAAAAGTAAGGAACGCGAAAATATTATAAACATAATCTTTTACTTCGGCGTTCCTTACTTTTCTCAAAAACAAATCGGTAGATTTTTTTTTTTCTTGTGCATAGATATTCATAATAATAATATCTATTGCGATCAACCTTCATTTTGAAGATACACCGTTTAATACTTGAGTTAATAACAAACAACTCAATTGTTACTCGGTCGGTATCAGGTTCTACTCCGGCCTGCCGTTAAGGGCATGACGGAGCTCGCTACCTTCTAAAATAATTCATTAATATTTTAATTCCAAGTTCACGAGTAAACAGAACGTTGGATCGAGTTCTTTCATAACAGTAAGAAAATTTGTAATATTAAACTTGAGTGCGGACAACTTACAGAATTTATCAAAACACTGTGCATAAAAAGTTATAAACAATTTTTCGGTATATAGTATTTTGAGTTTAGGTTTATCAAGCTTGATATCTAATTTCCATTTCAAGCTTATAAAAAATAACAAGTTCAAATGAATTTTTATTTTAACAAAAATTATTGTATTAATATAGCTTTAGTGCGGACAAGTCATTACCATTGTTTAAATTACAAATTAAAAAAGATATCGATAAAATAATAAAAGCGAAAATTGTGTCCAGCAGCTCCGACATTCCGTTAAAATACCTTTTGCGTCAACAAAAGGATTTAAAGGTACGAGATTACCAATAATCATTTTAGATTCTCTCAATAGATATATTTCTTTAGAAAATGTTTGCTCTTGAACTTGTTTTATAATAACATCAACAGCTGTTTGTAATTCGGTTGTATTTAGCGGTTCTGCTTGATTGTATTTGTTCAAGTTTAAGATAGTTTGATCATTTTTATTTTGTTTTCGATCGGATATGATTTTTCGACAATTGTTATAAAATCTAAAACAATATGCAATAACACGTTTTAATCTATTAAATGTTGAAAAGCGTTCAAATATTTCGTTAGTATTCGATTGTACGGTTATAAATGATATAGTTGGTTTGCATTCTGGAATTGCAGTATTAATGATTTCAAATATTGGCCATTTGCTTTCATCGTTACTTAGCCAATGAGGACCGTTATGCCAAAGATTATTTTTTAAAAGTTCCGCAGGCGTAAGTCCACGAGATATCAAATCCGCTGGATTATCGCGCGATGGTACATGACGCCATTGAGATGAATTAGTATACAATTGAATTTCAGAAACGCGGTTACTAACAAACGTTTTAAGTATGTACGGTGATGCGTTAATCCATCGTAGAGTAATAGTGGAGTCGGACCAAAAAACTATTTTATCGAATTTACAATTGTGTAAGGAAACTTCTACAACCCTAAATAATTGTACTGCTAATTGGGCTGCTGATAGTTCTAATCGCGGTAAAGTTAATGATTTCAAGGGTGCAACGCGAGATTTTGCACATAGTAGTTGCACTAAACATTCGTTATTTTCGTTATACGATCTAATATAAATACATGTACCGTAAGCCCTTTCACTAGCATCACAGAAACAATGTAGTTGTAAATTGGTATAATCGGTAATAATCGTTTTTCTGCTAAATTGTGCATCATGAATTAACGGTAGTTTACTAGTAAAAGTTTGCTAAGCTGTAAATATATTTAAAGAGACCGATTCATCTCAGTCGACCTTTAATTGCCATAATTGCTGCATTAAAATTTTTGCCTTTACAATGACTGGGCCAAGTAGACCGAAAGAGTCGAAAAGACGAGCAATTTGGGATAAGATTTCCCTTTTAGTTACCTTTGTTGTTTGTTTGGACGTATTTACGGTATAGGTAATAGCATCCATTTTTGCGTTCCAATAGACACCTAACGTTTTCACTGTATCGTCGATATTTAAGCTTAAATAAGATTGTTTTGACGTTTCAAAAAAATCAGAAACTAATCTTATATCGTTTGAAGCTCATTGTTTTAAATTAAGACCGCCGCGACGCGTGAGAGATATCAAGTCGTTCCGCAGCTGTTTTGCTTCTGTTAGAGTTCTCGCACTGGTCAATAAATCGTCCATGTAAAAGTCTTGGCTTAAAACATGTGAAGCCTTTGGAGAGATTTCCGCCTCGTCAATCGCTAGTTGGTTAAGCGCTCTCATTACTAAAAACGATGCCGGTGTAGTACCGTACATTAAGGTATTCAGCTTAAAGATTTTTATAGACTGATTTTCGTTATCGCGCCAAAGGATTTTTTGAAACGCGCGATCGCTTTCAATCACAAGAATTTGTCGATACATCTTTTCGATATCGGCTGTTAAAACATATTCATGTGTCCAGAAACGTAATATAATTGATAAAAGATCTTTTTGAATGGTGGAGCCTTTCATTAGTAGATCGTTCAACGATCTTTCAAGCAATAAGAATCTTTTTAATGCTTTATTATATGATTCTCCTAATTTTTCCTTTGATTTGTTGAAGGGCAATTTTACGATGTATTGTCCTGTAGTTAAATCTCGAATAGTATTGTTTACAAAGTGAGATTCACAAGCAGCTTCTTCGATAGATAAATGTTTCTTTTGTGATATCTCTTCTATCTCCCAGAATTTCGATATTTGTTCTTGCAAGGCAGTAGAAGAGAAGTTACATATTAAACCCTTATCAGGAGTATTTGAAGCTACTTTACCGCCGATAATCCAACCTAATCGAGTTTTTTGTAGTACTGAGCCATATTCGTTTATTTGCATTTGACCAATTGATAATAATTGATAAAATATTTCGGCACCGATGAGCGCATCGATTTTGCTCAGTTTATAGAATAAAGGGTCAGCTAAAGATAAATTTTTCGGTATAGACAAGTATCGTTTGTCGATATGCTGTGAAGGTAGAGTTTTAGGCAGATTCGGTAATATTAAAAACATTAAAGCAATAGAAAATTGATTTATTCTTGATTGAATATCTGTTTTAACAGATTCTTTATGATAATTGATTGTATTATTTATACCGTTTACTGAAATATTTATGTTTTTGCGATCTAAATTTAATCTATTAGCAAATTCTTTGGTAATAGAATTAGATTATGAACAAGAGTCTAGAAGAACTCTGCAGATATGATAAATACCTTCCTTATCTATAACATGAATTAATGCCGTCGAAAGTAATACTTATACAGGCATATCGATTGTTAAATAGGACGCTTTTGTTTGTTGAACAGTTGTTTCTTTATGAAGCAAAGTATGATGTTTATTATTGCATTTTTTGCAAAGAGCCATTTTACAATTATTTATTGTATGATTAGATCTCAAACAATTCAAACATAGTTGTATTTTATTTATTAACGCGATTCGTTCGTTTACGTTTAACGTCAAAAGTTTTTCACATGCTTGAGTGAAATGGTTACCGTTGCAAATATGGCAAAAGGGAACTGTTTGAGCTTGGTAAGAATATGCTATGTTGTTTAATTTTTTATTATTAAAATCTGTTGAACGATACGGTCGATTTGTCGGATTATTAATAATTTTTTCGTTCTTTTCTTGCTTTGATCCTTCTAAGATTTTTTGACGTGAGTGCAAAAATTCTAGAAGCATTTCCATTGTTGAAGCATCTATATCTTGATTGCGTTCTTTCCATTTTGAACGAGTTTCTTCGTCTAACTTTGAGGTAATCGCATAAATAGTGAAAGCTTCTCAAAACGGTCTGTTTAAAGCTTCAAGGGCACGGTATTGCTTGGGCGCGTTGTCTACTATCTCGCCTATATCTGCAGTGTTTGGTTTACTACAGATAGGTAGATCAAAAATCGCCTTTATTCGTTTGTTTATATACGCGTTATGATCGTTATAATATTTTTCTAATTGATTCCATGCTACCAAGCAGGGTTGCCAAAAAAGTAATTAAAAATTATTTGAATCACGAATCATTTTTGAATTTGTAATTGAAGTTTTATTTAATTAACAATTCCTTTTAAATTAATAATTAAAAATATTTTAATTAACAAATCAAAATCTAATCGTGAATTGAAAAGGCTTTAATTAAAAAATCAAAAGGAATTCTCAATTAAATAAATTTCAATTAAGAAATCAAAATGTAATCGTGAATTGAAAGGGCTTTAATTACAAATTCAAAAGGAATTCTTAATTAAATAAATTTCAATCAAGAAATCAAAATTTAATCGTGAATTGAAAGAGCTTTAATTCCAAAATCAAAAGGAATCCTTAATTAAATAAATTTCAATTAAGAAATCAAAATGTAATCGTGAATTGAAAGGGCTTTAATTCCAAAATCAAAAGGAATTCTTAATTAAATAAATTTCAATTAAGAAATCAAAATGTAATCGTGAATTGAAAGAGCGTTAGTTATGATTATGATTTGTGAATTCGAGGGCTTTAATTAAAAATTCCACAATTCCTTTTTAATTAAACGTACTAAGGAATTTTTATCATGTGTATGTATATAGAAAAACATATGTGGACGCGCACATACATACGCACCTGGGCTCATATATATGCAACATTTCGTGTCGACTCACACGCACACATACAGACAAGTTGATATATATATATATATATATATATATATATATATATATATATATATACATACATGCATACGTGGGACATTCCACGTCAATTAGAACGCACCCACAGACAGGTTTATATATATATATATATATATATATATATATATATATTTATGTCCTCGTAGGCCGTATTCGTGTCAGTATGTAAAGAGCATGCTAAATTTGTATTGGCATCCCATATGTCTCAGACGAGCTCCTCGACTTATTGCAAGAACTATATGTCTTCCTGAGACATATTGAGACTCAATATGTCTCAGGAGAAATCAATATGGCATCACCGATTCTACTATGTTTCGTTCAATATATCAAAGAGCAATCATATTGAACGTAGGTTAGTGAAAAAACAATGACTCACGCTTCGACAGCAGCTATACTCATTACAAAATGTCAATCTAAGAAACAAAAGAGAAAATCAATAGAACTAAAATTTAATTTTAAAAGTATTGAAAAAAAGATTAATATTTTCAACTAATAAGTTATATTTCCTCATAGAGCCTACTTCGGACATAAAATCATCTATGTCCTTTGGCCGTTTATTCAGGTGGAATCTGAATCTCGAACAATGTTTGCCGCTTGAGCAGAAATCTACCTCGGGCGCGCTTCGCGCGCCCTCGGCAATTTCAGCTCAAGCGACAAACATTGTCCTCGATTCATATTCCACCTGAATACGGCCAAAGGACATATATAACTAATATATGGGACGTTCCATGTCGTTTCGCATGCATGCACGCACAAGTTAATATTCATGGGATTTTTCGTGCCAATTGAAACACAAGCAGACAAAGGTTTATATATATGAGACATTTGATGTCAATTCGCATGCATGCACACAGGATTTAAAAAACATGGGATTTTTCATGTCAATTATAACGCACGCACACACAGGCTCATGTATATGGGACATTTCATGTCAATTCGCATGCATGCTCGCACACGTTAATATACATGGGATTTTTTATGTCAATTTCAACGCACGTACATACAGGTTTATATATATGCAACATTTCATGCCAATGCGCACGCACACACATAGAATTTTATATATATATATATAAATATACATGGGACATTTCATGTAAACTCGTACGTACTCATAATCACAGGCTTATCTATATATATGGAACATTTCATGACAACTCTCACACATCTATCCGAGTTCTCAGGTTTTCATATATGGGACGTTTCATGTCAATTTAATTCATGCACACACATGTTAATATACATGGGATTTTTTATGTAAATTTCAACGCACGCACATACAGGTTTATATATATGGGACATTTCATACCAATGCGCATGCACACACATACAGGATTATATATATATATATATATATATGGGACATATCATGTCAACTCGTATGTACTCATGATCACAGGCTTTTCTATATATATGGAACATTTCATGACAACTCTCACACACCTATCCGAGTTACTTCAGGTTTACATATATGGGACGTTTCATGTCAATTTTCATTCATGCATACACGCTTTTATATACATGCAACTTTTCATGTCAACTCATGTACGACCTTACAGACAGGTTTTTGCATATGTATATATGGTCCATTTTATATCAACTTGCTCACGTTCACCCGCAATTTTTTTGTTTGTCAAATTCCTAAGATAGAGAAATTCTGAATTAGTTATGCATTTACATATAATTTTTATTAAATCTTTAACATTTTTATTTATTCAACCGAACAATAAACATTCTTGCTATTTACATGAAATCATGAAACTTTTATTTTTTATAAAAATAAAAAGTAATATCTTTAAACATCATTTATTATAAATATTATTTCCTTAATAGACATAAATCTTTGAAATCATTAGATATATCTAATACTATTAGGAAATTATAGAAAATGAAGATATATTTTAAGAGGAAGAATCATTTTTCTGTCCTTTGCTAATAAGAAAATTGGTTTTTTGAATAAAAAAAATAAATTCAAATGGAGATAATATATTGACTATGAATAAGATTTACATATATAGACGCATTTATGCATATTGTGTATGGACTATGGATACATCGTATATTAATTATGTGGGCTCATATAAATACACAGGTTCTCTATAGCTGTTTATGCATGACTTCTGAATTTTTTTCTATACGATGTGACCTTATATGAAGCAATAAAACAATTTTTTTCATGTCATTTATTTAAATTATTTATTTACTTCATGCTGGTAAAAATTTACAATATTATATGCGGTGATAACTCAGCCAATGTACATTTTTGGTTGATTTTTAATATCATGATTGCATATTTAACACAAGAGTTTGAATAATAACTTTTCAAGTGGCGATTATTCAGCCAATGTAAGTTTTCAGATATTTAATAATATCGCGATTATTTTCTAATATGAAACATTTGAAAAGAATTTTTTAAGTGGCGATTACTCAGCCAACGTAAACTTTCATATATTTCATAATATCGCGATTATTTTCTAATATGAAACATTTAAAAAGAATTTATGAAGTGGCGATTACTCAGCCAATGTAAGCTTTCATATATTTTATAGTATCGCGATAATTTTCTAATATGAAACATTTAAAAAGAATTAATGAAGTAGCGATTACTCAGCCAATGTAAGCTTACATATATTTCATAATATCGCGATTATTTTCTAATATGAAACATTTAAAAAGAATTTATGAAGTAGCGATTACTCAGCCAATGTAAATCTTTCGATGATTTTGAATATCGCGATTATTATTTTAAAAAATTTTTACCTATTCATATTGAAAGATTGCTTTTATAAAAAATTTTTCTGTATAATTATAAATATTCAATTATAAATTATTAAACTTTTTGCTTATTCATAAAAATAATAAAATAAGTATTATTAAGTTCAAAGCTTTATACCCTTACAAATAACTTTTAAATCCATTTGCTTTATACAGTACTCGTTTTTTGAATTCAATATCGGACAATCTATTAAATTTTGGCATGTTCATTAAAGTAGCATAAGAAAATAATCTTTCTACTGGAGCTGAAAAAGGTAATGTGGTATTAAATTTCAAAAATAAGCTTTTAACAACTGGCAAATAATTTAAAGACTCCAAAGACATCGTTTTTTCATTTAAAAACCTCATTAGTTCATTTTCTTCTTGTTCTTGAGGTGCAAAAGCCGTGTTTAGTAATGCATTTGAGCTGTCATCATCAAAATCAAAAAACGTGTCTTCAGTATCCTCATTATCTGGAACAGCTGATTCCGGCTTTTTAGGCCTGACCAATTCTTCAACAAGCCTTTTTATTTTTGATTGTGTATTTTAATCGAAGCACGAAATCCATTTTGCTCTAAATTTGGGTTGCGTGAGTGCTGCTATAGCTGCTAATTCGCCATTGTTAATGATTTCAAAAAAATCATGAAATCTTTTGTCTCAAGCTTCCTTTAAATATTTCAACAGTGGCTCACACATAGACAAACTTTTATTTGCCGATAAAGTATTCCATTTTTTTCGGATAGTCAACAATGTTTGTAAAAGATAACCATAATGACAATCTTTTTCTCTTTGTAAAATATCAATCGCTGAAGCCAGGGGTTGACACAATTTCAAATAATCTTCAATGAATTCAAAATCTTCTTTTCCTAAGATTTTATTAGATTCCAACATGTCATGAATTATTTCATCGTCAATTTTTTCTTTTAACGAAATGGTTTGTTTAAAGGCGTCATACGTAGAATTCCACGTTGTTATAACGGGCCTCTGTAAACTGTATTCAAAAATTTTTTTCATTTCTTCTCGTTTTTTTGGTGATCTTGAACATTTCCATAATTGTTGGCATTTTTCCATGACAAATTTATGACACTTTTTAATATTTGGAACTCTGTCAATTGCATCTACAAGATCTTTTGTTGCAATCAAACTCAAGGTATGGCTGACCTATCGAAAATGACGAGATAGTGTTATATTTGAAAATATTGCTTCGTCTTCTACAGGATTTATATTATCGTTACTGTTCATAAACAGTGATTCTTCGCCATCATTTTCTTCAAACTCTTCCATTTCCTCTTCAGGATCATTTGAATCCTCATTTGCAATAATTTTTATATAATAATTTGAAAATTTATTAAGATTTCATAAAGATTTTTCATATAAATTTAAAGTTCAATTTTTTTATTTTTTTTATTATATTTATAACTTTTAAGCAAAATTAGCTTTTTTAATAAATTTAGATTTGTTTGATTAAATTTTGTTTCATGAGAAATCATAAAATCTAAAGAAAATCTACCAATAATTGACAGCTATTAATTTACTTTATTATTTAATATTAATTTAATTCAAGAATTGATTATATTCATCCAATAATTTAAATGTCTATTTATTTAATTTTTAATACAATTGATTGAAAATAACAATTTAAATAACCTGGAAAATAATTTTCTGGATTTTCTATTCCAAATTCTTTAAAGGCTTCAACAAAATTTTTCCCATTATCCGTAACTGTAGATACAATTTTTTCAGTAGTTAGCTCGGAAGTCGAATAGATAATAGATAGTTGCTTTGCTATATTGGAAAAGGTATGCGATCCTTCAAATCGTCTACAAGCTAAAGCTGCTGATCTTCTTTCCAAAGATATATCATCAATCTGAAAATAGAAATAATTTTGATTTTATTGTAATTTCTTAACTACTTTATGTGAATAACATGTCATCTTACCCAATGAGCAGTTACACCTAAAAATCTTCTATTCGAGCCAGTCCAAATATCTGCTGTTGTACAGACATGGTTTGCATTAGCTAAAGCCATTTTAATCTTGTCTAATTGTTTATTATATAAATCATCAACTTTTTTTCCAGCAGTATAACGAGTCAAATGCTTTAATGGAGCGTTTCCATGTTTAATTTTGAAATCTAAATATTTTAAATAAAATGTTATTCATTAATATAATTAAAAAAAATATTATATAAAATATACAACCATTAAATATTTTTCGAAAAGCTGAATCTTCAACTAGACGAAGAGAAAGTTGATTTCTCAATAAAAACTCAACAACATTTTTTTCAAAAGTATTTTGAGAAAAAGCACATGTCACACGTCGATAAACAACATCATTTTCATCTTCATCATCACCATCCAATTTTTTAAATTTTTTATATTGCTGATAGCTTTGTAGTTTATCTTCATGTTTTCTCTAAAAATATAATTATGTTAAATCATAAAATTAATACAAAATAAACATTTAATATTATTAAAATTTTTTGGTTTTGTATGAAATAGTATATTTTCCACCTAGAGCGAGTAAAAATAAAGAACTCCTGTTTGGCTTGGATGACAATTCACATAAAATTAAAGTCATTCTTCATTTACTCTCGAGGTGAAAATACAAATTTTCCAACAAGAGGCCAAAAATACCATATTCTATTTTCGACGACAGGAGAAAATATGGTACTTTTGGACTGATATTAAAAAAGCAATTTGATGACATTGTAAAAAAGTGAACACAACATTTCATTCTGTGTTTACTATAACAGATAAAATTTAGTATTATTCTCACCTACCAACATGGCTGACCTTTTTTTCTGATAAGGTATATAACTTTAATATAAATAATGTTCAATTTTATATATATATATAAGAGAAAATTCATCATTGAACAAGATATTTATTGAAACATGATACTTGATATTTCATCTAAATATTAACTTTATATTTGAATGTACTGTCATAAAAAACATCAAAATTTTTTTTCAATTCATACCATTAAATATTGACTTTATTAAGGTATTTTTAAAAAAATACAATTTTTACTTTTTAAATTTTGCAAGTCACAATAACAATAAATAAATTAGTTAATTCAATAACATATACACATAAAAACAATAACCTTTAAATGGCGATAAAAATTTGATGAAACTTTAAGATTTCTATGAATAATTTGGTTACAAGTCATGCATTTTGCTATGATTTTATCGCCATTTGATTTCGTCAAATCTGCTTCGAAAAATTTTCCATCCAAATAACAAGTTTTACAGCAGACATCTAACATTTCTTTTTGCTCATCACTTAATGAAACAGAAGGCGCCGTTGAAACATTTGTAATTCCTGTAGAATTACTCAATCGTGATAACTCATAATGGGTACCATTATTTGCTGTCCCCTGACTTCCATCATCATGTAATGGTTCACCATCGATACCAACTCTTAAACTAGCTAGCAATTCATCTGTACTATCCACTGAATTTTCTTCACTGTTCATTTTAAATCCTTAAAGTGAATAACAAAACAATGAATAACATAATAAAATATAATGTATTCATAGGTTTATTGATCCAGTAAGAATTGATTTGAGAATTTATTTTATAAATGATATTCCTAAAATTAAATTTTTACGAGGTCTAAAATTTGTAAAGTATGAATTTAATTATAATCTTTTTAACGAAAATTCAATTTTACAAAACCCAACTTTGTTAGAAAAATACATAAACATTAATTTCATGCACTATCTGTGCATTTGACATCAAGTCAGTCCCGCGAATTTTTCTTTATACGTATCTAGTACCTTGATTTACATATAGGAGGTGCGGACGCCCCTCATATATATACACTTCCGTTTCATTAGTTCCGTTGCATGTACCGTCATGAAATCAATTCACTCCCGTATAATTTTTTTATACGTCTCTTATGGGAGGTGTATACCGTTGCTAAAGAAGTTTCACTTCAAAATAGAAAATTTATAATGACGTTATTGAGTAAAGTACGGAATGCCAAAGTAAAAGGTTATCTTATACAGATATCTACGTTTCCTAATTTTTTCAAAAAATTGTCAGCCAGTTTTATGTTATTGTACAAAGATTTGCATTTATATTAATTGCGGTAATAAAATAACTGGTGGTCTATAAATTATTCTTTCAGTTACAGATTAATCATAAATTTTCATACACAAAACATATACAAAAAATTTTATAGGTCTAAATCATAAAAGTGTTGAAATGAGACAATGTAAATTAAAAAAATTTTTTTTTCTATGAATTGTTTAATGAATTCCGTAATGAATTGTTTTCTCGAATACTATAAACTTTAGATAAATACTTAAAACAATAATTGATGTTAAATAAATAACACATTTTGCAAATTATAATATGGAGATATTTGAGTTTATCTAATTGGTGAAATAATATAATTGAATAAAAAAATGTTTTTTTCATGTTGAAAACGCGTTGTTAAAAAAAAAACCAATAATTGAAAAAATGCACTAAAAAGTATTAAATAAATTAATTAAATTTCTTAAAATTACTTTTATACAGTTTCATTGCAATAATCAAGATAAAATTTTACAACAAAAATTATAAAAGAAAAGGGTGTGCACTGATTTTCAGTAAATCTAATAATAATTTCAATACTATTTTTAATAATTTCTTAAAAAGATTTTAGAAAAAATTTCAGCAACCACACTTTTCTTTTTAAATTGTTGTTGTAAAATTTTCTATTGATTATTGCAATGAAACTATATAAAAGTAATATCAAGAAAGTTAATTTATTTATTTTATACTTTTTAGTCTATTTATTCAATTATTGTATTTTATTTTTAAAGCATGTTTTTAAAATTTTGTATTTTCTATTTTTAAGTTAAAATTGTTTTTATTATCATTTAGAGTTACATTGCAACCAGACTTTTCGAAGATTACACTCAGGTACATCCGTTATCGGCGACTTGGTACTCCAGTTCGACCTCTTCACCCTAAATCATTATTATGCATTATAGATTCACTTTCAAACCTCGAATTAGGTTTTAGCAGCCCCGAAATCCCCCGGGGAACCCACCTCGACCCAGAGAAAGCCTCCCCACTTATACTTTCTCGGAGACGACGTCCATGCGTATTCTGGACAACGTGCATCACTTTGTGGCAATTGTTTGATCTCAAATTCGGCTTTAGCAACCCTGAAAACCCCCGAGAAACTCGCCTCGACCCAAAGAAAGCCTCCCCATTTATACTTCCTCGGAGATGACTTTTCACACCCATTATCATCGACCTGGATGTCCAGGTACCAAAATGACAACTGATTATTGTATTGTCCAAAACCAAAGTCTATGCCAATTGTCAGAATTTATATCTGTCAAAAAGTGCCTGAAATTGAGCGTGCAAGATTTGATTACAGACAGACAAACAAACAAACAGACATGAAGGCGAATATAAGAAAAGCGTATATAAAAAAATAATATTTACCTACGTTAAGTCTGCTTTAAGACTAATTATCTTTCGTTTTTTATGACAAGAACAAGTAAATTGAATTTGAGAAAATTTCTATAAGTTACTTAAATTTATGAAAAAGTCAATATAAATCGTCATTTTCGCAGAATTATGAAGATTATGATTATTTTTGCGGAAATTATAAAGTTATGGAAATTATTTATAAAAACGTTTTCGATTGGAAAATTTGTGATTATTGCAGTTGAATTTTGTTACATCATCATCAGTTATATCCTCGTTAAAATGACCCGAAAATTTCTGAAAGAATCGGAACAAATATTTTTCCGGTCTTTAAAGAATGTTTAACGGCATGTCGGAGCTGCAGCAATCGAGTTTTGCTTTTTTTATTTTATCAATATCTTTTTAAATTCTTTAATTAAACAAATATAATGACTTGTCCGCACTAAAGCTATATTTATACAATAATTTTTGTTAAAATAAAAAATCATTTGGACTTGTTATTTTTTTATGAGCTTGGATTGGAAATTAGATATCAAACTCGACAAACCTAACCTTAAAATACGACATATTGAAAGTTTTTATTATAACTTTGTATGTATAATATTTTGGTGGGTTTTTTGAGTTGTCCGCACTAGAGTTTAATCTTACAAATTTTTTCTTTGTAGCAAAGAAACTCGATTGAACGCATCGTTTATTCATAAGTTAAGATTGGAAATATTATTAGAAGGCGGACAGCTTCGTCATGCTCTTAAGAGGCGGTCGGGACCAAATCGGTGACTTGCGGTATATATCAAGTCAGCATTTTTCGCTTTACGATAATATTTTGTATATTTTTATGGCTTTTAATACTTCAAATTATTCTTTATATACATGACTAGAGGAAATGACTATATTTTTACCATATGAATAAGTAAATAAATTATTATAAGCATTTATTACAAATATCAAACTGACTTGACATATACCGCATGCAAAAAACTGTCGTGTCGATTGTTAGGTGGCATTTTTCGCTTTATAACAATATTTTGTATATTTTTGTGGCTTTAACTATTTTAAATTATTCTTTATATACATGACTAGAGGAAATGACTATATTTTCACCATATTAATAAATGAATAAATTATTATAAGCTTTTATTACAAAAACCGAACTAAGTCACCGATTTGGTTCCGACCGCCTCTTAAGAACTATTATGAAATGGAAATTGATAAATTTTTCAAGTTTTCCGAATCGTTCCGACATTGAAATTTCAATTATAAGCTGTTACTCATAAAATTTGGAAAAGTTTATTGTATGCAACTATTTTTCCAGTGATTCAGTTGTAATTTATAAAATTGTGAATTTGGGTGATTCATTATGTTTCTTTCCGTAATATTTATCTGATTTTGGAGCTGCAGCAATCGAGTTTTGCTTTTTTTATTTCATTAATATCATTTTGAATTCGTAAATTAATAGTATATTGTGTAACGAGTAAGGTTTAGTTGACTATTGCGCACGAGGGCAAGTTGGCGCACAAGCGTAGCGAGTAGCGCCATTGCCTGAGACTCTCTCTCTCTCTCATATCTGCCGTACGACTGACTCGTAATAGTATATTTCAATACTTTTTGGTACTATTATTTGTAATTAAATTACATACTTTTAATTCACCAATTTCACGTACATACGGAATAATTACGATTTCGTTGATGTAAAAATAATACAAGAATAGATGATACGATTTACTTTGTCAGAGGTTAAAGCGAGATAGAGTATAAAATTCATCACATGGTCGATGAGATACAGTATGAGGGCGCTGCGCTTGTATAAATCTTTGCGATTTTACATTAATTAATGCTTTTGCGTGACATTATTTTACAGAATGTAACGTATTTACGTGATTTAATACAAAATAATATTATACATAGCTGTGAAACACACGCCCTCAAAAAACAACACACGTAGCGCGCGCTATTAGCTACTCACTACTACCCCGAAAACGCATGCGCTATAGGCCACTTACTCAGCACGGATGAGAAAAACAAATATAATGACTTGTCCGCACTAAAGCTATGTTAATACAATAATTTTTGTTAAAATAAAAAATCATTTGAACTTGTAAATTTTTTATGAACTTGGATTGGAAATTATATCAAGCTCGACAAACCTAATCTTAAAATACGTTGTATTGAAAGTTTGTATTATTACTTTTTATGTAGTATTTTCGTGGGTTTCTTGAGTTGTCCGCACTCGAGTTGAATCTTAGAAATTTTTTCTTTGTCGCAAAAAAATGTTATTAAACGCATTGTTTATTCATAACTTAGGATTGGAAATATTATTAGAAGACTGGAAGCTTCGTCATGCTCTTAAAAATAAAAATAATGTTATCTAATTTTAAAAATAATATTAATCTGAATAATATATCCTCATCAAAAAAGTTATTGTAATTTATATATTTTTGGAACCTTTCCAATTTCATGTGTACCACCATGGTATTATATGGGGATATCCACCCAACTTTAAATTCTCTAGTAACAGGTCATTATTTAAACTAGGTTATAATCTTTTGTGCTATCCTTTAACTCTATTTCTGATGTATTTTGTAAATGTGCCACAAACGGCGCAGCAGATAATTCTATAAAAAGTAAATTTACACATAAGATAAATTACGGTAATTTTTTATGTGTAAAAATGAATGTTTCATAGAAATATCTACTGCGCCGTTTGTTAAACATTTACAAAATACATCAGAAATAGAGTTACAGGATAGCACAAAAGATTTGAACCTAGTTTAAATAATGTGCATCATGCGGTAACCCAGTAACAGCTGTAATATGACCTGTTACTAGAGAATTAAAAGTTTTGTGGATATCCCCATATATCAAAAAATATGATCATGACTTCTTCGGATTTTTTATGAATTTCTAATATATTGAATAGTGATTTTTGAAGGGCATATCATAGTATTAATTAAATTAACTTATTAATAAACTGAAAAATTGCCTAGTATTAATAAATCAGTGCGATTTATTGTATTTATTCACAAAAAAAATTTATAGCTTAGTCGTGTAAAATGGCTTTATTTCCACTATCGAACAATTCCATGGTATGCTTAACTATTTCAAGAGTTAAAAAAATTTAATAATACGTATATTTTTTTATAACTTCAAAATCGTTACTGAGAATCATAAATAATTTTCACGGTATTTTATTGTTAGCAGGTCGTATATCTCTATCCATTTATAATAAAAAAATTCAATTTTCTGCAAAACCTTATAATTGTAGCAAAAAATAAGAAGAAAGCCCCATCTCGTATAATAAAAAGCAATATTTTCTCTTATGAGAAAAAAATTATTTTTATCGCTTCGTTTCAAAGAAAACTTTGAAAAACTGAATTGTCCATCCAAGCCTCAATATTTTATGTTTTTCAAGGTTTTTTTTAAAACGAATCGATAAAAAAATTTTTTCCTAATCAAAGAAAATATTGCTTTTTATGATACAAGATGGGGCTTTCTCTTTATTTTTTGCTAAAATTATTAGTTTTTATAAAAAAATCAATTTTTTGATTACAATAGGACATATATACTCGACCTCCTCTTAAGGATCTTTAATAGCTATTAAACTCTCTACAAGATTGTAATAATTCATCTCGATGTACTTCCACAGAGTTCGTGAAGTTTCATTAACCTTTCAATCAATAGACAGAAAATATAAAGATTCATCCGTATTCTTAAATGATCTCATAGATTTATAATCATTTATTCACCAATAATTTAATAAATATATTCATACGATGATAAAACGTAAAAAATATTTCTGAAGAATTTTTTAAAATACAATCTAGAAGGTTTCTCCTGAAAACTTTACAGTGCTGTTCAATTCTAAAGCGATCCTTAATTGTTCATTAATTGTGAATACGATAAAATTAAGGTTACTATTCCTTAGTAAAACTTAATGAATCAAAAAAGTTCAGAAGGTATCAACGACAATCATGACAATTTTTTTCACAAGAGTTCGCAAAGTTGTATTATGGACTGGTACCAAAAACCGCAAAAAATTAGAAAGGTTCTTTTACATCAGGATCTTTCCAAACCTTAATGTACATTTCAACCGGGGTATTTCACCTGGATACGGAGGACATTTATAACTAATATAGGTAGCTAGGAGAGTTTCCGTAGCCGATGGAGATCCACGGCTCCACCAAAGTTTTTCCTATGTATTTTGGTGCCCTGAACACGAATTTCGAGGGTGGATAGCTGGAAAATAGTTAGGAAAATCTCTAAAGTAAATTTTCTGGTTGTTAATTTTTCGTATTTTTCATCAAATATTAAGTCGAAAATATTCTTATCAATTTTGCGGTACATTGCACCATTTCTCTGTAAAAACATCATAAATATAAAAAAAACTCATTTTGCCATTTTTAATGATTTTTTTTATTTTATTGCACCAATCATTGGTGACTAATATAATTAAGAATTTTTACATTTTAATTAGCTAAAATTATTCTTTAATCCACCAACTGTTGATAAAAAAAGAATGGTTTAGGCTGGTTGTGGTCTTCCTTTAATTTTTCACGAAGAATTAAACCGCTTATTCAGACAGTACCGCGCAACGGTGCTCACATGAAAAAGTCAGGTCGGGAAATAGGGGAGATTGCTATAGTAACATTAAAGTCCACGGTTCCAAAAATTTTTTTTATATATTTTGTCACTAAACATTAATTTAAAGGGGGTGAAGTCGGAAAATGTCCAGGAAAATTTGTATGATATAATTTCCAAAATAGGAAAAGTATATTTTTTAAATAAAAAACATTTTATCGCTTATTTCATGCAATTTTCAAGCCAAAGTTATGAAAAAGAATAAGTTTTATAATTTTTTTCAATTTTTCATATTAGAATGAGACTATTGTTACAGTGCAGCAGAGATTAGAATAGGATTTTCTAAAATTTTATTACAATTGCTAAATTTATGTTATAATTTATAAATACGTTTAATTAATCGTTATTTGTATTTTAATCTTATTACATTTTTTACACGTAGAATTTTCGCTACAAGAACAATATGTACAGTACGCTATTCATTATTTTATGAAGTTTAAAAAACTTGTGTTTTTATAATTTATAAAATTTTTTAACGAAGTACAATTTTTTTCTGTGAACTACTCTTTTACTGTTACATATTTTGTAAAAATATATCTTTTTAATAAAAAAAATAGGTATATGATTGATTGGAAATATTAATTTTAATTAATTTAATTTATGTATAACCCTGTTGAAAAAACTCACTGACATGGTAACATTTTTTTTAACTATTAATAATTGAATTTATTGATTTGTTGATTGTAATTCTTTAATCATTTATTTTATTTCCGCAATTCAATCCAAAATATCCTTAATTTATAATCCTTCAGTTGAAAATTGAGGCAGCACACTAATTATAACACATCCAAAATAATTTATAGCAGCATCATCAGTGTCTCAACCAAATTTTAAAATTGCTAAGCATAAACTTTCAAAACGGATGTCAGGAAAAAGTAATTAACATTGTAAAAGAATTTTTTTATTACAGATAACTATTATGTGAAAAACTTTTTTAAAAATAAAATCATATAATCAAATTATCCATCAAAAAGTAAAACCATTCCTTAAAAATCTTTAAGATTTTTATCAGTATTAATATTAGCAACTTTTCCTAAACTAGTATTTTTTTTATTTTAAGTAACATAGAAAAAATAACCTGTTTGTGTAACTGATTAAAAACTGCTCACTTGTTAAAATAAAAATCTGGTGGCACTCATATATATAAATATATATAATATATTAATTTTTTATATATATATATATATATATATATATATATATACCTGTGTGTGTGTGTGTGCGCGCATGTGAATTGACATAAAATATCCGATGTATATGTATATACATATATTCATAAGCCCATGTGTGTGCGTGCATGCGCCTTAACAGGAATAGCCCCATATATATATATATATATATATATAAAGAAAAATATATATATAAACTCAAGTACGTGTGTCATGCATGTAAATTGACATGAAACGTCCCGTGTACATAAGCCTGTGTGTATGTGCGCGCGTGTGAATTAACATTAAATATCCCACGTATATGTGTACACAGATATACACACATATATATATGTATATATATATATATATATATATATTCATAAGCCCATGTGTGTGCGTACATGCGAATTGACAGAAACGGTCCCATATATATAAATACAAATTTCAAATACATGTTTAGATGTTACTGCGCCTTCGAGTTGATAGGATATGTCGAATATATGAAAACCGGTGCGTGCGTGTTGACATGATACGTCCCATATATGTGAATTTAAGGGCGCTCGGATAGGTGTGTTAGAGTTGTCATGAAATGTCCCATATATATAAACCTGTATAGGCGTGGGTAATAATTGACGTGAAAAATCTTATGTATATTAACGTGTGTGAATGCATGCAAATCAATATAAAATGTACCATATGTATAAACCTGTGTATATGTGCGTGCGTTCGAATTGACATGGAAAATCCCATGTATATTAACGTACGTGTGCATGCATGCGAATCGACATGAAATGTACAATATATATAAATCTGTGTGTTTGTATGCGTTTGAATTGACATTAAAAATCCCATGTATATTAACGTGTGTGTGCATGCATGCGCAACGACATGTACTGTCATATATATATATATATATATATATATATATATATATATATATATATATATATATACAAACCTGTAAACGACATGAAATATCTCATATATATATATATACCTGTTTGTGCTTACGTTCCAATTGACGTGAAAAATCCAATATTTATTAAAGTTTGTGTGCATGCATGCGAATTGACATGAAATGTCCCATACATATGTAAACCTGTGCGTGTGATTTTAGTTATCATGAGTTATTTCAGAATTCATATTAGAAGACGTAGAGGATTGTTGTCCGATTTCTCCTCGAACAGCTATAAAATTTGCCGCTTTTATAAATTTATCTAATTTACCACGACATGAATAATAGCCTTCTTGATAACTTATTCGCTCTTCGATTTGCTCACCTAATTTTTTTTCATCAACAATTGTTTCTATTTCGCTTTATACCGTTTTAAATTCATTGTTGTCTTCAATTAATTTCTCTTTTCTAAGCAAAAGTTGATATTTCTCCGTTTCACTATCGTAAGTGTCTAAAAACTTTTTTAATGTTGTTAGTTTCGCCTTTAAAACACCGCGTTGTTTTTCAAAAGATTTGACCTGTTTGGCGATATCTGACGTTTCAACTATTTTAATCGTTAAAATTAGGGATTAAGTTTGAAAATAGGATGGCTATATATTCTTAACAAACAAACAAACACGTAATTACTCAGTAGTTGCTTGACTGGATTCTTTACTGTTGATTTATACACCAAAACGCCTTTGTTTAGATTGCTTGTAGATGCTGATAGATATGTGGTTACGTTCAAAACCTTCCTTGATAATTCGTTCTTGTCGTTCTGTTATCGTTATTTTCGTTATTTTTTGTTTCGTTAATTTGACTCAAAGTTGCGTTCAAAACTTTGTCGTCTGATGATGCCTCTGCTTTCGTTGATTGTTGACACTAGTTTTTAAAAAAAACTGCACGATTTATAGATTGATTTCAATTTTTTTGTTTTAAACTTGCACTGGTATACACTTAGAATATTCACTTGTATAACGTTAATAATGATATGAGTATGCGATACTTTTTTACACGTGGATTATGCTCGAAGGACCAAATGTTGCATTATGAGGTCTTACAGCTTGATCTCGAATCCACGAGTGTATAAGCCTTTTGTGTTAACTTAATAAAACACAAAAATATTCTTTTTAGAGTAAAATAATCTAAGTTTATTAAAAGAAATATACAAATACAAGTTTTTCGTTATGACTGCCTGCTCGAGAGGCTAAGCAACGAGTGACGAAGGTACAAAATTTCCTAAGCTAGAAAGGTTAGTGTAATAAAAAAATGACAGCGTCGTTTCAGTACAAAAATACAAATTCCTACTCTTACAAATCTAAATTGTCATATAAGTAAAGAACGTTAGTTGAGATCAAGGGGTTTTCCGGCAAATAAAGACCCGTACTAATTACTACGTGTTTTCCACTATGTTATAAATATATAAAACTCAATAGTACCTTTTTCTTATATTAAAGAATATATTCCTTTTACACAGAATAAAGATTAAGAATAAGCAAAAATATGTTAAACTTTAAAGCTTTAAGATAGATATGTTAGACTTAAATTATATATTTTATTACGGTATTTTAGTAGAAAAAATTTTTTTTTTAATTTTTTGTCCCTTCTTTTTAATGATCTCAAAAGAAAATATATTTTTCTGTTGCACGGCAACACTAGTGAAAAATGAAAAATATAATTATAATAATTTGAAACCAATAGCCTAAAGACCCAAATACCCCTTTATGGGATACTTGGGTCTTTGAGTTATTGGTTTTAAATTATTTTTTCAATTATTTCTTTTGTTAAATTAAAATCCAAAGATCCAAGTATCCCCTAGAGGGGTATATTTATATGTGTCTTTAGGTTATTCGTTTTATATTTAACTAAAGAAATAATTTGAAAAATAATTTTTAAAAATATCTTAAAAATTTTTTGCGTTCGAATTTGCTGACGTGCTGATAAACTTTTTCGCGTGCGAAAGTTTTCTTAATCGACACTTTCGCCTGTGACTGTGTTATACTGCCTTTCACATGCGAATGCGTTGGAAATTTTTTTTTGTGTGCGAATATACAGGAATATCTTATTTGTGAAAGTAAAAGTTTTTCGAGTTTCTTGTACGAAAAATGGATGGATTTTCTTCTTCAGGATCGGGATGAGGGGAAAAAAAGAAGTGATTTCGCGTACGCAAAGGCGGCTTCACGTACGCTACAAGACGCCACTGAGACAAACTCAAATCTTTATTCAATTTCTTATCTCACTAATTAAAAAACAAAAATCATATTTATTATAAATGTTATCATGGAAATGATTTTTTTAAATAATTAAATTATGTATTCATATATTTGAGATAATATGGTTAATGCATGAAAATACAAAAATAAAATTTGATACACAGTACATATTTACTTATGCACAAGATTAAAAAAACATCTATTGTATAAAATATATTTTTTGTGCATCTAAAATTTATGTGATTAGATACTTTTATTTATACGTCCCTGGACGAGATTTTGAAGTTAAGATTCGGAGTAGTTTTAGTTTTAGATTTTAAGTTCTCAAGTCAAAATTTTTTGTGAAGAATGCACTTATATTTATAAAAAAAAATTGTTTACATAAAATGTATAAAAACATAAGTTAATTTGTTATAAAATAACTTTCATTATAACATTCATATTAAATATAATTTTGTTTTTCATTGGAGTAATGAGTTAATTGAATAAAAGTTTTTTCACATTGTATAAAAACTTTACTTTATTTGTTGATTTAATTTATTTGGTATAACCTTATTCTCAATGTATTAATTCAGAATTATATTTAAATAATAGGAACAATAAAATAATCAAGATGGTTCCCTCGAGATCATAGTTGATTCTCAATATTTTTTACTAGATCTAGCGTATGCTAATGCAACGTGCGCTAATCTCTGTTGATACAAAATTTCAGCGTACTCAAGGAAAGTTCCATACTAGCGTACGCAGGGATGGTGCCATACTAGCGTACGCTAAGAGAGTTTATAGACAGAGATTAGCGTACGCTAGAGTTAGCTTACGCTTGTTCGCCGCCTAGACACACTTAATTTTTTATATTAATTAATTAAGATCTTCGTTAGAAAAAGTTAAAGAAATATGCTATTGTAATATTTAATTCTATTAGAAATATTAAAATATAAATTTCATGTTCACGTGTTAGTTTAACAATAAATCGTAATGTCGCTGTTACAGTCATGAACTGTGAGCGTAGAGTTTTTCTAAAACCAACCCTGTTTGTAGCCCAAGGAGATTTGTAAGCTGCTCAAGTCTATTCATAAGGTTTTTCGTGAGTAAAAGTTCCCTAAACTATTCGTTAAGTTTCTAACAGTCTCAGGATTCAAAAAAGATAACTAAATTTTTAATCTGATTACCGTTTAATTAATAATAAAATTATTAAATATTAATAAAGAAAATTAAATTAATAACTAACATTTGACTATTAATTGAAAAAAATTACATTGATGACTAAAATCTAATTATTAATTTAAAAAAATTGAATTAATAACTAAATGTAAGTTTTCAAAAAAAAAATTTAATTCTCAATTAAAATAATTAAATTGATAATTAAAATTTAGTTATCAATCACATATCTTATAATTTATAATCGAATTAGCATTTTAATTATTAATTAAACATTGAGTGACTAATAACTAAAAAAATCGTTTTCTTTCCAATTTTTCATCACGTGTACATACACATGTACATACTTGCTTACACACATAGACACAAATCCACACGCACGCACGCACGCACCCACCCACGCACGCGCGCGCGCACACACACACACACACACACACACACACACACACACACACACACACACACACACACACACACACATACTTGGACTAAATATAAGGGACATTCTGGTTCAATTCGCACGCGTGCTTACACAGATTTATATATATATATATATATATATATCACGGTGATGATTATGATGATGATAATGATGATAATAATGTTGATGATAATGATGACAATAATTATGATGGTGATGATATATATGATGGTTACCATGATGATGAACATGATGATAACGATGATAATGACGAATATGATGAGAAGGAATTTCACAATGACGATTACGATGACGATGAAGATGACGATGACGGTGACGATGACGATGACGATGACGATGTCGATGACGATGGCGATAACGATGACGATGAATATGACGATGATGATGACGATGACGATGATATCAGAAAGGATAATAATATAAATATTAATCTACACAAACGCATACATATATACATATTCTGACAACCGGGTTCTCATCTAGACAAAAAATGTTCGAAATGTTTGGCATGGTTGACGGGTAGCATCGATTTTTTGAAGATGATAGTTCTTGTCCCTGGGTAGTCCTGGCAATCTGGACATCATCTGTAGGGACAACCTTTGAAATTACAAGCATTGTATATAACTTACATTTGTAGTCATGGATGGTATTATTACTACCTCTGATCCTGCTAATCTGTGCAGCATCTATAGAAGTAACTTTTAAAATTCAGCGCACCGATGTTTAATTATATTTACAGTCTCGCTGTTGGTATCTTTTAGTTCCCTGGATGGGAGGGGGGCTGCTCTGCAAACTGTACAACGCTTTGTCATCGCTTCATGAGAAGGACAGAAGATATGAAATCAATATACTAAACAAAGACAGCAATATATGGTGTATTGTTCAGGAGCAGCCCCCCTGGTAATTTTAACAACTTATACTACTTTTATAGAGAGGGCGTTTAATATGTGGCAAAATATTCATAAATTACATTTATGTTTCCATGGATGATATCTAACCGTACCCTGTGATAACCTGGTCGTCATATAAATGTTAGATTTCTTTGAATTCCTTTATGATTTAGATAGTATATCTATGTTTTTTGTTAATGATGTCTTAGAAGATTTAGATATGTTTTGCAACTTGATCATTATCTGTAGAAATAACTTTGCACCCTAATCAATTTTAAAATGATTTGACAAGAAATTAAAGCAAATTCCATTAAGAATACGAATGAATATTCCTTTAAAATTGATTGCGAAAGTTAAATGATGAGATAAAAATTGAGATTATAATTCATGAAACATTCATTCATATAATATTGGATAAGAGCATAAAAAAAATTTCCGACTCAATATAAACATCACAATTATCTGCTACACGGTGTTTTTCTTAAAGCTAAAATGTTGGCCTATTATGACGCTAAAAAGTGCGTAAAGGGTGTTGTTTTTCTGTATGCCAAACAATATCCAAAAATTCCTCTCTGGAAATCAAAGCTGATCCTATTCTAGATACATAATAATGAGAAGATTATCGATAAGAATTGCTAAATGGAAAAGATATCTCAAAATTTTTCATCTTTATTAATATTAGTACAAATAGGAAATAAAAAAATGCCACATACGTCTTCTAATTAGATTTTTCGATATTTTCAATAGTACGAATATTTATGTAAGAACATATTCTAATTAGAGTCTTAGAAGTTATTTTAAGAGTAAGCCGGAGCAGTTTTAATTACCGACCGGAAAGTGAAAATGTTATTTTATCATAAATAAAATAATTATACTGTTTTCAAAAGAAATTGTTATCGAGCGCAATTTTTCATGAATACATGATTGTATTATAGATGTTTTTTCATTAAATTCACCATATTTTCACCAAGTTTTCATAACACCAACTCTCTAAAATGATTCTGAATCAGTCCAAACAGCATCTAAAGATGCACACTCGCCCTAGAAATCCAGAATCTTTTTTGCTATCCAGGTTTACTTTATTCATGAAATATATCATAGAAATCCAGGACCTTTTTTGCTATCCAGGTTCACTTTATTCATGATATATATCATGAATAAAGTAAACCTGGATAGCAAAAAAGGTCCTGGATTTCTAGGACAAGTGTGCATCTTTAGGGGCCGTTTAGACTGATTCAGAATCATTTTAAAGAGTTGGTGTCATGAGAACTTTTGTTCAGAATCGTCAAAACTACAACATACTGCAATTTCAGCCATTTTCACTGGAAACTAATTTCCAATCATTTCATGCGGGGTCCTTTACAATCAAAAACAACCTGAATATTGGAAAAAAAAGTGTCAGATTTTGAAGAAGTAAATAAGAAAAAATAATGTATTATTTAGTATTGTAATTCAAATATATGTTATAATATTATAATAATTTATTTTTTAGAAACAACTTTCATTTAAAACCTACTCCTATAACTTCTTAAAGTTTTATTTACACAAGTAAACAACTCAATTTCATTAGTTTTAGCATTAGCTTTAACATTAGCCTTAGCTTTTGCTTTGGCATTAGTTTTAGCTTTAGAATTAGCATTAGCTTTAGCATCAGCTTTAGTTTTAGCATGAGCTTTAGCATTAGTATAAGCATTAGTTTCAATATATTAAATTTTATCAATTTATCTTCATGATAAAATGTCCTAAACCCTCGTAAAATAAATTTGAAAACCGATCTTCAACTTATAATCTGCAGCAGGCATCGCCACCAGTGTGGATGCAAAATTCACAGATCCTCATGTAAATCCTCGTCGTCACTTTCGCCTCGTGTCTGAGGAAATACTGATACAGAAATTTTCAAAAAGCCTTGACCACCATCTTTCTAATATAGTTTCTATCATTTCTTCGACATTGGACCACACAACAGGTCTTATTTCTTCATTATCATTTTTATTTTAAAAAACTAACCTGTCAAATTTATACAAATATTCTAGCAGCTTGGTTCTTTTAGTTGATTACACATGATTTTAATAATTAGTAGGTTTTAGCTGGTGATTAATAATTTTTCATGCGATGTATTCTTGCTGCTTTTCTGGTATCTTATCTATTAATTTTATTATATTGTTTTGAGCTACGTGGTCACGTTTACTAGAAAAATGTTTTTTACCTTTATGAATTTTTATTCCATTTTCTAGTTAAACATATATAACAATTACAAACAGAATATTCATCTGCTAATGTTGCTTTCGTAATTTTTGGCAGTAAAATATTTTTGTAATTAGGCATTTCCTACAATGACCTCTTAGTAATATTCTTATCATATTCTGATAAAGTAAGGTGCCACGTTGTACATGTACTTAATGGGAATCTTTTGTTCTCTAAATTATAATTATTCTTTATAAATTCCCTTATCAATTTATTACAATTTTCTGTTAATCAAAAATTATTGATATTTTTGTTTCCAATAATGATTTTATTTCCATACATTCTACAAATTTTTTTTCTATTTTCTTCATGATTACTTCATTATATTATCTTGATGCGATGGCATGAAGAAAACTTTTAAACGCGATACTTAACAAATATAATAGCCACAATTATCGATAGTATATGTTTACCCCGTTCTCATTTTATTCGAAATATGCTGCCATAATTGACGATAACAAGTGATCAACTGACCCTGAAAGTGAAAAATATAAATCGCTATAAAAATACTGTTTCAAAATATTTATAACTTTCAAAAGCTATTGACGATGAAAATTTTTGAATCAAAACAATACAAATACTATTTTAGACTATACTACTATACTAACGTAAACATGAACTACAAAGTACGTACATAAACATCGCACGATTATTAGAAATCAACTCGATCCAGTTAAATCTTCATTTTCATCATACTTTGGTTTTAAAATAGTTTTATTATATGTTAAGAGCAGATCGGAGAAGATTCGATATCGACCGAGAGTTGACAATCCGTTGTTCAATTTTCTCCTACTATACGTACACTGAGAGAAAATTCATGCCAATAGAGCATGTAGTCTACGTATCCAAAGTTAGTAAGTAATATCCTATGCTTTAATAACAGCGCCATCTACTCTTACGAGGTTTGTGCTATCCAAAAACTGTTTGTTTACATGCTTTAGTAGCTCCCCACTCTAATATCCTTCGATAGCTAGCGCTGTATCCTCTCATGGGACGTGAAGGAAGTAAACGTGGCTTGTCCACTATTCTTTCTTTACTGCTAACTATGACATTCTTCTATTGCTCAAGTCGCCTCCTCTTTTGGGTGGCGACGCGAGCAAACACGGCTGGTCTATATCCAAAATCATGTTGCAAATTTCGTTAACGTATTTTCGTAGCGTGAATCTTTTATTTCTTTTCTTTTTTTATGAAGGGAGATACGTTATAAATATAACCTGTTAAACTTTTTAACTTTAAATAATTAATTTTTAACTTAAAATTTAATTATTTTAAACCGCTGGGGGGCAGATGAGCATGTACGATTTTACGCCAAAGATATTTCGAAGTAACGTTGGTCTAGTGCGTAACGTTCACGCTTTTCCTTTTGAGTACGCGAGTTCAACTCTCGGCTAGGGTCTTTTTTTTTAATTTTTTTTTATTATTTCAATAGTTTTTATTGCTTTTTTTATTTATATTTTTTTTATTTTCTATTTTTTTATTAATTTTAAAATCTATTTTTTCACAAGTTACTTAAAATATGCTCGTTTTTTTTATTAATATTTTTAAATAAATTATTTCATATAGAAAATAATTTAAAATATTAATAAATAAATAATAGTGATATTTACAATACTATAGTTCAATTTTTTCTTTATAAACATATTTCAATATACAATATATTATAAAATAAATAATAATAACTCAGTTTTATTTATTTATTGTAATTTATTGTGAATTTTATAAACTAAATTATAAATAAATTAAACTATACTATTATAAAATAAACATCACTATTATTTATTTATCAATATTTGTAATTGTTGAAAATATACACACTCATACTAGGTGTCGCCACCTATTGAGAATATTTTAGTAGACAGTTGAAGAGAATCAAGTTGCGTCTCGTCGTCGTTCAGTTCAGTTCAAGTCCGTCTGTTAAAGTCAGAGCTTGTATTTCATTATTGTATAGAGAGGTCATTTAATTAAGTTACTCTTGTATTGATTAAATAAATACTTTTCATTTATTATAAATTGTTCTCTGCTTTTATTAATTATTTAACAGGTTATGAGCCCAGAGTGCTTTTAACTGCGCGTTTTATTTAATAAAATTGAGAAAGGAGTTTGTGTGGTTTGGAGCGTGCGTCAGTCTGTTAGGTGAATTGTTTTATTGTTCTTTATCTCCTGGTGGAAGCGTCAGAGATGGCGAGTCAAGGAACAAATAAAAAAAAAAGAGACAGGGCGAAGGACAGCAGAGGGAGAAAAAGGAGTTGACTCCGGGTAAGAATTTTACTTTATTCTCTCTCAATTCTATAAGACAGTAATGGCGTCGCATGCACGCTTATAGAAAGAAAGAAAAGGACAGAGAATAGATAGCGTCGTGCGCTAGTCTATAGAGAGAGAGGTGAGAGAGAAATAAAATAAGTCGCCATGTTGGGTGAAATGACACAATGTGTGTCAGTATGACAGATTTATGCGTGCATGAGAAAATTTTGTATGCTTTGTGTGTGTGTGTGTGTGTGTGTGTGTGTGTGTGTGTGTGTATGTATATAGAATGAGAGAAGAGACCATGCACGCACAAAATAAAATTGATAGACTAAATAAACGACAACACGAAGTGAAGAAGGTTTTTACGTATGAACGTATTATGTGTGTGTATATATATATATATGTGTGTATATATATGTATGTATAGTGGATGCACGCGAAGGGTCTGAACATATTTATGACGGTATAGACGGAAATAAATGAGAACTGGTTAAAAACTAATATTTGCAAAAAGTGCCGCTTAGATTTGGTTAGATTTCGCTATAATTAAAAATAAATGTAAGAACGGACGCGTTTTTATGTTGAAATACTAAGTATGATTGCTTGAAGGAAGAAAGGCATTGGCCTGACTTCTGCAAACTGAAAGAGAATAATGCACACAAACATGGCGGTCGTAGGCCCAAGTCGAGTTGATGAAAAGACATCGACGCCGTGTACAATAAAAAGACCGTGAAGACGTGCGCGCGCAATTAGAAAAAGACAGAAAGACGGTGACTGCTAAAAGGCGAGAATAAACTCGCAGGTATATACATATACATATGTACGTATAACATGGTTATAGCATAAAGAAAAGAGACAGCATATAAGTGTGATCGTATATGTATAGGAATGTGCGCGTCGTCGCGATAAAAATGACAGATTAAGAAAGACACAGAATTAGTGAAGCGAAACGAACTAAATCAAAGCAGACAAAAATAAAGTTTACGTAAATGTATACAAAAGACCGATTAAAAAAAAAGACAGAAAAGAACGACTTTAAGAAAAATATATTTAAGAATGTTTAATTAATTGAAATTATCATTATACAGAGGAAAGAAGTTTATTGCAACTTCACAAAACATCCTCATGAGAATATGTATATGACAGTTGTTGAAGGCAGCATTGTATTCAAAATTATGACAGATTGAATACAAATTAGATAATGAATAATGACTATTTCAAATTAAAAATTTTATTTTATCAAGCTTGAACGTACGTATATAAAAATATTTTTTAATAAATATATCCATGGTTTTAAAAATAATATTGATCGATCATAGTTGCTGCTTTCACATACATAATAATACTTGTGTTCAGTATATTGTGTATGGGAATAATAGCACATATGTATAATTATAAATATAAAAATATACATAAATAACTGGCAAATTTGATTGATTTAACATTGCTTGTGTTCGGCATGTTAGATTGATTCTTTTAAATTGTCATAAATATGAATGACCTAATATTGCTTGTGTTCGGCATACTAGGTTGATTCACTTTATTTTTATAGATATATTGAGCTTGAAGGGCTTGTGTTCGGTCTATTAAGCTCATATATATATAATTAACTCTAACGTAAACTTTCTAGTTTTGCTTGTGTTTGGCAAAATTATATGAATTTTATTTATATTGGTTTACTATTCCTATATAGTTGACAAGTACGTTACGAGTGAAGAATTTGACCTGGTGATAAGGACAGTCACAGAGATGAAGACAGAGTGAAGACAGATTATATATGCCCTATTGTACGACAGGTGGCCACACTATGACTGATAAGAAAGAGAGAAAAGACAGAATTAACGACAGCAATGAGACTGAGAAGACGGGAGGGGCTATATAACGAGACAGAACAGAAAGTAGAATAAAGTGACGGTTTTGAAGACGGCTCTGTGAAAACTGTAGTTAAAGTAACTGCAGGAGGTCAAATAGCGACAGATAAGGAAAGACAAAAACAAATCAAAGGTTTGACAGCAAAATTGAATGATGTATTGGAAAAATAAGTATACGACGGAAAATACAGATGAAAATAAGAACGAAGACGGAGCTAAAGACAGAGAAGAGCGTATGGGATTACAATACGATTGAAACGATAGAAATAAAGATAGAGACAGAAAACAGAATGAATGAAATGACTGAATCAAAATTGTCAGGTAAAGTCAAATAAAAAGTTTAAAAAAAAAAAAAAAAAAAAAAAAAAAAATTTATAAATAAATATTTCGTTGTTTTGTCAATAAAATAGAAAAATTATGACAGAAAATTTGACGATAAGAGTAAGATTTTTAAGCATGATTATTATAATGAAAATTTTGATTTAGACCTATCTGACAAATTGGACAAGGTAATGGATAAGCTTAATTCAGTTAAGACAGAAATGGCAAAGAACAAGAGAGACGAAGAAAAGAGAAGAATAGAGCAAAAAAAAAAAAAAAAAAACGCTTTGATGACTTTGATGATAAAGGAGGGAAGCGCCACGCGGGTCTTTGGCAGCCAGGCTCTGGATTCGATGAGGCAGGAATTTGAACAGGGAAAGGAGAATGACTACAGGTAATTAGGCAGAAAGGACAGATAAATTTAAAGACAGCAAAACGACATATAAGGTAAACAATGATTTTGAAAATTATACACTTAATGCAAAAGGTTTCGGGAACTTGACAGAACACTTGGACGAACTCTTAGGACCAGTAAATAAACTGAAAATATTGCGTTTAATCCAAATAAAAGTTGATGAAAGACTTAATAAAGAAAACGACAGTATTTTAGACGTTTTTAAACAGTTGACAGAAATTATCAAAACTTGACTGACTGAAAAAGACGGACCAGTAAAAAGCTATTATATTTATAATTATATTTAATTAATTTTAACGACTCAATTTAAATTTGAGAACTTTGGATTATTTTGTCTGAATTAAGTTCACTGGACTTATTGTATGTTGTAGATAGTACTATTGTAGCAAATGAAAGTTCGTGATATTTTAATAAATAGTATAGATAAAGACTATCATGTTAGACTTATGGAAATTAAAGATTCAGTTGAATTGTTGAATAGAGTTTAAAGAAATTAAATTAAGTGAGATAAATGTAACTCCATCTAGTATAAAGAAAATTATACAACATACAGTATAATTCAGCGAAAGAAAAGGCAGTTAATTTTATAGACAGATTTGAAGAAATAGTAAGAAGTTATAATAACATGCCAAAAGTTAAATCGTTGCCTGAAGAAAACGAAAGAGATCTCTTTTATAATGCTATCATAAGCAAAGTACATCAAGTAGAAGGAATATATTTATGACAGAAATTGTAATGGTGAAAGGGTTATCTTATGATAAACTAAAGTTACTTATTATACAGGTTGAAAGACATCAAACGACAGCTATGACGGCCATATGAAAGGCGATACAGAAAGTGCGATGTTTTGAATGCGACAGCTATGGAAACTGTGCCAGTGACTGCCCACGACAGGTAAATAGCATAAAGAAGTGTTTCTTTTGTCAGAGATTTACTCGTGATCATGTGATCTCAACATGTCCAAAGCGTCAGGGACACTCGAGACAGAAAGACAGAAAAAGGTATGAATCAAAATATTATAATAATAAAAGTAAAGAAAGTACAAGTCGGACAGCATTCACAAATAAGATAGCTAATCTAATTAATATTGTCAATCAAAAACGAGCAAAATCTGTCAATAAAAGGAGACAAGAAAATTATGTAAAATACGACAGAGAAAAATATCAAAAAGGAGGCAGTTTTAACCAATTAGAATCTAGAAACAAGAAGACTAATGAACCGAGTGCTGACAGTGGTGCGACAGAACGTTTGACAAATTCAAAGTTGATTTTCAAGACATTTATTAAACAACTGGACGGAGTCCAATGCGCAAATAAAGACTGCAGCGCAAATCTTAAATCTAAGGGAGAAGGAAGCGTGCAAACAAATACGACTGATGAAAAATTTATTATATTAGACGGAGTAATCTGCATGGGAAACTTAAATGAAAATTTTTCATCCTTACTAATATATGATAGCCCTATTGGTTGATTGAATTTGAATCAGAAGCGACAGAAAATAATTAAAAACAAAGACAGGTTCTAGTATATGTAACGACAAGTAGAATGAATGAAGAACAGAATATTGAAGAAAATAATCAATTTAATGAAAAGCAAGAAAATCAGACAGTCACAGAAGAAAAATATTTAGACTGCAGACAGAAATATTCATAAATCGCATGATTTTAAAGTCAGTGAAGAATCTTAATGTGAGATTGAAAATACAAAAGCGACGGAGAAAATAAATACAAACAACTACGCTATGTTGTGGCATTTTCGAATGGGTCATGCATCAGTTGATTATTTAAGAAAATTACAATTAAAATTTCCTAATTTCAAAACTTTATAACAGGCTGTATTTGATGATACGTTGAAAGACTGCGAAGTGTGTATGATTGCAAAGTTTAACAAATTGCCATTTAAGACAGTCAAGCATAGAACAATTGAACCTTTGCAAATAATGAATTCAGACACAATGGGTTTTATGTAAACTATACGAAAGCAGAGATGTACGATTCAACAAAAAATTAGTCTACAAGGACAGATATGCAGCAACTGATATACAAGACTGGAAACAAATTGATGAAAAGATAAAGATACATAGTTTGTGAATTTTGTATTAGAAGACAATGAAAATGAAACACTAATACAAAAGCCGGAGGGAGAGAAAGTCTAAAGATCAGTTAGACGACCAAGAAACGAAAATAATAAGACTGATAAAAAGTAATAAGGATTGGAGGAGAGAAAATAAAAAAAAAAATTAGTAGGACAATCGACAAAAGTTAAGAAAAATAGTGAATATGAAGTGCAAGAATCGGAGGGAGAGAAAACAAAACGACAGATTGAATTATAAATGGAAACACAAACAAGTACAGAAAATAAGATAAATGAAGAAACTTATGTTTTATTAGCAGAAATAAATAATGACCTGAGTACAAACTTGGAAGCCATGAAGTCAAAAGATAAACAAAAAAAACAAAATGGACCAAAACTATTATTGAAGAATTAGAATGTATGTATAAGAATAATGTATGAAAATTAGTTGACAGTTCAATAGTAATGAATGACAGAAAAAGATCAAACATTATACATTCAAGATGGGTATTTAAAAGAAAGAAGACAGTAAAATAAGATATAAAGCCAGACTAGTAATTTGTAGTTTTAAAGACAGAAATGAGTATGACATGCAAGAAACATATGCACCGGATTCACGATTACATTTAATCAGATCTATACTGACAATGGCAAACAAATTGGATTTAAAAATATGTCAGATGGACGTGAAGACGCGAAGATGTAAATGGATATTTTTTTTTTTTTTTTTTTTTTTTTTTAAAAAAAAAGATTAATATATAAAGGATATTGTTATCCTCTATATAATTAACCTTTTTCTATGGAGATGTCGAGGGAGCCCAGCCCGGAACCGTTTAACACATTACATCATGCTAGACTGTCAGACACCGCCATACCGAAAACTTTGACTACCGATGGATGGTCAGCCACTTTTGTGACCAACAATCAACCGATACTCAATGAGGTCAGATTTCTTAAGAGTCGCGATATGGGTAGCACATACACTAATTTTCTTTCGAAAAAAAGTCAGAGGTGCCTGGCCAGGATTCGAACCCATGCCCACCGCGTTGAAGGCAAGAGCTCTATCCGTTACGCCACCGCGCTCCTATAAGATGTAAATGGATATTAAAGCAATGAGATATATATGGAAATACCTGAAGGGATGACTGCTTATGAAAGGATCAAACAAAACAAGATGTGTGTATTGGAAAATGCTTTATACGATCTGAAAGTCAGTTTAAAATGTTGGAATGAAAGACTTAAAAAGACAGTAAAGAAATGTGAACTTAGATCATTCAACAATGAGTCTTGTCTATTTACTCAGCAAGAAAAAGACGGATTTCTTATCTTGATTTAGTATGCAGATGACATTCTGCTAGTTTGTAACAAATGTAAAGAAAAAAAAATTTTTAATGACAGAAACTGGTGAGACTAAAAGTTCTTTAGGCTCAGAAATAAAATAAGACAAAAAAAAAAAAAAAAAAAAAAAAAAAAAAAAAAAAAGGATACTGAGCATTAAGCAAGAACAATAAATAAACAAAATGCTAAAGAAGTTTAGTTTGGATCAATCACTCGCCCAACGAACACTTATGGTAATCAATCAGGTAGCCAATAAGAAGAAAAGACAGCGTGAAAAAAAAAGGAGAAATCAATGCAAGCAGGCCAGAAATTGCATATAAGGTAAATACTCTATGCAGACACCAAATCAACTTTACTGAAAAATGACTGGTAGAAGATTGAAAGAGTATTTGAATAATTAAAAAGAACAAAAGACTTTGAACTTAGATATAAAGGACAGAACGACTGTTTACAAGGATTTTGAGATGCAAGTTTTGACGACTGCAAAAATTCTCTTACGACCAGTAGCTATGTGATCAAGTTTTTCGAAGACATAACATCCTGAAGAACTCACAGACAGAAATATGTTTCTATAAACGAATGCGCTCCAGAATTGATATCCTTATATCAAATTTTAAAAGATTGTTAAAACAAGAATTAGCACCAATTCTATTATGGTGTGATAACAAAGCAGCAGAAGCAAGCGTTAATACTGGAGGTAAAAACAAATTAAGACATATGACCGAAATAAAAGAACATTATGTAAAGGAATGTGTAACTAGAGGTTTAATTAATGTCAGTTGAATTTCCTCTAAAAGTCAGATAACTGATGTATTCACAAAACCTTTGTCATTTGAATTACATGAACGACTGATCAAACAAATATTTAACGACTGATAACATTGACTGATTATATTTCTGATATGTATTTTAGTTAAGTTATTAACAAACTTTTTCTCTATATTACAGGAACTAAATGAACGATCAGAACAGAAACAATAAAAACGAGAGATATGCTACAACTCCTTTAATTAAAATATGTATGAGTGTGGGAGGGAGTGTTGAAAATATACACACTCATACTAGGTGTCGCCACCTATTGAGAATATTTTAGTAGACAGTTGAAGAGAATCAAGTTGCGTCTCGTCGTCGTTCAGTTCAGTTCAAGTCCGTCTGTTAAAGT
Source organism: Anastatus disparis (assembly GCA_017163975.1). Taxonomy (NCBI): domain Eukaryota; kingdom Metazoa; phylum Arthropoda; class Insecta; order Hymenoptera; family Eupelmidae; genus Anastatus; species Anastatus disparis. The sequence goes on along the minus strand of JAFFSR010000126.1, from coordinate 222,043 downwards.
CAGAGCTTGTATTTCATTATTGTATAGAGAGATCATTTAATTAAGTTACTCTTGTATTGATTAAATAAATACTTTTCATTTATTATAAATTGTTCTCTGCTTTTATTAATTATTTAACAGTAATTACTACCTATAAAGAATAATTTATTTTTAAAAAATTTTCATTGAAAAAAACAAGCGTACTTGTGAAAAATTAAATTTTAAAATTATTTAAAAAATACAAAATCTAAAAAAAAATAAATATAAAAAGGAATAAAAAATATTAAAACAATAAAAAAAAATTAAAAAAACAGTGATCCTAGCCGAGAGTTGAACTCGCGTACTCAAAAGGAAAAGCGTGAACGTTACGCACTAGACCAACGCTACTCCGAAATATTTCTGGCGTAAAATTGTACATGCTCATCTGCCCCCCAGCGGTTTAAAATAATTAAATTTTAAGTTAAAAATTAATTATTTAAAGTTAAAAAGTTTAACAGGTTATATTTATAACGTATCTCCCTTCATAAAAAAAGAAAAGAAATAAAAGATTCACGCTACGAAAATACGTTAAAGAAATTTGCAACATAATTTTGGGTATAGACCAGCCGTGTTTGCTCGCGTCGCCACCCAAAAGAGGAGGCGACTCAAGCAAACAAAGGATATGAGAGTGGGGAGTCATCGAAGTATCGTAGTCATCAGTGAATGCCGTTCATGCTTTAGTTACTCTCCATACCATCTTTTTTAGTATAAGATAATCCAATACTAATAGAGCTTCTCACGGCCTGTCATATTTGTATCAATGTTTTATATGCTCGCATAGATGGCAGCTCGCATGCTCTATTAGCATGAATTTTCTCTCAGTGTAATAAAATGCATTAAAATTTAAAACACATTTACGAAATTTATTTCTCTACTGCGCTTGCCAAAAAATATTGAAGGAAATTTTTAAAAATAAAAAATTTTGTACTACAGCCGTTTATTAAACTCTAAGTACGGTTACTTACTTTTCGTTAAAAATATGGTGAATTTAATGAAAAAACATCTATTATACTGTAACATGGCAGATTGGCCATATTACTTTTATGTATATTTGTGGCGCATATAGCCGACAGAAGGGAGCATCTAGCTACGGGCAAGACGGAAAGCAGATTACGCGAGTCAAATATTTAAAAGCATAACCCAAAATCGTTGGCACACACGTGCGAATTTATAAAGCACGTATAATGTGCACTGATATAGCTAGCGAGCAGCTTGACTCGAGTAGCTGAGCTTGGGTCCGTTAAGGATCGTTTGTCTCTCTCTTGCGGCGCGCGCAGCGTACAGCAAGAGAAACGAAGCCGAGCAGAGGCAAGAAGGAATACCATTATTATTCCTTCTGTCGCCGGCGTCCGATATAGAGTCATTACGACTCGTGAGCGACTTGCGATATTGCGTATTAGTATTTTTTGTGTGTGCGAATATCGTGAGCTTGAGTGAGCGAAAATAGATAGATTTACTATTCTATTTCTTTTATTGTGAATTAAAATAATATCACGATTGCTAATTAAAATTATATAATTTATTTCTGTCTTTTACGACGTGTGTGCCGGGTGACCTCGTGCGCGTTCTATTGCATAATATATTCCTTTCGTGCTTTTCTAATTCTTTAATTTTTAGTGTGTTTATTGCTCGTGTCCCTTTTAGCTTACGTTTTTGTAATATTTGCTTTTCGTCGTGCTGATAGTTATTTAATTAGAGCAAGCGGCGTTGCGTACGCTATACGCGGCTGGCGTCCATTTTGAGCGAGCGTACGATTACTGTACAAATTGCTTAAATAAAGTTTCTCTTTTTTTGTTACTTAATTAATTACAGCTTATATATATTTTTATAAATTTAGTGCAACCTCCTGATCCCCAAGGTTGTCACAATACAATCATTTATTTATGAAAAATTGCGCTCGATAACAATTTCTTTTGAAAACAGTATAATTATTTTATTTATGATAAAATAACATTTTCACTTTCCGGTCGGTAATTAAAGCTGCTCCTTTTTTAAATATTAAGGTTATATTAATTATTTATTTAATATCACATCCTATTTTTAAAGAAGTAAATTATACTAATAGTTGTATTGATAATAATAATTTTTTTCAGAATAATGTTATTCTAAAAATTATTATATAGAATAATAACATTATATTAACAAAATTATTATTCACAATATAAGTATTAATATAATTCCTTCTTAGTGGACAGGATATCCCATTAAATTAAATAATTAATATACCATATATTTAAAGAAAAATAAATAAAAAATAAAGACTCCTATGTAAGAAGTTGCATATACTTGTTACACGCTCTGTTTTTTTGTACATACAATACAAAAATAAAAATATATCTATCTATCTATACTACTGTTATACATTGGTTAATAGAGTTTAAATTTTTTATTAATGTTTTGGACTTTTTACTTAGTAGATAAGCTATACCAATTCTAATTCATACCGATTCTAATTTACTTGAATTAGAATTAATATGAAGTAGAATCGGTATAGAGGTGGGGGGACCAATTCGAATTCACCTGAAATAGAATTGAGGTAAAGTAGAATTAGCTTAGAATTTTTTGTAGTAAGAACTAGCAAAATCGGTATAGAGGTAGGGAGACCAGTTCGAATTCACCTGAAGTAGAATTGCAGAAACAAGTTGGAGTAGGGAGATTGATTCTAATTCATGTGAAGCAGAATTATTTGTCCATTATCTACTTAATTAAAAACTTATAGCTTTTTATATTTTATATCTTCAGATGGCATTTGCGATTTATATTTTTCATAGTACTCTTTCCATGTTGTTTTCTCATCCTTTACCTTTTTATCAGATGGAAGAAGAGGAGTATACTCCAAACAATTTTGAGTGGTATGACTTGGAGTCTGTCCCATGATGAAATGAATGTGAATCACGATGTGTTTGCTTTTTATAGGAAGTGATGAGAGCCCCAACCTTCGCCCCTATCTGTGAGATACATTCATGAGGCATTATCTCTCCTTTTTACTTCCTATGGTAGCATAAATCAATTTGATTGTTCTTAGTAAAGTATCTCTTCATAAGTCGGACATTGTGCAGAGCACAACGAGCTTTGTACGCATCATTGTGATTAGGGCAAACAGTCACAAGCTTTATTTTATCAGCTGGTGGAAAACCCATTGGTGTGACGTCACATAATTTAAACTTGAAGCATTCTAACCATTTTTTTCTCATACTAGCCACGACAAAAATTTTGGTCGCATCATATAAGGCTCCTCGAAGAATATTGCCTACGTCAGTATAGGGAATGATACCAGAGTTCCATGATAAACCATGGTAGTAATATTTTAACCACGTATTTTGTTCTTTGTACTTGTCCGAAAGTCTACGACAGGAATATAGTTTGTTGAAAAGGAGTACCAGAGGTTCGATATCATCGTTGAGCGGCATTACAACCAATTCTTTGAGAATATAGTCATCATCAGACTGTTTGAAACCTTGCATATCCACCAAGTACTCCATGATGATCAATAACTTTTTTTAAAGTTCTAATTCATTGTCGGTGTTTGCACAAGTGTCTTCCCAGTCCATAACCCAATCACTGAAATCACTGAAATACAACTTTTGTAATGATTTAACGTTGTTAACATCACACGTATTATCATACATGCAATTATGATGTGAACAAGAGACTGTTTTAGTTAGCCGTTGTTACAACTTTAAAATCAAACTTCTCTAACCACACTATTTTTACTTTACCAATCACAAAAACTTGTGTAGCGTTCTGCAGAGTTTGTCAAAGAATTTTTTCTATTTTAGTATAGTCGTGATCTCCAGAATTCCAAGATAGTCAATGATAGCAAAGCTCGAGCCAGAGATTTTCACGCTTGTATTTTGTAGTTAACTTTTTCCAAGGAAAAGGCGGATTGAAAAGATACACCGTTGGTTCAGCCAACTCAACGAGAGGAACAGCAGCCAACTCTTTTAAAACAAACTCTTTACCTGGCTTTTTAAAACTTTTTAGGTCCACTGCGTATTCCATTTTGTTAAAGAATGAGATCTCAGCTCGCTCTCGGTTTCTTATATTCTACTATCCTCACTCCTTTGACTAATTTTCTGACATCACCGCTTATGTTCTATATCATCTCGCTGTAGTCTATAATTCTATCATGTGAGATTAGACAGTAAGCTGAAGTTCCAGCTGTAAAATTTTGTTTAGTCTCGAATTCAAGACAAATATTTTCTTTTGAACAATCGATGACTATCAGTGGCTTGTAATCGATATAATCTGATTTTTTCAGCATTGGCTCGGACTCCTTTCCATAGTATGCATTTTGGAAATAAGCGTACATATTGTATAATATTGCATACTGATTATTGACAATATCAAGATTCATATTTCCGTAAGGATAGTATTAAGAATTAAGAATTAGTTTTACATTGCTTAAAATGCAGTGATCGAACTGACTAGCGTTAGCAGTTTTTTGTTCTTTTCGATTTGTCTGAAAACCAAGAATGATAAAACGAGTCTCTTCCAGCTGATTAGATGTTTTGACTGTCCATGCATGTCTCATTGATGCAGGTAATAATGGATATTCGTATAATTTCCAGGAACAAAAACTCATTGAGATAGGTTTATTTTTCTCGATTTTTTAAAGCATGCGAATTTTAAATTCATTGGATAACTGTATGTGAGGCATAAGCCACTCAATCCTTAAAAGATCAGTTTAAAAATTTTTGTAAGCATTATAGTAGCATTTGGTGTTTGTATTACTGCGTTAAGAGGCGGTCGGAACCAAATCGGTGACTTGCGGTATATATCAAGTCAGCATTTTTCGCTTTACGATAATATTTTGTATATTTTTATGGCTTAAATTATTTCAAATCATTCTTCATATACATGACTAGAGGAAATGACTATATTTTTACCATATGAATAATTAAATAAATTATTATAAGCATTTATTACAAATATTAAACAGACTTGACATATACCGCATGCAAAAAACTGTCGTGTCGATTGTTAGGTAACATTTTTCGCTTTATAACAATATTTTGTATATTTTTGTGGCTGTAACTATTTTAAATTATTCTTCATATACATGACTAGAGGAAATGACTATATTTTTACCATATTAATAAATGAATAAATTATTATAAGCATTTATTACAAGCACCGAACTAAGTCACCGATTTGGTTCCGACCGCCTCTTAATATCGTTTCTGGATCTCGTGAGAATAAGTTCATGTTCAACATTGACTATGATATTGAGATAATCTTTGGAAAAGCCTAAAATCATACTGAGAGATATAAAAATATCAAAATAGCCATTTTTATTAATAATTTTTAGAGTTTCCGCTATATCAATCCAACCAGCATTTTCTATAATTAAACTTTGACTAGGGTTGAGTGATACCCAACCTTTTATAACGGTGGTCAATCCGACATTCCTACAGCGATCAATCTCCATAGCATTAATTTCACAGCAAACTTCCTCGATTAGATGGCAGATGCCGTTATTAGCCAAGTTAGTTCTTGCTACAGCAGTGCCATCTTGTTGAGTTAATTTACCTATTATGTGCAGAAAACTTTGCGAAGGCAAAAGATTTAAATCTTGATGTTGAATCGATATGCGAATTTCATCACTATTATTGAAATTTGACAAAGTATAAGGCTGGTACGGTATGTATATATGGTATTTCTTTCAAAACTGCAAAAAATCAAACATTTAATTTTCCATCAGGAGCTCTTATTTTCAAGCCTTGGCTTTTCAAAAACTGAATGTTCTGCCGTGTTAATACTTTGACTTGTCGATGACGACTGATGTTTGACTGCCATCTTGATTTACGTATATACTCTTTGTTATTTTTATTGTTATAAACCACTCCCATTTTTTATACAGATTTATTATGTAATCTAACTGTAATAGTTTCTCCACGAAAGTTGATTAAATTCCCATCTTGATCAAGTATACGCACTTGTAAATGGTTTATGCTCTTGACGATGACTGGAAGGTAAATGACTTGTGATGGCACTTCAATGATTTTATATTCTGGTGGGACTGCAGGAAAGAATTCATGTATCGTGTACACTTGTCGACCGTTTATATAGACACCAGAGACGATATTGCACTCGACTCAAAGAGCGTTGACCTTCAGGATAGCTACAGGTGAATCTGTATGATTTGTGACGTCAGCAGGAAGGACACGTTTTGCAAAGCCCAAGAAAGGTACGATCGAATGTTCTGGTCGAAAATCAATCGGATGATTGCATTTTATTTTACTGAGAAGTATATTACTGATTGAGATGAATTTTGTCATCACTTTTACTGAGATAGTTCTCTATATCCTCAATTTCATAACCACCAGTCGGTAAAACAATTTCTTCTTGTCCAACGTGGAATAGATGACTACCCTTGTCGATATTAGGTATAGAATTGAATGTCATGGAAGCAACTAATCCGAGAACATAATTTTTGTCAGGTGAAAGTTCAATTGGTGGAAAATACTGTTCTTCCAGTACAGATAATGTACCCAAAAGACTCAAAGTCAATGAATCTGCCATGATTGTTGAACGCATCATGAACAAATACCCATCATTCTTTTCTTTATATATCAAGAGTATTACTAAGGAATCTTAGACAAAGGTGGCCGCAATTAAAAGTATCAAAGTCTTGACATCTCTCAGGATTGTACTTGATGTTATCTACTCTCAAATATGTGACTAAATCCAAGGGAGGTTGAAGGTCACCGAAGCTATCGAAATACACATCGTTTCCTCGTTTGCGATATGCTTCCCAATGCGTTCCGAGTCCAACTGCATTATCGAGAATAACAATAGCTGATTCTCTATAGTGCGATCCATTAATGGGCATAGCATTCCTCATGAATACTCATCGAAAATTTAAGATTTTTAGGATTTTTGCATACTTGATGAGATCAGCATCGGTGAGTGCTCTTTGAGGTGATTTTACTTTAAGGATCTTTTTTTTAAAGAATTCTTTGGTTTCATACGAAGACCAAGACCTGTTTTATATGGTATCAAGTAAAGACCTTTACCAAGAGCTGTTTCTTCCATCTTTTTATCATGTCTCTTATTTCCTTTTAATTGTTGTTTAGCAGCTTTGGAATTGTTTACCGCTTTAGCGATTCCAGCGGTACTTCCAGCTATACCACCGACAGCACTCAAACCTGCAAAGATTGGTATAAGAAATGGTAAGAAACCTCCTACTTTTTTTGGAACTGGTAAAGTACGTGCAATTTTTACATTCTTTTTACCACCTGCTTTTTTAACAGCACTACGTGCACCTTTTAGAGCTGACAGAATTGCTTTTCGAGCACATTTTGTAGGATCAATTGATTTTGATGCAGCCTTTACTATTGTATTGAAAGTAGTAGTAGAAGGCTTCCTCCTCCTCCTACCCTTCTTCTTGATACTCATTCCGAATTCAGACTTAACTTTCATGATGTTTTTAATTGTAAATGCAGCAGATTTTTCTCCAAAGCTAGCGTCTTCTGATGAAATTCTTTAGTTAGCTTTTTCTGCTAAAATTCTATCAAAAGCGTTTCTGACTTCTACGTTTTTACGATTCTTTTAATAAGCAATATCGTGCTCTTTACAAGCTCTATCGAGAGGATTGATTCCTGGATCACCTCTAGCTAAACGTTAAGCTAATCTTGTACCGCTTTCACAGTATTGGTAGCTGGGTATATGAAGTTTGATTGAAAGACTATTAAGAAGCTCGTTGACAAAACTACGACCACGTCGTTGTCTATATACAATCATCACACTTCGAAGACTAAATGAAGACTGAGGTGTTGGGTATATGAGCCCTGTATTTATAGCTGATTACGCAGTCATACTATGGACATGCTGTGATGATGAATTTCAAAGAACAATTCGTTAAGCTACCGATAGAAAATTTCGACACTATCGTGGAGCATGAGAAGAAATTAAAGAGACATGGAGACTTACTTCAAACAAACAGTATTCGAGCTGTATTTTGCGGTCCATTAAATTGTGGTAAAACCACGTATACGACGATCATGTCAATTTTGACACGACTTACGCGCAATTCAAAGAATCGTGTTCCAAGTGTTGGACTGATGATAAATACGGATTTTTAATGATCAACAAAGATAGTTCAATCAATTCTGGTAGATATGAAAAAGGCTTTGATTGTTTTGCTATAAATATGACGTGCACATAGTCCTAAGAAAACAATTTATCATTATACGCTGGAGCGTCAACATGGCTGACATTCGACAAAAGAAAAATGTTCTTCATCAACTTGTGCAAGCACGCAATGCAATTAAACAAAAATATAATTTACTGAAGTTTAGAAAAGAAAATATTGAAAGAGCATTTAGCGAGAAATTCAAACCTATCATTGATCCTCTTCAGAAACTTGTTGCTACTACTGAGAAAAATAATAATTTTATACGTGACGTAGAAAAAAATTTAAAAAAAAGTCATAAAAAACTATGATACTAATTCCTCATTCTTGCAGTCTTTTTTTCCTTCCTCTTTATCCATTGATGATGATGATGACGCTATAAATACATCATTAAACGATACTATTCGACAAGTTGATACGGAATTTGAATCAGCTACAAGTGAGCAAGAATTAGAAAAAAAAGATGATGATTTATTACTTGATAATAAGTATATTCATATGCTCAATGAGAAACAATCAAAATAATTCAATAAAGTTTATGGAGTGCGCAAGGAAGGTAATATTTACTAAATTAGTGACTCACCTCTTTTTTTTGAAGATAAAAACATTTGTATAAAAGATAAAAAATATCCAAAAACTAAAGGATTGTTAGAATTGTTAATTACGAAAAATCCTGATAGAGACCACATAAACAATAATGATATGAAAAATTACAAGAAGTTTCTTGAAACTACTAACACTCACAAACGACGCTACAGAAGTGATGAGTCTATTCGTATGCACAAAAGTAAGAAATTCGACTGTATCATTAGTCTTTTGTTTTCATTGATAAAAAAAGAGGATCATTACCTCGATATAAAATTGCAATAAGAGATACGAGAATGGATTACATATACTAGGATGATCGAAACGAACTCGTTGATGGATAGTTTGATTACTCATTGCTGAAAAAAAAGCTAGAAACCCTAGCCATACAAATGAGATACATTCAACTATCGAAGAGTTACGTGAAGGTGGCTATATATATTAAGGTGTAGACACCTACACCATACATTATGAAAATAGGCGTCGATGTATTCGGACGTTATCTCAAGGGCACAAAACACCTTTTCCCCCTGTTAGTAAAAAACAAATGTATTAATTATATTTAATCAAATTCTTTGTAAATGAAAATAATATTTAACAGTAGACTAAAATACCTTTATTTTAAGCTTTTATAAGCTCATTTTGCTTTAGCTATAGTCCCATAATCATTCGATGAACTCTTGCCCTTATAATGGCTCCACCGTAAGATTTGACCTGAACCGCTGGATGGATTTGACTTTTCCAAACTGATTTAACTTCAGTATTAGCATCATTCTCGCCTGAATGAGGGAATTCCTGAAAAACAAAAAATTTTTTAGTTTTCAACAAAAAATATTAATTTATTAAATAAATTTTTATTTTTTTACCTTATTTTTGGATTTTTTAACAACTTCTAGTCATCCAATTTTAAAACCCTTCATTCACGCGAGAATGATGCTAATACTGAAGTTAAATCAATTTGGAAAGGTCAGATCCATCCAGCGGTTCAGCTCAAATCTTACGGGGCAGCACCTAAAATTTTTAAAATTCACTATTCGAGAAAAATACTGCCGTCCAAAGTGTAAAAGTGGTTAACTACATTGGAATCCCATTGGAGTTAAGGTTTTCTTACTTTGGACGGCAGAATAGCTTTAAAGTTTTGAATTATTATATCTTAAAATTATTAATGCTATACTTATCTTTTATAGAATAATTTTTTCCTGGTATCTCTTATTTATATTAGCCTTCAATATAAAAAAAAGAGATACTAGGCAAAAGAACCTTGTTATTCGACTCGATCAAGCTGGAATGCAAAAAGATATGTTTTTAAAATAATCAATAAAAATAATCTTTCTTATTATAAGATATTTTGTCAGTACTCACCCTTATTCACCAATGAAACTATGTATTTGTTGTAAGAATCAACGAATACATAGTTACTTGTTACTCTGATGGTTTTTAGAATCACTCGTACTAACCTTGGATCAGCTGGAAACTAAGAAATAATATTCTTAGTAAAACCTCATCGACGCTATATCATTCGAGTCTGGAATCACGCGCGTTCGTGTGTTTTGACGGATCGTATTTCATTTACCCCCAACAGCCAACGTTCAGCGCTCGAACTATTGCAATATTTACAGTGAACTACTCTGTTACTATACCTATCTAATAATGTGCGTCGCATATTTTAGACCGCTGTAGTTTCAACCTCGCGAACAATAATAGTTGTAGGAGGTATGGAACCATTGGCGTAACGGATTTTTTTCGGTGTATTAATTAATAGTTTATTGAGACCCAAAGTGATCATACTTTAGATGAGATTATTTTAAAGAAATGATCAGTGAGGCTATTTGGAGATTTACAGTAATAATATATGAAATAAAAACCCATTTAAAGTATCAAAAGATTATCAGCCTTTTTAACAAACAACAAATTATAGCTGATGGAGGAGCTATCTGACTATTAACAAAATGTATATAATTTTTTAATCTTTGAAACGTTATGAGAAAAATATTGAGGATGACAGATAAAGGGAAACATCTCTTCCAATTAAAAAATATTAAAGAATTATGAAATGTATCTTAAAATATCAATTTCAAATTGGTTATTATTTGTTTAAATGGTTTATTATGGTTATATAAATTAAATATTTTTATTATATTTTTTTTTGATTCAACAAAAACTTAACTTAAAACGAATAAAAGAATAATAAAAGAATAATAAAAGAATAATAAAAGAATAATAAAAGAATAAATAAAAGAATTAAGGAATATGCTTTGATAAAACATATTATTCAAAAAGTGTTGTCAACTTCATCAAAGCGCAATAAATGAAAATGAAGCTAAATACCATTGGTGTTAAAAAAACATTTATCAAAAAAATGGTTTAATTTTTATAATTACAAAAAATTTAATTACAATACTGCTTATAAATTTGCTATGTGTTATCGGACTAAATGAAAGTCTAAAAAATAACCTGATGCAAAAAAATTATCGTATATTTAGAAAGAAATATCGTAAGGAAATAGTAGGTATTTTAAAGTATTCAATAAAAAGAATGCATTACATTTTTTCAAAACTTATATTATAAAGTTAACTGAAAAAGAAAATGTATTCGTTTAATTTCGTAAAGATGGATTTGTTTAGTTACTTTTCAAATATGACTCAATAAAATTTGAAAATAATATATTTGTTAGTATTGCACTGTTTTGTGTAATTTGTGAAAATTATTTTCATAGGAAATCGTATCACATAAGTACGTAAAATCAAGGTAAAATTTTTGTATGCTTTGAAACAAAATAAATTTTCGTTAAATTTACATCAAATATATGTACTTCATTATTTAAATTGTCTCATTACATAGAATTATACATTTCATTATTAAAAAAATTTATATTCTTTATAAATTTTTTTATTGGAATTTTCATTTTAAAATTTACCCGAAAACTTTTTTGAAGTAAGCCGAATTTTAATCCAAGCCGATGATATGTAAAAAAATTATTTATTGATAATTTTATTATTAAAACAGTTTTCAAAGTATGTGGTAAAACGTTCTTTTGTTGTATTTTTTAAAATAAAATGTTAATTATATTGATATTGCACCTAAACATTTACTAAATTGGAAATTTTTCCTAACAAATATAATACCAAAAAAAAAAACTTTTGAAATTTTAAACTCAAAGTTCATTTAAAGTACTTGTAATAATTAATTAGGCAATTATATCTTGAGTATAAAAATTGTTTTCATACTTAAATAACTAATGATCAAAGCCTACTTATAAGGAGAGATCATCTCCACCTTCAAGAAATAAACCCGGTTAAAACTACAAGACATGATTTGGTGATGAAAAAAATTAACCCGTATTTTTTCTTTTGCTTAAATAGATTTCAGTGACAAAGTTATACACATTTTTCAATAATATAATGGAAAGAAGTTGTCGTAAGAACTTGAACGATCGGACAACTAAAAATCTTACAGAAAAATGTATTAAATATTAAAAAAGTACAAATTAAATACTTTAATTTAAGTCTTATTAGCTCAAAAAAGCTAAATGTGCTTAAAAAGTTATGCTTGATTGAAAATTATTACATATTTGTTAATAGTTTGAGCATATAATATATGATAAATTTTTTACTCTATTTCACTTGTATATTTTGATCGTTCGTAACTTTTGAACTACATAAGCTTTTTTGATACAATACAGCTTAAATTAATATATTTAAGTACTTTCTTTGATCTATCACACATTTTCTAGTAAGAATTTTAGCTGTTTGGCTATTCAAGTTCCGATAAGCGTTTTTTTTCACTATATTTTTGATGAAATATCGGTATTTTTATATCCGAAATCTTTTTTCATTTCATTTTTTTTCATGAAAAATCAGATTCTGTAGTTTCAACTAAATTGGTTTTCCGAAGATAGGGACCTTTCTTCTCCTTGTTCATTTGAAAAATTTTCATTCAAATTAAATTTTGTAATTCTTTTTGTAAGATTTTTGTGAACTTAATTTAAACTTTATATAATGTTTATTCAAAATTTTGAAATTGTCAAATTTTGAACTTTATTCAAAAACATTTATTTATTTTATGATACTTTAGATTTATTATTAATGTCTTAAACATTTTTATTTCATTATTATGTTTTAATACTTTCTATTTAACATTTTCTATTATGAAACATGTTTCTCATGAGGTTCAATTTTCAAATTATATACTCTTTAAGTACATTATTAATTTATTTATGTTTAGAGTTTAATTAATATTTTATCAATTCTTTTAAAATGTCATGCATAAATTTATTTGATCTATTTATAAATTATATTTATAAACGTTACATAACTATATAATATTTATAAACGTTATATAACTATATTATATTTATAAATGTATTATCTTTAAAATATATAAAATACAATAATGTTATTATTACTTCATAAAAATCAAAACAAATGAGCTTTGGCTACAATTATAAAAGAAAATCTGTCAGAATAATTAAATCTACAAATTACTTATATAAAATGGATCTATAAAATAAAGAAGAATTTAAAAAGAGAAAATTAAATAAATATCAAATAGAAATTTTCATTACATTCAAATTAAGAAAATAATCTAGATTTAAAAAAAAACGTTTTTCTTATTAAAAAAATTTTTTTATTTCAAATTTTTTTTGTATGCAAATTCTGCATTTAACTGCATTTGAGGATTAGAAAAAAGCTTTAATTTTTTTATACTAGCGATGCAAAGAACAGTAAGTCTGAATTACAAATTTTATGTTTAAAAAAGCGTTAATTAGCACATGCTTAGAAAATGCTTGCAGTTAACGATTATTTTATTTTAAACGGCTGTATTGTAGGTCAATATTTTTTGTCAAAAATTTTTGTTATTGTATTGTAACAAATTTTATTTGTAAGCATATTATTAAATTTTTTTTAATAATAAAAGGCAAAGCATAAGATTTCAACTTAAAAAAAATTTTAATTGTTGCAACGTACCCTAAAACTTAGCCAACACAGCTATTGTACGTTTTTTATTTAAACCAAATAACATATTTTTATCGCTTTCTCGCCCCAAACTTAATTTTTTTTAATTATCTAAACAATTTTCATTATTAAATAACAAAATTAATAAAATGAGCATTTTAAAGACAAACACGTTGCATGCTGCACATCGTTTTTATGATTAAATTTTTTTTATTTGAATAATAAATTTCTTCACTGTTTTTTGGAATATTGTATTTAAATACATTTTTATGATATAATAGAGTATTAACGCATTTTATTACATTTATCCCAAACAACAGTAGAAAATATACTTTAAAAAGATATAATAAACGTCAAAACATAAAATAAACGCTGCCAAGTGCTTTGGCGCAATGCTTTCTCATAGAGCGCATTGAGTTAGAGTATTTTGATTTTATTTTTTTAAATACGATTTTAATATAAATGTCCCTATCCTCTGTATTGAAGGCTGTCTTTATGCCTACAAAAACTATATGAATTTTACTCTTTCTTACTTTTGCCATTTGCATAATGTGATTTTATGATGCTCTAAAATTAAAAATGCGTTTATAAAATTAATTTTCCCAAGCTTGTCTTCTTAACACTATAACCAATAACTTGCATACAAATTTTGGAACATTTTCATCGAATAGTTTACAAAAAATACCAAATAATTGAAAAATAAACATTGTTTTAAAATTTTCAAAACGCTTTAACGTTACAACTACTCTAAGAAAACCAGTTTTCAAAAGATCATTTTATTTAGGCAATCGTAAATAATTTCTATACATAATTTTAAGCTACTTCATCGAGTAGTTTACGTAAAATACCAAAAAATAAGTGAAATTCTATTCAAAATTTACAAAATGCTCTAAAATTAAAACTGCACTAAGAAAATAAGTTTTTCCAAGCTTGCTTTAATTAGGCAATAAAAAATAATTTGTATGAAAATTTTTGAGCAAATCTATCGAATGGCTTTTGTGTAATAGAAAAAAAATGAAATATGAACATTTTTTCCAAAATTTTCAAAATGCTCTAAAATTAAAACTGCGCTAAGAAAATAGATTTTCCAAAGCTTGATTTATTCAGATAATAGTGAATAATTTGCATGAAAATTTTTGAGCAAGTTTATCGAATGATTTTTGTGCAATAGAAAAGAAATTAAAACTAAAAAATTTTTTTCAAAATTTTCAAAATGCTCTAAAATTAAATGTGCGCTAAGAAAATTGAAGAAAATTAGTTTTCAAAAGTTCATTTTATTTTGACAATCATAAATAATTCCCAGACATAATTTGAAGCTCCTTCATCGAGTAGTTTACGTAAAATATAAAAAAAATTAGAAAAATTTTATTCAAAATTTTCAAAATGCTCTAAAATTAAAACTGCCCTGAGAAAATAAGTTTTTCAAAGCTTGTTTTATTTAGGCCATTGCAAATGATTTCCATAAAAATTTTCGAGCAAGTCTATCGAATGGTTTTTGTGTAATAGAAAAAAAATGAAAAATAGAGATTTTTTCCAAAATTTTCAAAATGCTCTAAAATTAAAACTACGCTAAGAAAATAAGTGTTCCGAAGCTTGTTTTTTTTAGACAATAGCGAATAACTTGCATACAAATTCAAAAGCAAATCTATCGAATGGTTGTCGTAAAATAAAAAATAAATGAAAAAAAAAATTTTTTTTTCAAAATTTTCAAAATGCTATCAAATTAAAAGTGCGCTAAGAAAATCAGTTGGTAAAAGTTTTTCTTCTTTTGGCAGTCGCAAATAATGTTCATACAAATTTTCAAGAAAATTCTTCAAGTAGTTTACGTAAAATATAAAAAAAATGAAAAATCAAAATTTTTTTAAAATTCTTAAAATGGCTCTAAAAAAAAACTGAGATAAGAAGATCAATTTTCAATAGCTTCCCCCCCAGTTAGACAAAAAAAATAAATTGCATGCAAAATTTGAAGTTAATCCATCGAGTAGTTCTCGAGATCTTATTGGCGTACTGAATACACACACACACACACACACACACACACACACACACACACACACACACACACACACACACACACACACACACACACACACACACACACATACAGACATTTTCTGGAAACCACTTTTTTCGACTTCCTGAGTCTAAATATGTACAAATTAATGAAAAAATAGAAAAACATTTTTTTTACCGATACAATGCTTTCTCTATAAGAAAGCAATATATATTTAATAATTAAACTGCTATTTTTAAAAATTAACAACATAGATAAAATTTTTTCCTAATAAATTGTCAAACTAAAAAAATTTTTAAATGCTTTTCATATCATGGTTCAAAGTTTAGAATGATTTTAATAAATACAAAAAAACATTGGAATCTATTTTTTTTTATTTTTGGAAATGTTAGAATTCTATGTAAAATTTTTAAAAATAAAATAGAAACGCTTTCGTGAAATTTGCAAGGTTTTGTAAAGTTTCATCTTTCCTAAATCAAATTATCGACATTATAAATTTATATTAAGTTAATTCAATAAAAAAACATTTAAAACCTGATGTCAAAATATTTGCCACTATACTACTATATTACTGATATTAACCTTTTAAGGACGGGGATTTTGACGTTGAAATTCGACTTTTTTTTTAAACAATATTTGTGCATAAAATGAAAAAATATATCACGTGGAGTGCCTGATAAAATTGGTGGTCGATATATCGACCAGTCCCGTCCTTAAAAGGTTAAAAAGATATACTTTTAATAAAAGCATTTCTTCATTTTTTTATGTGTCTAAAATAAATTGATATTCATCAACATTTTATGTTGAATTTTTATTAAATGAATTAAAAATAATGTTATCATGCTCTTATATAAGTTTAGATTTAAAATATAGTGAAAATTTTATATAATATGTCTTGTGAGAACTTAAATTATTATGTTTGTTAAATCAATTTTTTTGTTTTGAAAATAATAATAACTATTCTTTTATTATTCTTTTATTATTCTTTTATTCATTTTAAGTTGAATTTTTGTTAAATCAAAAAAAATATAATAAAAATATTTAATTTATATAACCATAATAAACCATTCAAACAAATAATAACCAATTCGAAATTGATATTTTAAGATACATTTCATAATTCTTCAATATTTTTTAATTGGAAGAGATGTTTCCGTTTATCTGTCATCCTCAATATTTTTCTCATAAAGTTTCAAAGATTAAAAAATTATATACATTTTGTTAATAGTCAGATAGCTCCTCCATCAGCTATAATTTGTTGTTTATTAAAAAGGCGGATACTCTTTTGAAACTTTAAATGGGTTTTTATTTCATATATTATTACTGTAAATTTTCAAATAGCCTCACCGATCATTTCTTTAAGATAATCTCATCTAAAGTATGATCACTTTGGGTCTCAATAAACTATTAATTAATAAAATCAGTATTGTGTGTTTATTTAAAATTCATATAATTTCAGCTTGAAGAACCGTTCAGCTCTTTATTATTAAAATACTAATTTGCATGACATCTTAAATTTTTTAAAGTAATTTTATTACAAAATAATAATTAACAGAACGAGCAGTCAGATAAAATGCAAAATAGTTATTTTTCTGAAAGAATTTTCAATTTTCTTAAATAATTAATCTCTGTGTAACTTAAATTTTAAAACTGTTTATGTAATTTTTGAAAAATTGAGAATTTTCGCCTTTTAAATTTTGTAACTGTTAAAATAAAATGTTATTTTTTAAAAATTAATTAAAAAGAATGTTATCATTCCCCTATATAACTTTAGAAAATGTCACTTTTTTAACGTACAAAAATAATTCAACCATTCAAAGTTTAGTCAAAATTTTGTTTAGTAAAAACTGAAAATTATTACGTTCGTTAAAGAAAATGATCAATTTTTTTATTTTGGAAATAAAAGTTAATGATATTATAAAGATATAATATTTAATAAAAAGAAAAGAAAAAATCCAATTTTTAAAAATATTAATGATATTCAATACAATTTTTATTTAAAATGCGCTTTAATAAAGTTTAAATTTGTAAAATTATTTATTTTTTCAGGTAAATTTATCATTTCACTTATCTAAAATAAAATTAGAATTATTTATATTTATTTTCTATTTTTATGAAATTAGTTAAAAATGTCACATTTATATAAATTTAGAAAAGGTCCTTTTTTAAGAAACAAAAAAGGTTTTATTATTCACAATTGAGTGAGAATGAAAAAACAACTTAATTTATAATAATTTTTTTTCAATCTTTAACATCTTTTATTTAGCGGGAAAAAATTACAGAACTAGCTAGGTTTTTATTTCATATTGATATAAGTTATATATCGATGTAGTATTGACATTAAAACTTTTTTTCTATCCCTATCTGTAAATATATTTTTTTATATTTTTGAAATAAAATAGAATTTAAGGTGTTAAATAAATTTTTAATTTTACTTCTTTCCACTATAAAAATGGATTATAAAAATATATAATATTTAACAATAAAACAAAAAAAAAAAAGGCGGAACATCGGGTTCGAACTTGGCAAAATTAGGATCTCAGCGAGGTGCGTTAGCACTTAGTGACCACAGCCAACGCATACGTTAGTTGAATAGGGTAAAAAGGTACATATGTTCATCGCCCCCCAAAAGATTTTATTTATTATTATTAATTTGATTATACCTTAACGATTTTTATTATTAAAAAATATATTTATGTTTCAAATAAAAATATGTGATTAATCAACGAATTTTCGGGACGGTTAATCACATTTAAATAAAGCTTTAACGTGCCGCGGCGAAAACGAGCTAAAGCGAGTTTGCCGTAAGTTTACCTACGCCACTGGGAGACGCGTGTTTCGTGTGTTTGTCTCCTCCCCTCTCGCTTGCTTTTCTACGCGCGTATAAACGTGGAGGGGCTTTGTGCGTATAGTTCCAGAATCACCGCAAGGATCGTCATGATCGAATCCGGCACGTTTTATTAACACGGCATTGGCAATCTCTACTTATCTCTGATCTCAGTCCCTGAGGGTTGCTCTAGTAAATTTCACAACAGAGACAGAAGCTATGAAATCAATGTGCCGAGCAAAGATAGCAGTATGTCACTCTGGAGAAAGAGACCTGCTGTTTTTAATAAATGACATTGCAAGTAAATAATTTTTACAAGACGTCAAAACTCTTTGAGTTATTGCGGAGAGGTGGCAACACTGTACATAGCGGCCGGCAGTGATAGACTAAAAAGTATTTCACTTATACACACATTTAAAGTGCAATGCCGATAATCAACTTTGTCAGATTTTCATACCCTATAATATTTTTATTTCGATACGTATATTGGGAACTCACACGAAGGCGTAACCTATATATATAGTATACTAACATGGCGACTGAATTCCCCAGTACAAGCTGGGCTCAAATGTAATGACACTAGTTTTTTAGTCTAAACATCATCACTGTGAAAAACATTTGTAAATACGCTAACACCAATCGTGCACAACGTAAATTTATACTAGGAGAAATGGTTTCCCGAATGGAAATTTTTCGGTGTATCAAAATGTATAAAAGTGTATGAAAGTGTATTGAAGCATACAAAAATGTATCAAAGTGTATGAAAATGTATCTAAGAGCGATTTTTCAGACCTCATTCTCGATCCATTTTGATACACTCTGATACACTTAGATACACTTTGGTACACTTTGGTACATTTCTTAAAAAGTGAGCTGAAATTAAATTTCCTCAATTTTTTTGATGTTATACACTTTGACACATTTTGATACACTTTGACACATTTTGATACACTTTTACACACTTTGATACACTTTTACACACTTTAATATACTATGGTACATGTTGATACACTTCTGAGTATTAGCCTAAATTGTTTTTCCTGTTTTATTTTGCACACGTTTGTACACTTTGATACACTTTTACACACTTTGATACACTTTAATATACTATGGTACATCTTGATACACTTCTGAGTATTAACCTTTTCCTGTTTTATTTTGCACACGTTTGTACACGTTGATACACTTTTACACACTTTGACACACTTTAATATACTATGGTACATCTTGATACACTTCTGAGTATTATCCTTTTCCTGTTTTATTTTGCACACGTTTGTACACTTTGATACATTTTTTTTTCTTTTTTTTTTTTTTTTTTTTAAGATTAATATATAAAGGATATTGTCCTCTATATGATTAATCTTTTTTCTATGGTGAGGTCGAGGGAGTCCCCGCCCGGTATCTGTTTATCACATTACATCAAGCTAGACTGTCAGACCCACCATACCGAAAACTTTGACTACCGATGGATGGTCAGCCACTTTTGGTGACCAACAATCAACCGATACCCAATGAGATCGGATTTTTGAGAGTCGCGATATAAAATGGCACGTACACTAATTTTCTTTCGAAAAAAAAGTTTAGAGGTACCTGGCCAGGATTCGAACCCATGCCCTCCGCGTTGAAGGCAAGAGCTCTATCCGTTACGCCACCGCGCTCTCTTTATGTAATATAATACATTTTAATAAAACACGATACACTTCGATACATTTCTAAGTAAGAAATTAAAAAATGGTTTTACCATGCACACTTTGATACACATGCGTACATTTTTTATACATTTTAATAGTGTTTAATACACTTTTTAGGCATGAAACGGTGTATTAAAATAAGCCGTTTTCATTTTAGATATTTTCATAAATTTTAATGTATTAATGCCCCTTGGGATAAATGTAAGGTTAATAAAACGACAATATTGAAAAAATTGAAAAATATTTTTATAAATTATAAAAGTAAAATATAAAAAGTAATTTAAAACATAAGAATTAGCAATATATATTTGAAATATAATTTGTAATGAAAAACTTACATTCTATATTAGCATTAAATATTTAAACATTAATATTATTAGAAATTTATAAATAATAAAAGTTTAATAGAGACAACTTCAAAAAAATAATTATTCTTTTGTAATACATATCAAGTAATGAGATAAGATAAATAATTTATACTAATAAACACATTTTTAATTTAATAACATCATTAAATATAAATATTTAAACATTGTTGTTTCTAAGATAGTTTTTTTTTATAAATTTTCATTTGTATTGTCTATTGAGACTAAGTTATTTTTTGTAGTCTTTGCAGTCGCATCTTCATTATTATTAGTATTATTGCTGTTTCCATTTTGCACAGTCAATATGTTACAGGGATCTTGTTGATTATTTAAGGAAGAGGCTTCATTTAATGGAAATTTATTTTAGTTAAAATTTTTAAAATGTATCAAAGTGTGCAAAAGTGTATCAAAGTATGCAAAAGTGTATCCAATAAAAACGACATTTTTCCTTTATTGGAAAAATGTATGAAAGTGTATTAAAGTGTGCAAAAGTATATCAAAGTGTATCAAAGTGTGCAAAAGTGTATCAAAGTGTGTAACACATAGCAAATGTAGAAATTAATTTTAGTCAACATTTTCGAAAAGTGTATCAAAGTGTATCAAAGTGTGCAAAAGTGTATCAATGTATGCAAAAGTGTATCCAAGAAAATCAACATTTTTCCTTTATTAGGAAAATGTATGAAAGTGTATCAAAGTGTATGAAAGTGTCCAAAAAATATATGAAAATGTGCAAAAGTGTATTAAAGTGTATCAAAGTGTATATCATTAACGAATATAAAAAATTGATACCAAGAAACTTTTTTTTGGAAGTGTATAAAAATGTATGAAAGTGTATCAAAGTGTACCAAAGTGTATTAACATTTGGTCCGAAATATCGCTCTTAGATACACTTTGATACACTTTGATACACTTTCGTATGATTTGGATACATTTACCATTTTCACTGGGGTTATCAGACCCAATTCGAAATAAAATGTGAAATTAATAAGAAATATACATTCAACGGTGAGGTTAACGGTGTGCTTATTGCTTGCAGACGTCTACTTGTCCACGCTTCATACAAATCTATCTTCGCAGAGTTGTCAAATATATTCTGCTTGTTTACATAACCTCGATTTGTTCTCGGGAAGAGATGAAAACTAACATTTAAATTCTTGACTGCTTAAATTTCACGACCCCTTACTACACAATAATCTCTGTTGGAATTTTTTTCACGCATTTTGAACTCTTTTTATGACATTGTAATTAGTTTTCAATTAAAAACTAAAAATTAAACACCAATTGCTATGCTACTCAATGCAAAGTTGTGTTTTCGATTATTTCACAGCCTTGCCACGAGAGGTCATCGCAAGTATGTGAGTTCCCAATATGTATACTGAGTTGTGAGTGTGTATATATAATAACAACATTAAAAATTATTTGTTCACCCTCAGTTCTGTGAAATAAACTATAAATCAAAATTTATTTAACGTTAAGAAGGGGCCGAACTATCTGTCTTTGTCTAATAGCGTTTTTCATCATTTATGTAAACACTATCCGGTATAACAAGAAAAAAATAGCAGCCCCCGCTAGATATTAGTATAATAAGTAAATTTTGTAATAACAACCAAATTTTTCACCGCATAGTTTTTGACTAATTAGAGACCTACTAGCAATCTAGAATATAACCTATCTTTTTTTGGTAGGTCTCTAATTATTCAAAAACTACGCAGTGAAAAAATTTGGTTGTTATTAAAAAATTTACTTATTATACTAATATCTAGCGGGGGCTGCTATTTTTTTCTTGTTATACCGGATAGTGTTTACATAAATGATGAAAAACGCTATTAGACAAAGACAGATAGTTCGGCCCCTTCTTAAGCATCGAACTACAGCCTTTTCCATATTGAACCGGTAATAGTGGCAACAGTTTGTTTACATTACTCGACTATTTTCAGTATCTGTTGAACTGTTGTGGTGAAAAGAATTTAAAAAATACGAGGCATACAAATAAATTTTTAAATACAAGTTTGACGATGAACAACATTTAATTTCACAATGAATAATAGTAAGTATATAATTTTTATTACAATCAATATAATTAATATTGCTGAAAAATACATTAATTTTAAATTAACTTATATTTTAATGTATTCAATAACACACATACACAGTGATATTTTATTAACTATTATGCTGCATTAAATTTATTTCTTCAAGTATTACAATTATATTATTTAGTTCATATAGATATTAGTTTGTAGTAACATGGTAAATAATTTAGGTTATATTATTAAATACTTAAGCATTGAGTTATACAAAAAACTTTATTATAACTATACAATTATACATTTATAATTATACAATACGTTTATAATTATACAATACGTTTATAATTATACAATTATAGGTTTATAATTATATAATAATACGTTTTTAATTTATGATTTCCTGTGTAGAACAAAATAATTTTAAAAGTATATAAATATGGTATTTTTATTAACAATTTCAAATCAACCGTGGTCTGACAATATGAAAGAATTGAATTTCTTCGGTGTTGATTATGATTCAAGAGAATACAAATGCCATGACAACCAAGTGCATCTTAATGTCAATCAAAATGGTTTTGGTGATAAATCTTCAACTCAAATTAATTTGCTGGATACCCATAACACGTGGAATGTATCTCATCAAGATTTTGGTAATTCTAATTTTTTAAAATGATATTATATAGCATAAACTTAATTTAATTTTACATGCAAAGTTTTAAGTTTAATTTGGTTAAATAATGAACTTGTGATTAGTTAAATTAAGAATTAAATATTAAACACATCTTCTTTCTATATCACATAAACCCTTTCATTATTCCAATAAAAGTTTAAATTTTTTGTAAAAATTTATAAATTATTTTAAATTTTATAGATTCTTCATTTCATTATTCAATTGGTTATGCTCTCTCGAATGCTGCTTGTGATTCAAGCAAAACAGGTTATGAAAACTGTAGCGTACCTGACAATATTCACAATGATTATAATTCTAGTTCAAGTTCTTCAACTCTGTTTGAATTAAAAAATTATGAACGTAATTTAAACATACAAAATTGAAATCAAGGTAATTATTAAAATTAACGTGCAATCATGAAAATAAAATTCATCACATACATCTATTGCTAATTGTTTATACCTTATAAACTGTTCAATTTCTTTTTTAACTTTTTTAATAAATGTTTTCAAGATTTAACTTTAGACTGTTTTTCCAACATTAAGCTATTATTTATATTTATTCTACGAAAAAGTACTGAATTTAAAAATTCATTTATCAAGTATATTTAATTAAAAATTACAAATTTTAAAAGTGGTCCATCGTACATTTATCAAGAAGAATTTAGCCACCACAGCGATTCCCATTCGAGCCAAAAGTATTTCCAAGGGCATGGTGAATTTGACAACAGTGGCCCTAGTTTATTATCTAGTTCTCATTATAACTCGCAAACTCACAAAAAGACTACAAATGTAGGAAATCAATCCCAAGGTAATATTTATATTATTTTAAGTAAATGCATAATAATACATGCTTTTAATAAAGCAATATAAAAAATTTTGTAATTTGTGCAAAAATTCATTTTCACCTTCATGCTATTATTTACGCATGCACTGAGTTTGTATGAGATATCGTACGTGGGTAAAATTGCAGTCTCGCCCGAGTTTTGAACCGTATCGATATGTGAACTCAATTTTTCGCAACTTCTTCAAAAGTTAGAAGTTAGCAAATGCGCGTCCTTCCCATGGAGATACAAAAAAATGTATAAATAACTTTGTTGCTACATTTAACTTTTGTATCTGTTTACAAGCAGATATATTATGATTTTAAAATAATTTTTTTTTAAGGCTACTTGAAAAATTACATTTATTTTTAATGTTTTATAGGTTCATTCTGGTTTGACTACGAAAATGATTGTATTGTCCCAAGTGCTGCATTACATTCAAACGGAAACAAAAATAAAGGTTATCAAGTGCCCAATAATGTTGACGATTGTCAAAGATCTTCAGTTGAATTTTGCTCTACTGATCACTTGGAGACGCAATCTCACATATCTAAACCAAATCCTGGTAAATGTCTGTTGCAATAAATTACTAATATTGTACTCCAAGAAGATTATAATTTTTAAATTAATGCAACAGATTTATTTATTTAGATGTCATGTAATTTAAAGACAATAGAGATAATTGAATATAGCTAACTTTATTTAATTTGAAACTGAATCTACAACTAACTACAATATTTAGATCATTTTTATTTTTAAATTATTTACTTATTTATTAATTAAATAGTTTTACTAATATATTCCTATGATTATTTTTATAGCTTCTTCCCTATTACATGAGAAAACTTGTATCGTCCAAACTAATAACGAAACACAAAATATTACCGGGAATCTGGAAATTGATGAAACCAGCAAAGGTATAGTCACACTTTTATATCAAAATTGTTTCAAGAATATTAGTTTTCAAATATTTTTTTTATTAACGTATAGCATAAAATCTAATTATATTAATATTATTTGTAAAAATATGTTATTCTTAATTGATTGTTACTATATTATTACTTAAACTTTGGTAAAGAGCATATTTTAAAAATAATACAGAAACTTGACTTAATTTTTTAGATTCAGGCTGTTATTCTTCTAATAATAAAACAAAAGATCAAATTGATGGGTTTAGTGATTCGAATATGTCAGATGCAATTTATAATGAGGAAAATAAAATCAAAGAATATGGAGAGATGTCAAAAAAATCATATTTTTTTGATTCTTCAAAATATATGAACGATATAAATGACAATATCAGGAATCATTCTACTTCGATATCTACTCAATGTTTTCCGAATAGCTTTGAATATTTTAATGAAAATATTGAAGTGTCTTTAGAATGTAGTGATGAAAATTCTTCAATGCTGAATTCGGGATCAGAGTACAATGCTTTACAAGATTCACTAGAAGATTCAGATGGTAAAGCTATTTCAATTTTTTTTACTATCATAAAATACTATTTCAATAAACTTTATCAAAATGCAATTTCTAAAGCCAAAATATTAATTTTATTATTTTATTTATGATTACAACTTTTAACAAGAAATTTATTTCTGAAATATTTCAATATATTTATTTAAGTAAACAAAATTATAGATTTACAACTGAAATTACCATATTATTCAAATGGTACTTGTGTTGACACTTGATTATAAAAATATATTATATTTTCAGAATCAAATGTACCTCAAACGTCAAAAAGTAGAAAAAGAAAAAGATGTGAAAACACATGGAAACAAAATCGTGCAAAACGGTCAAAAAATTCCGGAATAAGCGGTTTATCTAAGCGAGGTAAACCTATTAAAAAAAGGTCAATGGGACTGCCTTGTACATATAGATCAAAATGCAGCAAAAATATCAGCGAGATCGAACGACAAATTTTATTCGAAAATTTTTGGAATTTGAATAACCACTGTAGACAGTGGGATTACTTGGCTAGAAAAATAAAAGAACATGCTCCGACGGAAAGAAAAATTTTACTGACTGCGGATGAAGAACCTAAAAAAAAAAGCTTTACCTATTTTTTGTCCGCAAAAAATAAAGAAATAAAAGTTTGTAGGACTATGTTTGTCAATACACTTGGTAATTTATCTTTATTATATTTCGTAGAAATTATTTACATCTTAAACTTTATATTTTACCATGAAGACTTCAAGTCTTATAATTAATAAATAATTATTTTAATAGGAATTAATAAGACGTGGATTGAAACAATCATTCATAAAAAGAAAGTTGAAGGTGAATTCATACCTTCAGACATGAGAGGAAAGCATAAAAATCGTCCAAAGAAAATTCATAATTCAATCGTCACTAATGTGCATGAGCATATTAATATGTTTCCTCATGTTGAATCACACTACTGTCGACAAAATTCATCCAAACAATATTTGTCTCAAGATCTTAATATAAGAAAAATGTACAGAGCATATGTCGATTGGATAAATGAGAAAAAAGAATCTTACGCAACTGAATCTTTTTATAGACACATTTTTTCTTCTTTTTACAATTTATCTTTTTTTCAACCAAAAAAAGATCAGTGCGATACGAGTTTCTCATACGCTAATTCATTGGACCAGAAAAAACTTAATACAAAATCTGAATACGAAAACCATTTGAAGAAGAAAAATACAGCAAGAAGACTAATGAATAAAGATATCGAAAATGCCAAAAATGATGATGCCATATGCTGCATAGTATTCGATTTACAAAAAGTTTTATCACTACCACAGTCGGAAGCAGCCGTAATGTATTATAAAAGAAAAATTTCGCTTTATAATTTTACATTTTATAACCTTGTCACAAATGAAGTGTTATGCAACATATGGAATGAAACTGTTGCGGGAAGAGGCGCGAACGAATTCTGCAGCTGTATTTATGCTTACATTAAAAAAGAATTTTTGAAGGGAAAAAGAGATGTACGGCTAAACAGCGATAATTGTGGTTGTCAAAACAAAAATAAAAATTTATTTAGGATGTATATAAAAGCAGCCAAAGAATTTAACATAACAATCACTCACAGGTATGATATAATTATTAGAATAAAAATTAAACTAGAAGTATTTAATTAGATTTTTATATTTATAATCATTTTTGTAGATATCTTCTCACAGGTCATACACAGTCAGCCGGGGATTCAGTACATTCTGCAATAGAAAGGGCATCAAGAAGAAAAAGTATTTTTTCTCAAAATGAATGGTGTTCTATTATAGAAGCTGCTAAAATAAAAGATCCAGAATATACTGTTCAACAAGTTATGCAGAATGAAATTTTTGATTTTTCTGAAACCTCTAACAGCGCATTTTGGAAGAAGCTGAAGATAACGCGTATTTCATGCATAAAAGTTTATCCTAACAGAAAAATAGAATGCTATTATGATTATGAAGAAAAATCAATCGAAATAATAAGAGCCCCAAATATAATATTTAATCTACAAAAACTCTACAAAAAAAAAATAGCTGTAAGTGCAGAAAAAAAGAAAGACATTGAGGATCTTTGTGAAAAGCGTTTAATTTAGTAGAATACCACGCCTTTTATAGGAGTTTATTATTGTGATACGTCTGAGCATTAATATATTGTATAACATCATATAATATGTATGTATACATCTATGTTTTCCAAATTTTTCTGATAGCGTTTATTTATTGTAACACTGAATCGTAAAAAAATGTGTTAAACAATTCTTTTCTATGAAAAAATTTAAAGATTTAATTTAAAAGTTCAATTAAAATTTATTAATTATATTAGACGTTCACCTTCACGAATTCTGATTATGACTGTTCCTCTTAAAATGTGACAGTCACTAAAAGAAATTTTTTTATAGCTAAAAACTGAGAAAGTATTATTTTATAATGTTATATAGTTTTGTCATGTATATATATATTTATATATATACATTTTGTTAATTAGTTCTACTACGAAAAAAAAATTTTTCAATAAACGTTACGAGAATTCTTTTTAGAATACAATTCATTATATTGCTACGTACATTATATTGTACGTGTATTATAATATAAAACATAAAATAAGGTAGAAACTCAGAGAAATGCGACTCCGAGTTTCCGGACCAAGAGACGCACGATGCGCGAAGTGCTGATTCGGCACTTCGTCGCGGGCAACTTACATCGTCGTTTTAGACAACGACGAGCGACAGACCATCGCCGGACGCGCTAGAGTACAGAAGTAATTAGTCTCTCTCTCACTGTATTTTTGGGGTTATAATAAATATCAGTTAACTTATATTAATTCTCTTGTAATTATTTTGCATCCTCACACTCCCCATAGGAGTGCGTATCAAAACTCCCACGTAACATTTTGGTGGCAGCGGTGTGGGATACGCAACGAGGATTTTAGCAAGAAAAATTAAAAAAAAAATTTTTTTTTAAGAAATAAACTTAGAAAAAAGCGCGTCAAATAAATTAGAGAATTTTTTTTTTTGAGAAAAAGAGAGAGAAATAATTCGATTAATTGAATAGCTTAATTAAATACATTTTTTTGGCGAATTTTTATTATTAAATATTTTTTAAAATCGCGTCGCGAGTTAGCAACGAAGAAGATCGGGACGAGAGGAAGGAAGGAAGGAAGGACGTCCAAAAAAAAAATTATAACCGAAGAAATGAGAGTGCTTCTTATCACGCTGCTCACTCTCTGCTGCAACGAGTAAGTAAAAATTTATATAAATCGTATTATATTGTCCCACGGGGTTAATACAGGGTCACGGGAAAATCCGAATGAAAAAAAAACAGATAGAATAAAAATTAGAAATTTTTCTTTTTCTCATTTTATTTATAAAAGTGATTAGTACGCGAATATAGTGTGCGTTAGGAAGTGAAAAAAAGAAAAACGAGCGCGAGCGTAACAGAGAAATAGTGCCGTTCTTAAATAAGAGAAAATAATATTCAAATATTGGAAATTTTAATGAACCCTTGGAAAAAATTAAATTCAAACAAGCGAGTGCGTGCAAATAATAAATTTCAATATCCGGGTTATTTATTAAATTTTTTCTTTTTTCTCTTCAATTTTCAAAAAAAGTCTAATTAATTTCAAAAGCATATTATCAGAAATTATTATAAATATATTCGCTTATTTACGTGATCAAATAATAAATTTTGCAGTAAAGAAAAGAAGTTAAATAGAGGAAGTTAACGTTTGGATTATATTAATTTGATAGTTGATTTGTAACGTTAACGTTTACGGCAAGGTTAATTAATTATCAGCGCGCATAAGAAAACGTAAACGCTTCACCTTCTCACGCGTAATTTAAAAAGCAATAATAAAATTTTAAGAAAAAAATTAAATTGTAAAATCTTATTTATAGAATATGTCGCTCATCAATTTATTTTTGAAAAAGGACGGAAAAGCGAGACGTAGAGGACGTTCGTTGTCTCCTATTAGAGGTTCGCGCAGTGAAGAAATCTTAGCCGAATTCGGGAACGAAAGGATATCATTTCCGACCATGTCACAGAACACGGTGTATATGCCAATGTACACTCCGAGATATGGTGAAAATTTAACAGTTAATTTGTCAGAGAAAGAAATGAAAGAATTGAATGAAAAATACAAAAGAGCCGCGTCTCAGGGTTTCGAATTACCCAAAGAATCATTAAATATTATGAAAGAAAGAAACATAGTAAGTAACGGCACGCTCCCACGGAATAAAAGGGAAACCGAGACTCAAAAATCGAAATCAGAGGAAAGCCCAAAAACCAACGAAACGTGGTTAACATACGCGAACCAGGGTCCGAACCAGCTAGTTTATCCTTCAATACCATACAATTACACGAGTTTTCCGCAACAAATTCCACAACCATGGAGTAATATGATACCAACGCAAGTCAACCCAAATTTTCCAATAAATTCACCGACAAATACTAACTACGCATTAAATACGCAACAAATAAATCCCATGTTAAATATGCAAAGCGCAAATTTTCAGAATATACCTCAATTATCATTACATCAAGCGATAAGGCAAATACCATATTTTGATGGAAGCGTAGATGAATTACCCCTATTTTGCTCTGTGTTAAGGAACATAGTAAATAGTTTTGGGCCAGGTTGTCAAATTTTTATTATATACGAGTTAGCAACGAAACTCACGGGAAAAGCGGCAGATATTTTTACGGCGCGCTTGATGCAATACGAGTCGATAGAAGCTCTTATAGCAGACTCACAGGCACAGTATAATAACGTAACAATATTAGAAAAATTATCTACACAATTAAAAGTGATAACACAGCAGCAAGGCGAGTCAGCAACAGATTTTGGCGCGCGTGCACAAGCTCTATTGAATCGATTATTAACGATTTACGATACAATATCGGTATTAAATGTACAAGATCGATTAGCAAGGAAGCAATTAATAGAAAGAGACGCCTTACAGTATTATTTGTTCGGATTAATATCGCCCTTAGATATGCAAGTGCGTTGCGAAAAACCGCAGACGTTAAGAAAAGCTATACAACTTGCAGCTGATTTTGAAAATAAACAAAAGACGCGACTTTTTGCACAGATGCAAAACTCATTTATAAACGGCCTGCAACCCGTAAATTCGGTAGCACCAAATACGCAATCATTATCATTATGGTCTCAACCGAATATTAATAACATGATGCAAATGACGCAAAATCAACATCGGTTATTAAATACAAATAAAGTGCATGAAGCACAAATAAAAGCAATGCAAGCTACGCCTGTAAAAATAGAAACAGGTATAAGTGCAGTTAAATGTAGCTATTGTGATGAAGAAGGCCATAAAGAAGGCGCGTGCATTAAGAAGAAATATGATAAAATACAATGCGCTTATTGCGATAAGATGGGGCACGCGACGGCAGAGTGTCAAACACTAAGAAATGATGCCGAAAATGGTATTATTCATGCACAAAATAAAAATAATTCGCAAAATGTTAATAATAATAAAAGAAAACAATCAAACAATAACAAAAATTATACGAACGCTCCGCGAAGCAATTATAGCAGAAGTAATTTCAATGATAATAATTACAATAGAAATTTTGATAGTAATAGTCACAATAGAAATTTTGATAGTAATTATGGCAGAAATAATTCTAATAATAATTATAAAAATGTGAATGCTGATAGTAATTACAGAAATAATTATAGCAGATTCAACAGTGGGTTCAATAGGAACAGAAACTATGACTCACGCAATAATGAATATAATTATAATGCGCAAGGACCGCCGCGTTATAATAATTATGCACGTAACGATAATAGAAATGATATAGGTTTTAATAGAGGTCGTAGTAGAGACAACAGTCGTGAGAGATATCAATATAACAGGAACGAGAATAAAACGCGCGGCCCGGATAGAGAGCGGGATTCAAACGCAAAGATAAATGAAAATAATCAAAGTGATAAAATGAACGAGCCTTTAAACTCGCAGGATATCCGCCGCAGTCCTCAGGCGCCGGGCAGGGACTAATTAATAATGATCAGAATATATTAAATAACAGTAATAATAAGCATGTAAAAATTAGGCGCACAATAAATATGAAACTCGCGTGCGCAGGGCGTAATCCGCCTATTGTCAAACTGGAAAGTCGGAATTTAAAAGAAAATAGTGCAAGATTTTATGTTGATTCAGGAGCAGATATTTTCGTAATAAAGGCCAAATGTATAAATGAAAATACAAGTATAGATAGGCAGCATATTTTAGAGATTACAGGCGTCGTACCAGGAGAAATGTATATGTTAGGAAGAGCAGATATGACTCTTCAAGGACTACAGTGTGAGGTCCATATTGTCCCAGATAGCTTTCCTGTAAAAACAGATGGGCTACTAGGCTGGGAAACTATTAGTAAGCACAACGGACATATAAATGCCGTACATAAGTGCATTGATTTTATAAAATTATCGATTCCCTTTGAGCGGGTGGAAACAGTGGAAATTCCCGCAAGAATGAGACGCGTTATTGCTGCAAAAGTTATAAATAATGATGTAGAAGTAGGCTGGGTGCCACTTCAAAATTTAGGGCCAGGAATATTATTCGGAAATTTTATTACGGAAAATAAAAATGGTAGAGCATACGCAGTATGTATAAATACAAATCATAAAGATATTGAAATTCCGACTCCAGAAATAGAAATTTTTCCATGCGAAATTATAAAAAAAGATAATAATTATGCCGGTGAGGACGGCAACCGCGAAGGAAACGAAGTTTCCGATTGCAAAAAAATTAGACGCGCAATGTCGGAGTACGCGCAACAAAATTCAGAGACAAAAAGTGCTGATGCTGAAATAAAATATGTAGACAGATGCATGGCAAATAAAACTCCATGTGAAATAAAAGAAAGAGTTGAAAAAATAATGAGTATTTTAGACTTGGAAGATTTGAACAAAGAAGAAAAAATGCACGTCAGAGAGTTGATATCCGAGAACCCCTTCGTTTTCGGTCTAGACGATGAGTTGCTCCTAGCAACAAATATTTTAACACATAAAATAAAAACGACTCATAAGGAGCCAATACGTGTGAAACCATACAGATATCCGATAGCATTAAAAAATATTATGCAGCAAGAAATAGAGAAGTTACTGAAAAAAGATATTATAGAACCATCTATGTCGAGTTATAGTAGCCCAGCATGGATAGTTAACAAGAAACCTGACCCTCAGGGCAGGAAACGCTGGCGTTTGGTGACAGATTTTCGCCAACTAAATGAAATCACTGTGGGAAGTTGCTATCCACTGCCATTAACTTGTGATATCTTAGAAAATTTAGCGTCAGCAAATTATATTACCGCCGTAGACCTTAAGGACGGCTATTATCAGGTAAAGATTGATTTAAAAGACGCACATAAAACTGCGTTTTCAGGGCCATCGGGTGCATACCAATACAAGCGTATGGCTGTGGGGTTATGTGAAGCACCCATGACCTTTAGCAGAGCAATGGCTCTAGCGTTACAAGGCTTGTAAGGTTCAGAATTAGAGATTTATTTAGACGATGTAATAATTCATGCAGAAAATTTAGAACAGCATACAGTAAGATTTAAAAGATTTTTAAAACGCATTGAGAAAGCTAATCTAACATCAGAACCAAAGAAATGTCAATTTTTAAAACGCGAGGCGAAGGTATTAGGGCATATAGTAGGAAAGGGGCAAATTAAAACAGACCCTAAAAAGATAGAAGCAACGCGTGATTATCCTATACCAACAAATAAAAAGAAAGTAAAACAATTTTTAGGCTTTGTTGGTTATTATCGTCGATTCATAAAAGATTTTGCGAGCATAGCAAGACCTTTACATAAATTAAGTTCAAAGAAAGAGAAATTTCTGTGGCTAGAAGAACATCAAATAGCATTTGACACGTTACGTGAGAAGCTATGCGAAGAACCTGTGCTGGCCGCGCCTAACTTAAGCGAGCCATTTATAGTAACAACAGATGCGTCTGATTATGCGATCGGTGCAATATTGAGTCAAGGAAAAATCGGCGAAGATCGACCTTGTGTATATGCCTCACGATGTTGAAAAGGAAGCGAACTCAGATATACTGTATATGACAAAGAATTGTTGGCAGTAGTTTTTCGAAAAGAACAATTTAGGCCTTATTTATACGGTACAAAATTCACGGTAGTTACAGATCATGAACCGTTAAAGCATTTCCATACGAGCACAAAGCCTGATTTAAGATTCAACAGATTAAAAGCAGCTTTACGAGGATATACGTTTGATGTAGTATATAGACCAGGAAGGAAAAATAATGCAGCTGATGCATTGTCTAGAAATCCAGTAATTGCAGACGGCGAAGAAAATCCTGAATTACCACGTGCAGAAATGTATCAATTAGCAGATAAGCAAGAAAATCAGGAACCAAACGCAAACGAATGCGGACCGCCAGCAAGAATTTTTATTACACGTGCAATAAATAAAAATGCGAATAAAACTAAAGAAGAAGATTCAAGTTCAGAGAATTCTGAAAATCCTAAGAAGAAAATCTTTATTAAAGAAACAAGTGACGAGTCAGAAATCAATAGTATAACCGGATCTGAAGAAAATTGGAATTATGCAAAAAGAAAGAAAGACCCTTGGAAAAGATCAGCGTACAGAAGGAAAAGGCGAAATAAGAAAGCGTTAAAAACACGTAAAAGTCAAGCAGATAGAAAGAAAAAATTAATTCAAGCTGAAAATATAATAAGTCAAGCACAAGACGACGGTAAGCTCGCATATATGCGAAAAAGCACAAACATGCGAGAAGGAATTCTTGCAGCAAGTACACCAGTAGATAAGCCACATGCAGTGTCATCAAGAAAAGAAAAGAATACGTATGAGCCAGCGAGCGAAATATCAAAAAATAAAAGTATACTGAAAAATAATAGAAACAGCTGCGATGTAGAATCGCCATTAGAGACAATAAATGTAAAATCGAAAGCATCTTAACACAACGGCACCAAAATAGTAAAAGAGAAGGAGACACAGGATGATTCACAACACATTTCGCAAAGTAAAGAAAGTAGCCGAGGAAGTATATTAAATATGATTCCAG
Organism: Anastatus disparis; assembly: GCA_017163975.1. Taxonomy (NCBI): domain Eukaryota; kingdom Metazoa; phylum Arthropoda; class Insecta; order Hymenoptera; family Eupelmidae; genus Anastatus; species Anastatus disparis. The sequence goes on along the minus strand of JAFFSR010000126.1, from coordinate 187,382 downwards.
AAATAATAACAAAAATGCGTGCTCGATTTTTAGTTGATGTGCAAGAACGAGAGATAAATGGTAGAGAAGGTGTACAAATAAATATATGGGAAGAAACTCCAGAAGAAGTAGCAGAAGCACTAAGAGGCGACGTACCTCAAGAAATAATAAATCAAACAGATTTTAATGAGCGAGAAAAAGTTCGACCTCAAATGCCAAGAGAATACTACAAATTAGTACCAAACATAAGCTTAGAAAAAGATAAAGAGAAAAAATCATTAAGAATAAGTTCTGAAGTCGAAATTATTGACAGTGAAACAGACAAAGGTTCATATTTCGAGGACGAGTTTGAGGTACAAGATACAAATAAAAATCAAGAAAAAGAAATTATAAGTGAGAGTGAAAGCGAGAGAGATAAGCATGACGTCAGTGAATCTGAGTCGCAAGACGAAAGCATGGAGCAGGAAGAGAATGAGAGTGACGTAGAGCTGGATAAAAATAATTTAGACGAGACTGAGTCGCAAGACCTTGAAGAAGAAGAAAAAACCGACGAAGAAAATGAGCATATGAATATAATAGAAACAGTACAAAACGATGACGAAAATGGACCAATAAGTTGGAGTAATTCTTTTAATGATGGTGCAGGTGTATTTGAGGTATATGCAAGTGACGAATGTGCACAATACTGGTTAGATTTGATAAGGGATGACAATATACCAAAAGACGGTAATTGTTTTTTCACTCAGTAATAAAAGTATGTAATTTAGGAATGTCCGCAAATGAATTAAGAGACATATTATTAGACGCAATATCTCTAGGTGCATGCGGAGATCCACAAACGGCAGAAGCTATCTTAACGTCACGCACAAGACACGCAGATGTTGATTGTGTATTTATATTTTCTTGTGAATTTAATCAAAACATATGCGTGCATTTTGTAACAGATGATGAAACACTATATTGCCATTTCAAGGCAAATAGTTCAAATAATTTTATTCATCTACATTTAAAAGGAAGGCATTTTACGCCGTACCTTTATACAAGGAAATATAATATAGTAAAAAGACATCAAAATAATAAAGAAAACGAAGAAAGTACAGCGTCGAGCGAAAACGACGACGAACAACGAGAGAATAATATCAATAAGCCAGGTACTCCTATTACACCTACGACAGACTTACTGGCGCAAAGAGAAAAGAGTCAATCACATAAGATAAGTGATGCGCTCGAGCGTTGCCTTGTAAAGAATGCAAGGCCGCCGCGCGAGAAACCACCTTGGGCTCCGTTAGATAGCGAAGTACCACAGCAGTTTAGTAAATTAAAAATATTAAGAGATCACCCATTTAAATATAAAGAAAATGTAATTTATACGATGTCAGCAGATTCTTACTTAAATACAGAAATAATTGAAGCGCTTATAGAGCGGCAATATATAAATCCGGAAGAAATATCAAGCAGAAAATTTGCAGTTGGCGAGGTACATGTATCTAATTACAAAGATAATTTCATATTTTGTGCATTCGTTAAAGCACATATAGACGATAAAGCACTAAAAGCAGATATTAAAAAATGTATTAAAAATTTGAAAAGGATAATTTGGCAATATGAAATTCCTTACGTTAGCGTCGTGAGAGACTTAGCAATGCTCTCAATTAGCGACTGGACATACTTCATAGAAATGTTTAATGAAATATTCGCAAATATACCATTGGTAGCAGTATTTTACCAAAATAATATTCCAGTACCACCGGTAGAAGATAGATATAGATTACTCAAAGAATATCATGAGGCAGCGATAGGTGGGCACAGAGGAATAAATAAGACGTATAGCAAAATAGCAGCAGATTATTATTGGAGAAACATGAGACCAGACGTGCGACAATTCGTCCTAGGCTGCAAAAACTGCCAAACAAAGAAACTAGTACGTGTTAAAACACGGCTGCCTATGTTGATTACAGACACACCTGCAAAAGCCTTTCAAAAGTTATCTATGGATTTTTACGGGCCATTAAAGCAAACGAAGGAAGGATATAGATATGTGCTGACAGTGCAAGACTGGCTAATTAAATATTGTATCTTAATACCAACGGTACATGCAGACGCAGAGGAGGTAGCACACGCCCTTACACGGAAAGTATTGGCATATTTTGGGCCGCCATCTGATATTATTACAGATCAAGGCAGGCATTTCGTAAATAATCTACTAGAAGAATTCGCAGAGATATTTAAAATAGAAAAATATTGCACAACTGCGTATCATCCTCAAAGTCAAGGAGGAATCGAACGCATGCATCATACAGTCACAGAATATTTAAAAGCGTATATGGAAGAAAAGTCAGATTGGACCGAATGGCTAGACTTATGCCAGTTAGCATATAACTGTACAAAACACGAAGCAACAGGATACAGCCCTTACGAACTAGTGTTCGGATACAAAGCACGTATGCCATCAAGCTTTCCACCGAAAGAAAAATTACAAACATATGATGAATATTTAAAAGAAACGGTAGAAAACCTTTCTCAATTACAAACATTAGCGGCAATGAACTTAGTACAGGCCAAGTACAGGTCAAAATTTTACTACGATAAGAAATTAAACACTAAACATTTCCGAGAGGGTGAGAGTGTTTACTTACTAAAACAACCGCAAAAGGGTAAATACGACGCGCAATATGAGGAACCGTAAGAAATCATAGAGATAAATAACGCGAAACATAATGTAACAATAAAAAACGCGAGTAAGATAAAAACGGTTCACGTAGACAAAATAAAGCGCGAAACTACAGTAAAAGCACCTCCTACTTTCACAGACAAAGCAAGTAATTAATTTTTCAATATGGAATGCAACGAAAACTTTTCTTTTTCCGCGGTCTTCGGACGAGGAAAAAGAAAGAACGACATATGATCACTGCTTATTTTACAGAAGATAAATAGAAAATATATAAAAAAATGAAAATTAATAATAATGGTTGAAATTAAGAAATGAGAATAATAAGATATCCTTGAAGGCGCGACGTTTCAACAAAATATTGTATAAGTGAAAAAAAATCAAATATCTTTTGAATAAAAGCAAAAAATAAATAAAAAATAATTAGTAGATAAGATTCAGTTGTACAGCAAAGCGTCAAAAGAATTGGCCGCAAGAGAAAAGAAACGTTTTTACTAATAAAAAAATAATAAATTAGCTAATTGTTTTTGAAGATGATTGTGATAAAAATATTTTTATTATCAACAAAATTGTAAAATTAGCAAAAGTTAGGCAACTCAAATAATAATAACAACTATGAAAGAAATGCAGGATCTCGCCTAAGATTCCCTATGAGTATCCTTTTACCCCTTACCCCTTACAGGAAATAAAAGTCCAATGAATGAAAAAAAAAGGTAATAACAGGCATGAGTTCAAAGAAAAAGAATAAATAAAATGTAAATAAAAATTATAACGAGAAGTAAATCTTCTCTATGTTGTAAATAAAGCAACATGACATGCATAGTTTAATCAATAAAACATGAAAAAAATTGGAAATAAAAGTTAAAGAGAAAAAAAGCAAAAATATACTGTTAAATACAGTGAACCATTATATGCATATGTTATCAACTTTGTGATAAAAGAAGTTGAATATTAATAATAATTATGAATTATCAAGAACTCAGCTAAAGGACTAAGATCTGAAAAAAATATATCACCTTAACAACCGAACATATTCCAAAAACCCATGGGAATCGAACGCAAGTATCCTTTACAAATTTGTTCGAAAAAGGAGTAAAATAAAAATCCAATGAGTTTTTTGAGTTGAATAACATTGCTTATAAAATTAAAATAAGAACACATAGAAAATACTGGAAGCAGAGTAAAATTTTAGAAAAAAGGCGATTATCAAGCCAATCGTAGTCGAAACCGTGGCCATATTCTAGTTGACGCAGCGCTTCTTAAACGATAATGTCAACCAAAAAAAGATAAACAAAAGCGTCAAAGAGAACACATAGAGTTAATAAATAAATTTTTTGTAAGATGCAGCTTTGAGGATACATGATAGAGTATTAATCAGTGATCAATTTAATGAAAAAAGAAGTAGTTTATAAGGAAGGAGGAACCAAAAAATAGATAAATGACGGTTAAACAGTTAGAAATAGAGGGGGGACCCTTTTCTACTAATAAGTTAATTTTTGTTTCAGATTAATCATACAATTATTGAAAAATCATGTACAAATTTTATTATAAAAGTTCGACAAAAAAAAAGGAGTTCGAATCCACGTTCGAATCCCGCTTCAAACCCCCACAAAAACAAGTAGAAGGTTCTTTAAATCACTTTAAAATAAAATTAAATATCATCCGAGGTAGAGTACATTTCGTGATGTGAAAGGCTTCTTATCTTATCAAGAGTGCAACATGATGTGCACGTGTATCTTCAGAAGAAACATCTCTTAACATTAGAAAAAAAGATAATGAATTTTGTATTTAAAGTTGTATTATTTAATAATTCAAAATTCATTTTAATTTTTGTACAATTTTGTAAAATATTCTATTATAAATGTCGTATATCTTTTTGAAAAAAAGAGAGAGACCATAAATTCATAGTTAAAATGAAAAAGTATTTAAAAATAAATAGTAGAATAAATTAGTACGCAAACAACACAACACCAACACAAAACAAATAGAAAAAGCTAGAAATTTTTGTAAGATAGGACGGACATCGGCTCGTGTAGGTACACAAAAAGTACCAATTACACTTTAGGGACTTAATTTTAATAATTTTGTTATTATTGTATTCAGGTGTACGTTTTTGGCTTCGGGGGCCGAAGCCTCGCGGCCTCGGACGTGCTACGTACATTATATTGTACGTGTATTATAATATAAAACATAAAATAAGGTAGAAACTCAGAGAAATGCGACTCCGAGTTTCCGGACCAAGAGTCGCACGATGCGCGAAGTGCTGATTCGGCACTTCGTCGCGGGCAACTTACATCGTCGTTTTAGACAACGACGAGCGACAGACCATCGCCGGACGCGCTAGAGTACATAAGTAATTAGTCTCTCTCTTACTGTATTTTTGGGGTTATAATAAATATCAGTTAACTTATATTAATTCTCTTGTAATTATTTTGCATCCTCACACTCCCCATAGGAGTGCGTATCAAAAATCCCACGAAACAATATATTTTATGTAGTTAAAAAATAAAGTTTATTTATTTTCACATATAAAACATTTTTACAACTCACCGTTATAACATTCCTTTCCTGCAAATTTTTTTGCGCAATATATGCATCATAATTTTTAGAAATAAAAAATTTTTTGGTTAAAAATAAAGCGAATGAACAAATGAAAATTTGAGATAATACATTAATTAAGGTGATGTATTAAAGTAAATGTTTCATTAACATTGTAGTTACTCATATTTTTTATCTGAATTCAAAAATTTATTGAAAAATACAAATTTTATTAATTGGATATGTCAAAGTGAAAATGCATAATATAGAGACATTTTTGAGACTTTTAAATTAAAAATGAAAAATTTTTTAAACTAATTTTGGTATTTTGAATTCTCTTAAATAAAACATCTACGACATGTCCCATTTTCGAAACTCAAAACGACGTGTCTCTTTTTTCAACTTTAAAAGCGAGTTGTCCGGTTTTTAAATAAAAAGCTGCTATGTCATTTTTTTCAACCTCAAAACGACGTGTCCCTTTTTTCAAATTAAAAACTATGTGTCTTTTTGTTCCGCTAACCAGACGAGCAAGAACATTATATCTGTTAACTTTATACGTATTGTCCATAGCATTTTCTCTCTTGTTAGAGTTTACTGTTGCTTATTCATCACAAAAATCACAAATCATATTAATATTGAATCCTTATCCTCCAAAAGAGGTTTCAATAAATTTCATCTTATAATGGCACACACTGCAACACAATTTTTCCAACATGAAAGATAGAACGTTGGTATCAACATTTCTATCATTTGCCCTGGAACTTGAAAATTCTATTCTTTTCAGTTTAGAAAAAGAAGTAGAGGGTCTACTTCTCTTAGCTTCAGAAGAATTTTTTTCACTTTTACAAAGAAATTTCCTTGGCCTCTTTTTAGATCTTCCTGTAGATCATTTTCTATCTTGATGTTGGTTATGAAATCTGCCTCTGGTATCTCTTTCATTATTTTACATTTTTGAGGTTCGTATTCTTAATGTCACTTTCAGCTTTTTACACTTCAAATACACTTTCTATTAAGATAAAAGTAGAATTTCAGGCGCACATAAAAAAATATGAAATAACTCGCGAACGTGTAATTTATTAAAAATTAATAATTTTACGTAAATTAAACCACAAAACCTACTAATAATTTTTTAAATGCACTTTAAGTAAACAAACTCACCACAAACTGACCAAACAAATAGCTGAGACTGACTGTCATGTAGCGAAATGATACGAGCAGAATGCACGAACACGCGAAATTCAAATTGATAAAAAATTACACGAATAACTATGTGCCACTTGTTTCCTTACAAAATCAAAACGGAATAAAATATGGATATAAAACTTTTCAGAACTTAAATCAAGATGAATATTTTGTTAAAATTAAAAAAATAAACTCTTTTTTTCAATAAAACCTAAAAAAAATCAATAAAAATTTAAAAAATTTTATTTAAAATAATTCTTAACATTTTTTTAATTTGTAAAAATTATATCATTATAGACTTAATAAATGAAAACAAAATTAAATCTCTTAAAAAAAACTTTTTGATTTATGAATTATTGAATCAAGTGATAAAAAAATAAGTTCTCATAGGGTTTTAGTAAGATTAGCTAAAAATTTGAGAAAAATCTCAAAATAGCAAAATTAACAAAAAAATCAATTAAAAGTTTATTCTACTAATTTCTTCATAAAAACGGAACTGAATGAGATAGAGTAAAAAAACTTGTTGGAGCTTATTCTACAGTAAATTTCCTATAAAAAAGCAATACACCCAAATTCGATGGTGGGACCGAAAAAAAGGTGTTTTGTGCCCTTAAACGAAGCGAGGGTAGTCGAGGACCTTCAAGTGTTGGATATAAAATCACATCTGATGGTCAGTATGACTTGGAGAATAAGAGACTTTGTAATCTCGCGTCACCTAATCAACTCAATAAAGCTGTGAATTTAGATACTTTGCAGCGTATTGTACGTTTGGAAGCTCAAAGATTATTAGATTCAATATCTAGTTTGAGAAGTGATCTCAATAACCTAGATAAAATTATAGAGGTGCATAGAGACGGGCTAAATAAGAAATTCGTACAAAGCCAGATGGAAATTGAGACTATAAAAGAGGCATTATCACTGTTAGTGCAAAACATTCAATCGATAACCATCGATGGAACAGCGTCAAAGAGTAGTAGAAGAGCTTCACAATTATCCTCGTCGAAAGTTTGATGTGCGAGGTTTGGACGAGACATGGCAAGCTGATCTAGTAGAGATGCAATTTTATTTTTGAGAAAACAAAGGATACAAATACATGCTCACAGTTATGGACGTTTTTTCCAAATATGCATGGGATATTTCTGTGGAACAAAAAACTGGTGTAGATGTTTCTGCTGCTATGAAGTCTGTATTGCGTCAAGGTCGAATACCAAGAAATTTAGAAACAGATAAAGGAAAGGAGTTCTATAATACCCATTTCCAGAATCTCATGCAGCAATATAAAATCAATCTATACTCGACGTATAGTAATCTCAAGGCGTCTATTTGCGAACACTTTAATCGCACAAAAACATAATGTGGAAGCAGTTAAGTTAACGTGGTAACTACAAGTAGATTGATATCATCTCCAATTTGATTGACAAGTACAATGATGAGAAGCATCGGACTATTGATATGAAACCGAAAGATGTTACAGCTGAAAACGAAGTTGAAGTTCTACAGCGATTAAAGCGTAATGCTAATTTAATAGAAAAGAAACCAAAGTTTAAAGTTGGTGATAAAGTACGAGTAAGCAAGTTGAAATAAGTATTCGAAAAAGGATACACACCCAACTGGTCTACTGAAATATTTACTGTACACCAAGTTCGTAAAACAAAACCAGTTACTTTTCTCTTGCAGGATTACAAAGACAAACCAATAGCTAGAGGTTTTTATGAGCAAAAATTACAAAGCGTCGAATATCCGGATTACTATCTAGTAGAGAAGATTCTTAGAAGACGTGGAAATGAAGTATTGGTGAAGTGGCTTGGTTTCAACAATACTCACAATAGTTGGATTAATAAAGCAGATGCTCAATAAATATTTTGTCGGAATACGATAATTAATTCATAAACAATAAAAACTTACAAATAGTTTTAAAAATTGGTCTTTGAGTTTTTTAAAACCTGAAGATTTAGCTGCAGCAAGATTTTACTACACTGGTGAAATAGATAGAGTCCGTTGCATTGAATATTCTACAGAAATCTGTAGATGGGAAATTGATGACAATCCATTATTGGAGCACAAGAAGTGGAATAGCCGTTGCCGCTTCATCCGAGGTATACCTTGTCAGAATGATCCTGCTGAAAAAAAACCAATAGATGTGAAATTTGTCTTGATAATAAAGTAGGAGTCGCATTTATACCCTGTGCACACTGTTGTAGTTGTAATCATTGTTTATTCATTGTTCAAAAATGTGTAATTTGTAGAAAAGTTATTAATCAAAGAATTCGAGTTTATATATCATAGTTATTTTCATTTGAGAAAATTGTATTTAATAATGTATATTGGTAATTTTGAATGAAATAAACACTTTTTTAAAGTTAAACATTAAATTTATTACAATGATATCCAATTTTTATTTCTACACCGATCACTATTCATTTATTATATATATTTACACACACTACGCATTAGAAAATTCGAGGACTTGACCTCCTTTATACGCTATAAAAAGTTTCAATTTATTAGCAGCGCTCTGCGTTTCTTCTAAAAATTTTTCAAATATTCCGGACACTTTCTTAGATAAGAAAATTTAGATTTCTTGATCAAGTTCTGCCACAATCTTTAGTCCATATCGAGTGTTTACCTGTCTTAATTTTGTAAACAGTTTTATTTTGTATACAGGTTATCTTTCATAAGTTCAGTCAACTTTTTCTTTGGAAAAAATCCTCATCTAGCGATAGCGTTTAATTTAAAGATGTCCATTTTATCTATAACAAGAACGAAAATTCATAATTAAGAATAGTAGAAATTTCAATTTGATACTGCATCAATACTGTATTAATACTGTATTAATACTGTATCAATACTGTACTAATACTATATTAACACTGTATTAATACTATATTGACACTTCATTTAAATACTATTAAATCACTTTAAATACTTTTTTTTCATAAGTTCTATCGAAAAACTCAAACAATTGACTAACGAGGAGAGTGTCACACCTCCAGATCACGGATTTTGCTCAAACTTCAAGATAAGTTTTCAGATAATAAAATATGGAAAAAGCTAAAGTTATAGTCATAAATACTCAATATTTCCCTAGTTACAGGCAATTAAAGAAAATCACTAAAAAAGTTACTAGATTTTTAAACGCATATAGTTCTTTAGCGTCGATAGCTACAAGCTTGAACTTTTTTTGAATTAAAGCTGAGCTCAAATCCTTTCGAAATAGTAGTTACAGCATATCAAAATATTATTTTTTCCCAAAGTTAGAGCGTAATAAGGATTGAACCTGATTTTTCTTTTAAAAACATTAATTAATAATAAAAGCTGAAATTAGGTCCAATCCTTATTACGCTCTAACTTTGGGAAAAAATAATATTTTGACATGCTGTAACTACTATTTCGAAAGGACTTGAGCTCAGCTTTAATTCAAAAAAAGTTTCAAGCTTGCAGCTATCGACGCTAAAGAACTATATGCGTTTAAAAATCTAGTAACTTTTTTAGTGATTTTCTTTAATTGCCTGTAACTAGGGAAATATTGAGTATTTATGACTATAACTTTAGCTTTTTCCATATTTTATTATCTGAAAACTTATCCTGAAGTTTAAGCAAAATCCGTGATCCGGAGGTGTGACACTCTCCTAGTAAGACTAAATTATCATTAAAGAAAAAAATACTAACCTTACTTTAAGATTCTCTGGTAAAATCAAAGTCTGGATCTTTTACTGCCTGCTTCTTTGCATGTTGACAGATGAATTCATTTGAAGACTTGTTGATTATCTCTTAAGAAGGCTGCAAACTGAATGATGCTAGGCCGCTCGTGCAGCCGCTCATATAGGGATCTGCCCACCTCAGCAGCAGCAACTTCTCTCACCACAAGTCTCGGTGGCTCGGCTGTGGCTATCCCTACCATAAGTCTCGGTGGTTCGGTAGCGGCTACCCTCACCTCAGGTCTCGGTGTCTCGGTAGCTGCTTCCCCCACCTCTAGACTTGGCGGCTTCGCCAAGTAATGGCCCCAAGGAAGAGTGTCCGCAGTTTCTGGCTGCATATATCGTTTTCCGCCGTAGGTACTGAGAGCGATCTTCGTTTCCTTCTAATGAGATCTTATGTTTCCTGGTGATGAGATCTTATGTTTCGCTGTTGACGAATCTTGATCTCTTTCGTTTTTAAACAATCGATGTAGTCGTCGAAACAGATGGTCACTTCAACTACGAATCTCTTGACTACCTTGGCTTGCTTTATCGTCTTCTGATTTTTGACTCTGACGCTGTACATCTTGCTCCTCAGTCCAACGAATTCCAGCATGATGTTTGCCGTTGCATTCGTTCTTCATTAAGGAGATGTAATAGGGTATATGATCTATACAGAGTTACTGACATTGCAGTTTTCCAAATTTTTAATCTTTACTCAACAATTTTCCGAAATATCTCTATATTAGGCTTTTTATTAGTAAAAATGGAAGACTGTAATATAGAGATATTTTTAAAACTTTTGGATTGAGAATCGAAAACTTGAAAAACTGTAATGTCAGTATTTTAAATTCCCTTAAACCAACAATTTTATTGTTGGCCGGAGGAATGTTGAATCGGTTAGGCTGTGGGTAGTCTGCGGTGTCGAACTCATGAATTTCCCGTTTCATTATCTTGTACATATCGATGTTGGTCTTTCGTACACCAAGCTATCAGTATTAGTGTATAATTGCTTACAATTGGCTCCATTGTTTGCTACGTTGTCCAACATGTAATCATAATGGAAGCGGTAAACGAGAGTTTTGGACAAATCCAGTACAAAGAGCTCGATATAGATGGGTTTTCTGATGCAAATCTCTGTTCGTAAGAGCTGGATCGCCACCAGATTTTCATCAAAGATGGTGCAACTGCTGAAATTGGGTCGGACAATAAGTGCCCCAGCACCATGGCGTCCTTTCCATTTGCTAACGAGCTTAAAGTTAACGTATTTTCGCTCGTTCTCCATGGTTTCTTCGTAAACAGCGTTGTTGAAAAGTTTAAAGAGCATCTTCTCAAACTCATTTTTAGCATTTTTTCTCTTCTCGCTGTTTAAGTCGATGTATTTTTTCAGCCATCGACTTTGATCAAATTGAAGAGCTCGATGGATCTTCTTTAGACGTAATCCATGAAGTAATGTCTGCTTCAGTGCTCGATAATGAAGTACGTAACGCTGCTTATTGTGCAGAGTTATCATCAATTTTGTCTGCTTAGAATCTGGAGGTGCTCTGCACAAAATGGCATATCCTTGTGTTTATCGTGAAGAGATTCAGGATATTCCAAGTCCATTTCCAGTATGTAACCGAATGGATAGTCATCAGGAACATCGAAAAAGTTATATCTGTTTAGGTTATCCACCCATCTGAAGCCACCACGTGGTAAGGGTTTAGTCATGGCCCAACCGTACAAGTTATTGACGTCGTAATACATCAAATATTTTTCATCCTTGTTGGGATTATAATCTTGTCCCATGTACGGATTATTCGCTTTGCCATAGCGATTGCAGCACTGACTGATTCCACCTCGTATACCTCGTTCGATAAACATAAGCATGTCGATATCAATCAGAAGTTCTAATTTTACCTGAGGATACTTTAACATAGCATTCCACGTCAATCCAGGAGTGAAGCCATGAACTGAAACAAGTCAATGAAGCGTAAGTTGATATCAGTTCCTTCAACCAACTTTGTGAAAGATATATATCTTTCCTTCGTTTGTGGAAAAATCAATACTCGCCCTGGGAAACAAGAAGCGATCTCTTTTATAAAAATATGTGCATCATAGCCACTTAGGTTATGAAAGATCACTGGTATCGTGTATGAATCTTGATATTTGATGTTGCATTCGTTGTGCGCAGGGCCTCGATACACACCAGTGAGATGACAATGATCTCTAACTTTCTTTTCTCCAGGAGTAAAAGGTTTCTGGCAAATATGACATAAGCGAGCACTGTCGAATCTAATTCTTTCTATTACTAACAAATTTCTCATTGACTGTGGATTTTATACATATCTTGTAATTTTACAGCTAATGCGTTGTAACGTACCCAAGTGGGTAATAGTTACTTTTCATAAAAAAAAAAAAATTATGGTCCAAGTTCGATGCTGAATTAATTTCAATCGTTAATGTCTATAATAAACTAAATGAGAATTCTGTACTTATTATTAATCTTTGATAAACATTATTAATTCATTAATTAAGGAAGTTCTTCGTATGGAAGTGAAAAATTTATTTGAAAATTAGGAGTTTCAAACGGATAATATAAAAGAAGAAATATGATGTGAAAAATAAATAAATTCATTATTATTTATAATAAATAAAAGGAAACAATTTTCCATAATTTAAGATAACTTTTAATCAAACTAGAGTAAATCATTGCACTTATTTTCGAAATATTCATCTTCAAATTTTATATTATTTCCATTTTTAATTATTATATCTTCAAATAGCAGAATTATAATGTAAAAAATAGATAAAGTGACCATCCTGAGCTTGAGTATTTACTTTAGATTCACTCAGATATTGTTAAGGTTATGATGTATTTGGAAAATAGATAAAAATAAAAGACTCAGCTAAAGCTTGATCATAATTGAACTTTGACTTTGGGAAGTGTCAATGATTTTAATTCGCTTTATACAAATGTATCTTTTTCATACATTTCAAACATTTTATTTAAAACAAAACGAGAAAATTCATATTTTCAATTTTTAATTCGTATTAGTATCAATTATAAATATTAAATATATTAAAAATTGAAAATATGAATTTTCTCGTTTTGTTTTAAATAACATTTTACTTCTAGTTAACGAGTTTTCATCTGTGAGTTAACCATCAACTACTTATTCTTTTAGCTTATAAATCTAGCTAACTGTTAATAAGCTAACCAGCCGAGCTGGTTAATTTTCTACAAGGGAAAATATATAAGAAATTTATCATACCTTTACGCAGTTTGAAACTCCTGTTTAATTCAAATAAAATGTTTAAAATGTATGAAAAAGAAACATTTGTATAAAGCGAATTAAAATCATTGACCCTTGCCAAAGTCAAAGTTATATTATGATGAAGCTTTAGCTGAGTCTTTTATTTTTATTTATTTTACAAATACATCATAACCTTAACAATATCTGAGTGAATCTAAAGTTAATACTCAAGCTTACGATGGTCACTTTATTTATTTTTTACATTATAAATCTGCTATTTGAAGATATAATAATTTAAAATGGAAAAAATATAAAATTTGAAGATGAATATTTCGAAAATAAGTGCAATGATTTAATCTAGTTTGATTAAAAGTTATCTTAAATTATAGAAAAATGATTTCTTTTATTTATTATAAATTATAATAAATTTATTTATTTTTTACATCATATTTTTTCTTTTATATTATCCGTTTGAAACTCTTAATTTTCAAATAAATTTTCCACTTTCATACGAATAACTTTCGTAATTAATGAATTAATAATGTTAATCAAAGATTTATAATAAGTACAGAATTCTCATTTAGTTTATTATAGACATTAACGATTGAAATGATGATACTTTTAAAATTATTTAACATTTTTTTCAATTATTTACAATTTTTCAATTTTATAATTTCTTTAAACATTATTAAAAATTAATATCAAATAAGTTTTCATTTAGTAGATAAAATGATATAGCACTTTTTATGTAAAATAGACGAATAAATGTTTAAAAAAATACAAATTTTTTATCTCATGATTTAAAGTTATGTTAATATTACAAATTATACGCATAATTAATTATTTATCATAAGATATTTATATTCCTTGACTTCCGGCACATCGATTTAAAACTTTTACCTGAAAAGTGCTCGGACAAATAAAGCTAATGACGCTTTGTTTGACTTTCTATTGTTTATTGTTTAATAATAAACACAAGTTAACTTTGGTGATTCATAGCTCAAAAACTATTGAGCGGAATTTTACTTTTCTTTTTTTTTAAATGAGCGCATTTCAGAGTATTTTCAAACAAAAGTTTTTGGGTTTCATTTAATTCAAAATTGAAAAAGATATTTAATTTGTTTATAAGCATAAATTTGACTATATTTTTTTAAAAATTCCCAAGACTCTCCTAATCAACTGATTTTAATTTTTCAAAGTGCATTTGAAAGCTTTAATAGTCTGTTATATGCAAAAAAAATCAGCACCCATCTGGAAGCATTATTTTATTTGCAATGAAGTTTTGAAATTTTTGCATTTGTTTGCGGGACGCTTAATTGTTAAATTATTGTGAAGCAATGAACGAACCGATTCTAATGAAATTTGCTGGGCTGTTCTATCATATCAAAAAGTTTTCTGTGGTCCAATATTAAAATCATATAATAAATTTAAATAATTAAAAAAAACATTTAACAAAACATTAATTTTTGGGCAGTTTTTTCGCAATTGTTGTCGTTTTTCTAACATAAAAAATGAAATTTTCTATTTTAAAAGTTCAATATTTCATGTAAAATCTTAGCATTTAACTTTTTTTCCCTTTTACATTTTTCTCTAAAATGTGTATTTTAGGAACTGTAAATAAAAAAAGGATGAAAAAAATCGTATTTTTCGAGATTTTTTCACTATTTGTGCGAATTGAGCACAACTTTTGCAACTGGCGCATATCGAAATTATCATATCTAAAATAATTTTGGAGAACTCAAGCAAAAATTAGCGACCATATACAAAACATCGAAACCAAAACAGATCCCGCCTAGACCATGAAGAAAATATTATAGAAGATGGTTTTGATATAATCACCAATGATGATATTACAGATATCATGATTGATGAGAGCACTTCACAATTGCACTAAAAAATATCGTAGAATCTCCATATGATTCTGGAAAAGAATCTGTGGAAGAAGACGATGAAGGAGAAAATAAAGTTGAAGAAGAACAAATAAATTCAAATGTTTCTGCTGAGGCATCAAAAGCCAAAAAAAGAAAAATGTAAATTTTTCATATAAAATTTTTGAAAATAAGAAAATTTTTATATTCAATAAAAAAACTAATAAATATAAATTCTTGACTTATAACTTATTTATTCAAAATTAATATTATTCACTAATATAAATGAGACCAAGAGCAGGCCGGAGTAGGATCTGATACCGACCGAGTAAAAATTGAGTTTTTTATTATTCACTCAAGTATTAATCGGTGTATCTTCAAATTAAATGTTGAGCGCAATAGATATTATTATTATAAACATCTATGCACAAGAAAAAAAATTCTACTGTTTTGTTATTGAGAAAAGTAAGGAACGCCGAAGTAAAAGTTTATGTTTATAATATTTTTGCGTTCCTTACTTTTCTCAAAAACAAAGCGGTAGATTTTTGTTTTCTTGTGCATACATATTTATAATAATAATATCTATTACGCTTAACCATTGATTTGCAGATACATCGATTAATATTTGAGTAAATAACAAAAATCTCAATTAGACAAGGACAGCGAATCCAGCCTGCTATCCCAGTTACTTCTTTTTGTGGACGACGTATCTTTTTTCTCAAAGAATAAGATTATTCAAATACTACTAACTGTTTTCCGATTAATTTAATATATTACACTGTTGTATCTGATACTTTGGATATAATCGGGAGGGGTAGGTTCGTCTCAATTACCACTAAATTATATTTATACAATTTGCTTTATTACATCTATTTATACACTTAGCCTTATTACATGACTACTGTTATACAATTTTGAATCTAGAATGATAATATATAGACTATAAGAAAATCGTAAGAACGCAAAACTCGAAGAATAAAGGGAAACTAGAAAGAACAGCTAGGAACGCATAAGAAAATAATAAGTAAGAACAAAGATAAACACAACGATAACTATAATTAAGAACCAAGAGAACTGAAGAACCAAAGATGAATGTGGATGCAATTTAAAGAATAATTATGAGAGCTCTCTTACCTCAGGTATCGGCCGAAATCCTAAATTGTGGAGCCACCGTTGTCTCTGGCGCACCCGGCCACGGAGGACAAGTGTGAGGCCGCCACTAGCCAGCACCTCCTGACGCAGAGCGCCCCGACGTCTCGGGGAGCCCAACTCTGATGCCAAGGACAGTTCGTTCTGGGACGAGCCGCCACGTTGATGCTCGCCTTGAATCCAGCAACTACTGAATGTACACTTCTATCCAAGTCCCGAGTACTATCACGCAATGACCACTCTCCACCCAAGCACAAAGAGAGATCACCACAAACACAATCACCAAACGCCACCACTCAACCACACTGCTAGAACACTCCGGGAAGACGAATCGACGAAAGCGTCCAAGCTGCTTGACGGTCGAACTGATACTGATCCACGCGCTCGTGACCGTACCCACTATACCCAGCGACTCACACGCGCGTCACCCCCACCTCTCCACTCAGCACCACTCAAAGCGCGCGAAACCCACCAGCGCCTGCCGCACACACGCGACGCCAACACCCCGCCCACCTTCGTCCAGTGAACAAACAAACGCAAGGTAAAAGGAGACAGGGAGAAACGTTGGTTAAGCGAGAGAGTAACAAAAAAAAAAAATTCCTTCTCCTTTTTTTTCAAGAATCTTCAAGGAGAAGCGGGCAAAGGCGCGCAATGTAACGTCTCAGAGAAGAAGTAGCTGTCCTGACGGTAACTACTCTAACGAGACCATTGGCTCCAGGAAATACTTCTTGCACTCTGCCTAAAGGCCATTTTGAAGAAGGGTATCTGTCGTCCTTGATCAGAACGATCTGGCCAACCGAAAAGTTAGTTTTGACACCTCTCCATTTTTCTCGTTCTTGTAACCGTAATATATATTCGGAGGACCATCGTTTCCAAAAATCATTTCGGATTCGCTGAAGGAGCTGGAATCGCGTCAAACGATTTTCTGGTAATGCAGGAGGTTCAGCTTCCGAGAGGAGAGAGGACACCCCTTCGTTAAGGAAATGCGAGGGAGTGAGTGCCTGAAGATCTTTCGGGTCCGAACTTAACGCTCTCAGGGGCCGGGAATTGAGGCAGGCTTCGATCTCCACGAGCACTGTATAAAATTCCTCATATGTGAGAGAACGATCGCCAACTACTCTTTTCAAATGGTGCTTCACAGATTTCACCCCAGCTTCCCATAGCCCCCCATAGTGAGGAGAGTTTGCTGAAATGAACTTTCAATTGGTTCCATCCTTTGCCAGTAACGGTGTTACATCCTTATAGAACGCAGACGCTCTACTAAACATAGTTTGAAGCTCCTTATCGGCTCCCTTGAAATTTGTGGCATTATCGCTATAAAGGTTATGGCAGATACCCCTCCTGCCAACCATGCGACGATATGCGCTGATGAATGTAGGCGAACATCTCACAAGCTCAGACGAGAGTTATAAGGTAAGATTGGGGGAAATTTGCAAGAAAAGGAGAGACGAGAGTCGGCTAGTCGACGTCCGACACGTAAGAGATTGTCTGCCTTATCAAGAAATGGGTTTAATTTGACGAGACGATCGTGCTTCGGCAATTCCTTTCCAGACCTCAACAACTCTATTTCCAGAGCAAACTCTGTAGATTGAACTAATCTTATAAGCGTTAGATGAGCTTCAGAGAGCTCGTCAGATGAGAGAAATTGTGATGAAGAAACCCTTTCGGTTTTTTGTCCTGTACGTAATCGTACCTAAGGACGCCTGCAATAAGCCAACAACCTTACAAGAGCGTTGAGTGAAGAGAATCGTGTCAGAATCTCGTTTTCGGTAGAGCTTGGTCGAGCAATATGAGTTCTAACTGGCTCCATAGGTTGAGGCCAGCTATCAGGGGGTTTAGATAGCCAAGCTGGTCCCTGCCACCAAAGAGCATTTTCGACCAACTCTTCTGGCCGCACTCCTCGCGTGGCCAGATCCGCAGGGTTTTGCTTAGACGGGACATGAGACCAGGTAGCCGTGGGTAATTCTGTCTAAATCAAGGATACCCTATTGGCCACAAAGGTCTTCCAATGACATGGATGCTTACGCGAGATGAGTTTAGTAAGAAGAACGGCACCACTCAATTCCAGATTGGGGATGCTCACGGTTTTAACCGGTGCAACTTTAGACTTAGAAGCTACAAGAAAGGTCTTGTAACTATCGCCATCCTTAATTTGCAGGTAGACGACCTCAGAATAAGCTCGGGTTGAGGCGTCAGAGAATCCATGGATTTGATAAGAACTACTAGCGGTAAATCCTAACCAACGCTTCATAGTTATGTAAGGTAGTGAAGAAAGGGTTTTGCAATACTCATTCCAACGTGCGAGTATCTAGGGAGGCAGAGGAGAATCCCATTCGCATTTTTGCAGCCACATATCTTGCATCAAAACCTTTGCCAACATTGTGACTGGCGCCAACCAACCAAGAAGGTCGAACACACGAGCTATATTCGAAAGAATAGATCTTTTGGTATGAGCCGTATAGAGGGTTTCGATGTCAGCGACCTCAAGTCTAAACTCGTCTGAAGTTGGACTCCAATTCACTATGAGAGTCTTGATAGACTCTTCCGCATCGATTTTCTTTGCTGAGACCTCCCGGGCGGTAGTTGGAAGCAAGTCGCGATGATTTGCAGCCCACTTATCCAACTCAAACCCAGCAGAGGCCAATAGATCACTCAACTCTCCCCTTTTTTGGATGGCGGTCTGAAGATCGTCTGCACCAGCAAACATGTCATCCACGTAAGTTTCCGATTTAATACACTGAGAGCCTAATGGAAACTGACTCCCTTCATCATCGACCAACTGTGCCAAGGTTCTAATGGCTAAGTATGGAGCACACGTAGTGCCGTAAGTAACCGTATTTAATCGGAAGTCTATTATTTCAAAATTTGAATTCGGGGCCCATACGATACGTTGCAAGTCCTGATCCTCCGGCTGCACCTTAATTTGCCAAAACATTTTTACAATGTCCGCGGTAAAAGCAAAACGATATCGACGCCAATTTAACAGAACTAATGCAAGATCACTCTGTAGAGGGGGGCCACTTCTTAAAAAGTCATTCAAACAATGACCATCCTGTGTCCGGCGAGACGCATCGAAAACAACTCGGAGTTTTTGCACAGAAGAAGTTTTGGTTATTACCGCATGATGCGGTAGATATCAGGCATCACTCTGTTGTATTTCCGACAATGGAATTCGCGTCATGTGCCCCAATTCTTCGTACGTTTGCATAAATTTGCAATATTCTTGCGAAAGGAGAGGGTCCCGAGCAAAACGACGATGCATGTGAAACAATGATCCGAGAGCCATACTGCGTATTTCTCTTGCTACTTTGGGAGGTTCCGATTTCAGTGGTAATCGTACCGCGTATTGACCCCGGGAATCGCGATGATAAGTTTCCCGAAACAACTTTTCACATTCCTGGTCACTAGCCTTCAACGTATGAGTTGTGTGAGGAACTTCTTTGATAGACCAAAACCGTTGAATCATTTGATCTAGATTTTGTTCCACAGAACAATGAAGAATCGACGCAGAGTTGGTCCAGATATGACCCATCCAAAGACCGTATCCTGCGCTATTAACTTGGAGGCGGGCAACTTACGCACACCTGGGCGAAGCAGTTGCCCATAAACATCTACACCTAATATAAGATTAATCTTATCCGATAACCAAAACTTTGAATCTGCTAACGTCAAATCAGAAAAGTGCTCGAAATTTATATCTTCCGTAAGGTCAGTAGAAGGAAGTAAAGAAGTAAGTCGTGAGATAACATAAACATCTACGTCAACTTGCAAACGACTATCCATTGGAGACTCAAGCCGGACTCGGGTTATTGCCCTTGCGGTACCCACTGAGCAAGCGCCAAGCCCTGATAGCGGCAAGCAAGTTCGTTGTTTGCGCAATCCCAGTAATTGCACAATAATTTCAGATATAAATGAGACTTCTGAACCTTGATCCAAAAGAGCTCGGACAAAAGTAATTTCACCACCCGGACTCACTACACGTACCCGTGCCGTAGCTAAAAGCCTTCCTTTTGGCGTAAATGGTATAGCAGCATGGAGAGACACGGTAGGTGGGTTTGAATTGGGTCCACCCTCTTTAGCTCCCTTGCTTACCTTGGTCGACTTATGGAGAATTTGTGAGGTTCTTGTCCTACCGACATGAAGACGGGAATGATGTTTATTTCCACAGTCTCTGCACCGCCCCTTCGATGTGCAATCCCTAGCCCGATGTTGCCCCAAGCAATTAAAACAGCGTTGCAGTTGTTTAACGTCAGATCTACGTTCATCTGGGGTCTTTTTATTAAACAGTGGGCAATGCATAAGAGCATGAAACTCTGTACACAGAGGACACTTCGAGGAATTAATCGAACCAATATGGAAAACCTTGCGGGGCGGAGGACGCGGCCTTTTCTTTGTAAATAATATTATGTTTTTCAATCAAACATAAAAATGACTGATTTTTTTATGTTTTCTGTATTAATATTCTTTATATATATATATTATTTTATTTATATTAAATTATTATTCGATATTATTATTATTAAAACATGTATCACAATAAAACTATCATTTTTTAATTAAATATAAAAATGTTTTTTCTTTTTGTTTCTTTTATTAATGTGAATTCTATTTGTATAACATGTGTTGTAAATGATACTAATTATTTTTAATGTGTTAATTTTAAATATTTACAGTCGTTTTCAAAATGAAATTGTAATATTAAATATATTTTTGTACAATAAATGTTTAATAATTTTGTAATAAAATTTTTATATTCATTCAATTTTACATATTTTTTTATTATCAATTTCCTATTAATAATTTTATGCAATTTTAATAAAATGATCATCGCTAATTATATTATGGTTACAATATATTTTATAAAATATTACCTGCACA
Source organism: Anastatus disparis (assembly GCA_017163975.1). Classification (NCBI taxonomy): domain Eukaryota; kingdom Metazoa; phylum Arthropoda; class Insecta; order Hymenoptera; family Eupelmidae; genus Anastatus; species Anastatus disparis. Next base: position 166,207 of record JAFFSR010000126.1, on the reverse strand, counting down.
AACTTTTATTTAATATAGATCTCTACATCAAAATATAATGATAGAGTAATTTATTATATTGAATTATAAATCATATTTGAAAATATATTTTATTTGATGATAAAAGTATACTTTATAAGAAAATATTTCTAATTGAAGAATCTCTATCAAAAAGTATAGTGCTCACTTAGTTGACAGCGTTTATTTATTTATTGAAAACATGTTTAAAATCAATAATATAATAAATATATTTGACAAAAAAAGGAACAATTTAATATTCTCATGGAAAACAATAGTACGCTTAGATATTCATATAATATATATTAATAGATATTCATATATATATATCGAAATACAAAGACCAAAGCTATTCTGCAATATGTACATTGAATTCAATTAAAGCATTATCTTTTTTTTTCAAACAATTTTTCAATACTTCAAGAATATAATTGAATAATAATAAAAAATACATTAAAAAATCAGGCATTTTTATGTTTGATTGAAAAACATAATATTATTTACAAAGAAAAGGCCGTTTTATTAATTAATAAATATTTAAATTATTAAAAATATATTATTTAAAAGCTTTAAAACACTACAAAAAATTATAATAATAAGAAAATGTAAGTATTAATGTTGAAAATTTTCATATGGTTACATAATTGAAGATTTTCCGGCATTTCCCAATTTTCCAGGGGGCTAAAAATAAGCCCATTCTTAATATTTTCTCGAGTTACCCCAGATAAAAAAAAAGAAGGTTCTGCGTCGTCTAGAAGCCGAGATATTGCATTTTTTTCGCGGTCCCCGCTCAGGGCAACGATATCCTAATACTTGCCGCGCGGAAAACGAAGCTGAAGCCACTCTCACCAAGACCATCTTGCAGATGTACCTATCACTTTCAAGATGTAGAAAATCATATTCATGGCATTAATTGTATAACTATTTATTGCATTCAAAAATATAAGTCTTCATTGAAATTTCCTGAAAATTTCAACTCTTAATGTTTATAAATAACGGAGATATGAATTTTTGAAAAAAAAAATGTTATCTCCGTTAGTATTGATCGTAGAAAATACTTTTTTCTTTTAAAAAATGCGTTTTTGAAATAGCTATCAAATGAGACTAATTAGAAGTCCGTATAACAAAAAACCAAAAAGTTATTCCATTTATTTATAAGCAAAAAAATAGCCTAATTTTACATTAACTGTTTAACAATAATTTTTTAAAAAAATTATTAATTTCTTCGACTTAACTTATACTTTAAACTTTGAAGAATCCATTCCACTTTGTTAAATGTCGGAAAATTCACAATGTTTTGTCTTATGATTGTTTAAATAAATCTTCTTTGGGATAAACAATTGCAATTATTTATAAACTATCAAACCGATCGGGTTGAAATTTTTTATGCTTATAATGACCCATAATGGCCTCACCTACAATGTATTATAAATGAAGCATATAGCTGCAAAAGTAGTTATCTCCAAAAAAATTTTTTTCAAGAAATAACATTTTCTGCTGTACTTATACTTAAAAGTCAGTGTATTTTGCAATACGCCATATTTTTTTCATTTCATAAAAAAGACTATACCTATATTTTGGTCCCATATGATTTTTTCATGATAAATTTTAATGTTCTGTATACGAAAATGCAATAAAAATGAATTCGGAAAAAATGGAGATAGCCACCTTTGCAGCTACACGCTTCAAATCACTTATAGCAATTATTATAAAAGTTATTAACATTTATAAAACAGTGTAAAAATGAGTGTTTTTCGCGATTATCCGGAAAAGTTGTTGACCGATTTTCACGTACCCAGTAATGAAATTTTAGGTCTTCTTAATGCCTATAACTTTTATTTATAACATTTTTCTCTAGAACGTCATTTGAAAATTATAGAACAAAACATCGTTATTTTCAGACTTTGATCGTTGTTTATAAAAAAATAGGGCAAATCTAGCTGTATCTTTTTATTTATTTATCATTTACTAACCCCCCTCAATGATTTGCCACCTTCAAATATCTGTAATAAATCAAGTCATGAAATCGATGTTTTTTACGTAGAATGACTGGACTAGAGATTCAAAGTTATTTTACAGTTCATGGGAGTTGAGTAAATAAAAATTGAAAAATTCGAAAAAAAAAATTTTTTATCGCTAAAATTGTTTTAATAATTAACAAAAATACCCCTAAAATCATTTATAATGATATGTGGACTGGGAAAAAATATTATTAAAAATTGATCAAAAGTTGCAAAAAAATTTTTTTTCGTTTATTTATACTTGTTGAATAAATTTTTTGGGGGCAATGACTATGTTAAACGTTAATATTCTCGGAAGCTACCCCTAATTTAAAAATAATGAAGACTTTATGTTGATTAGTTTGCGAGATACATAAAATTTTTCCCCATAAATTACGTTGAACCTTTAGACCCAATTTAGTTGTCACATGGCTTTTTACTTTTCCCGATTTTAACTTCCATCTTCATAGTAATTTCAAAATTTAATTAAACAATATAACTGAACAATCAACGTGCCGCAATATTTTTTTTCTAATATAACAATTAATAACGCGTTTTTTCGTTGTTGTTGCGTTCCTTAATTTGCATAAATAAAGTCATGGCAATTTTTTGAAAAAAATAAATTATCTCGGCTCCTAAAGTACTTATAGAGTTGTTTAACCTCTCAAAATTTGAAGAAAAATATCACCTATCCAACGAACCTACTCTCATTCATTTACGACAAATAGTTTAGTTGTAAATTAAAAGTTAATTAGCAAAAAACCGATTTTTTTTATATCGCGATTTTAAACAATTAAATTTTAAAAAAATCGATTAGATACCAGTTGTACAGTGAAGTAGAGATGTTGAACTTTCAAAATCACTTTGATGCATCCTCGTACAATGCATAGCAGCTTAGAAATAATCACGCTGATATGGCCTATTTCTAATAAACAATTTGAATTATGTGAAAACTATTGAATATTTTTACTTGAAATTTTTACTGTGAATTCACTATCATCAGAGTTTGACTTTCACCAATTATCAAACCCCTAGTTATTTTTTTAACGGAGTAATAAACAATCGATGAAATGGCCATTTTTGGCGATTTTTCGTGATTTGCGAATAAACAAATAAAGATAATCAAATTATACCATCATAAATTTGGTTGGTTCTATTAAATATCTCCAAAGTTTACTCAAAACATTTTTTTTTACAATTGATAGTTTTTTCTCTACGGTCAGTCAAGTGCTTTTTTATTTATTAATTTGTTAATAAAAATAATTTCCTACAGTAAGATTTTTGCTCTTCCAACGGATTAATGTTTCTGATGATCTCCCCTACCAAAATTCTTTCAGAAACCCTGGGTTACAATTTTTTCGATTGAAAATCTAATTCGACTGGCCTATTGGGCAATAGGCCAGATTGGTAGGTAGCTGTTGAATATTTTATTAGTGAAACGCCAGTTTATTCATAAAGCTGGATGTTTTTTTTGTTAGTATCTAAAATATATTTATTGTTAGTAATAAAAAGAAATAAATATAAATTATATTAAATATTCTTTTATTTTAAATAAATATATATATATATATATATATATATATATATATATATATATATATATATATATATATATATATATATATACATATATATATATATATGGGGCATTCTTTGTGAATCGGTACCCCCCCTTGTCCAAAAGTGTAGTAGACTAAAAAAATTGCATGACGGCTCAAAATCTTCCTTTTATCATCTAGTTTCAGATGCACAGTAGCGTTTTCGAAAATTCATCATGTTAGCTCCAATATTGTGACCAACACTTGGAAAGTTTGTAAAAATTTTTCTAAATTCCATGATAACTTGCTCAGCTTTGAATTTTTCGTTTCTTTTTGACTAAAAATGAATAGAGCACAAAATTTTACATAGAAATATGGTATCATAGTCAAGGACAAACCATATTTTGAAGGTTATTTTTTGCAATCTTTATTTTGAATCGCTTGGCTATTATTTCGGCTGAAAACGATTCTTGAAACAGTAAGCTCTCACATTCTCGAGATCGCCGCTTATGAACCCATACGATATCAGCATTTTTCGGTTTAGGTCAAACGAAGGGCGAACACCTTAATTGAAATAATATAATTTTTTTTACTTCTGATTCTGAATGAACAGAAAATTCCACGTCGAGATAAGTTTTGGATCTCATAATTTGCGAACTTATATTCTAATGTTGATAGTGTAACGATCAAATTAATGAAATGAAATTCACAATGAAATGGATTTTATTTTCTTTCATAGCTCTTGATATTAACCTGGGGGGTTAAGCCTAGAGCGCTTATATGTCCCCAGAGTCAATAGAGCTCAATTAAAATTTCTTTTTTAATAAAAACGTTAAATAACAAAGGGTGTTAAGCTTAGGCACTTATATGTCCCAATTGTTATTGGTTTGAAAAAGTAAGTTTTTTTTTAATTTTGGCTTTAAGAATTAAAGGGCGTTAAGCTTAAGTGCTGGTATGTCCCAATCGTTTCTTTTGCTAAGCCAAAATATTATAAAGCCAAGAAAGAAAATGAATCAAATTTTTAATTTAATATCAACTCAGCTAAACAAAGGGCGTTAAGTCTAAACGCTTGTATGTCCCGATGTGTTACCCGTCAGAGTTGATTCAAGAATAAGGCGCGCAAATCAGCAGGACTCGTGCTTTTATACGCGCAGAGCTTCTCTCCATCTCTCTTACAATGGTGGAGAGCTTTTAAAATTGCGTGCGCTTACAGGTTTTACGAAGTTTCGGAGTTTTATTTCTCCGTCTCGCTCGCTCTTATATGCTTAAATATCAAGACATAGTAAGCGCGCTGTGAGGTTGACTCGCGTGCTATGAGCCAGCTGTGCGTTGATCTATATGCAACCTTGTATATAGGTCACGCGCCTACTATGTCTTAATACGTTGAATATGCCTTTATAAATGTAAATTTTCTTATAAATTAAATATAATAAATAAATAAAATTGAAATATAAATAACTAATAATTCATTAAATAAAAAAAAAATATATATTTTTTAAAAGAAAATAAATAATTGGAAAATAATAAGAAAAAATTAATTAAAACTTAAATGCAATCAAATAGAAAAAAAAATAAAAATTTTAAATAATTAAATAATAATAGAACAAAATATAGCGAAAAATAAGAAAAATAATTAAAAATTTCAAATAATTAAATAATAATAGAACAAAATATAGCGAAAAATAAGAAAAATAATTAAAAATTATAATAATTAATAATAAAGAAAATAAGAAAAAGGAAAAAAATAACGCATTTTGGGGCGTCAGAACGTGAAGATTTTTCACGAACCACTTGGCCGGTGTTTCATCTAGTTGTTCACTTTGTCTGTAGCTTTTGTATTCTGATAAAATGTTATCATAGTTACCCTTTACGAAATATCCAACACTGTAAGCCTCATGCAATTAGTAGGCACGTTTTTCGTTTTCCAGAGGTCGAAGCATGCACTCAAAATCCGCATAAACCACAAACGGCACAGGGATATTGTTCGTAAAATTTTTAAATTGTAATACACTATCCCTTTTATCAGGAAGAGTAACCTTGCATTTATTAAGATTCTCACTATCAATTACATGTGCTGCTAATTTTTCAATTGTTTTAAAATAATGCAAACATTGATCGCAAATGTGTTATTGATGTTTATATGCAATCAATTGTTTTTCTAACAATCGAGAAAGATTTTTTATTCAAACGTAGTGATGCTTATAATCTATGGTGTCGAAAGAATCGTTAAGTTGTTGTTCTTCTTCTTCGTCTTCATCAATGTAGAACTTCTCGACCAAAAGAAGATTTACGTGCTTATTTATCTTGCACGTTGTAACATGATGTGGTAAAACAACAAACTTATTTCCTGTCTTTTTCAAAGAATAAACGTTTACGGAAATATCATTCTGTTTCTCAAACTTTCCAACATCTTTTGGGTCCACTGGAAAATCTATTCCTTCAAATTTTAACTCATCTTTATACCGCTCATATGATGAAACTCTATTAGAATTATGCTCCACAGGATGTAAGGTAGATAGAATAGCCGACTTGAAACACTGATCATCCTGATTCACAACGTTTACACAAGCTATTTTTTTTGTTATAAACGCGGGTAGTTCAACGAAAGAATCACTTTCTCTCATGGGATTATATTTATTAATATTAACTACTAAATTCAGAACTGCTCGTAGCGACCATTCGGATTCTCGTTCAGTAAATTCCTTCATATCAGTTTTGATACGCTGTTCAACGTTCAATACATACCACTCGTCGAGGTTGGTTGAAGAGTAAATGTGAATGGTCTTTGTATTAAACTACTCTATGTCATAAATTTCAACATCGTCTTTAATAATCACATACTCAGCTGCTAACGTTGTATTAACTTTCAAAGCAGGGTATTCTTCAAGAGACTGATTCACTTGCGCAATGAACTCATGTTTAGCATCTTTCAAAAATCGTTGAATGTCTAGATGCTTATGATTAGTGATTACGCCGGTTTTAATTCGGTTCTCGAACGCACTGTCAATGTTGTCCCAACTGTTTCTTAAATTGTTACCAGAAACAGCAACACCAGAAGAAGCAACAGTAGCAACAGCATCAACGCCATAACCAACAATTGCACCACGATGAGCGTTTAATAGCTGCAAAACACTCTTGATTTGAAGAGATATGAACTTCGAATAAAATAAAGTTTTCAACCAAGAATTTTAATGTTATGTTTGTTAAGAAAGTGCAAGTGCTTTTATTGGCACTAATGATGGTTTGAATGGATGTTACATAAGTTTGACCACGGTCATCAGAACGACTTTTGTTAATCCTCTTTTATTTGACTTATTATAATATTTTTTTTTTATTTTTTTTTTTATTCCATTTTATAAGATTGATACATACTACTTAACCGTATTTTTATTTGTATAGCTTCACTGCATTCCTTTTTGTTGACACTTCTTCAATCATATGCTTATATAGGAAAATAAACTTTAACTGATTGACTTTAATATTATTTTGAGGTACAATATTTTATAAATTAACAGTATTATAAGCGGCTAAAAATTTTATCTTGAATAGTTAAATAACAAACTACACAAATAGTTTATCGGGAAATATACCATTCTTGTACAGTTGAATAATTTAGAAAATTTGTATTGTAAAATATTATACTAACTTTATAAAAATATATTAATTCACAGTAATATTAAACTAAAAATTCCTCATTGTTCTCTTTGTTAATATCTCTAATCAATAAGAATTTCATTATTGACGGCGGAATTTTGCTCTGGGAGGTAGAACTCCTGGAGGGAAATTCTCGCCTCTTAACAATCTGTTCTTTTCAAAACAAGTAGAAACGTTTAAAAAAAAAAAATAGGAAATTCACAACAAATATTTAAAAAGAAGAAAAAATCCTTTTCCCAAACCTTCCCTTGTGTGTGTGTTATTTTATTATTTATTTATATATATATATATATATATATATATATATATATATATATATATATATATATATATATATATATATATATATATATATATATATATATATATATATATATATATATATAAAATACATATATTTTAATGGAAAAAATCCTAACCTCTTTTTAATTGATTTTATTAACTTAGAATCATTCTTTACTTAAGGTTAGGATTTTTTTTAAAGGGTAAGTGCTGAAAATTAGTTTTAATATAATTATATTTTTTTTTATTAGAAAAATAATTTTTATAATAAAATATATATACTAATTTCTAAATTGATCTCTATCTCTCTTAATTTCCTAAATTTTTTAATAAATATAATATACGTTTCATGAATTCACACAAGCGTATAAGATTGTAAATAGAAATATATAACAAACAGTCTTAGAAACAGCTTTTTTTTTATTTATTGTTCATGGCTGATTCCATTCAGATTCATGCAGGCCGTCACTGATCGAATTTTTTTTTTCTTTTGAGTAATAAAAATACCTTCTATTATGTATATAAAAATAAAATTTACCTCGTTGAATGCTCAAAAAAATTTTTTTTCTTACTACAGTAATTTTAATGTTGGATGTAAAAACGAAAATTCGAAAATAAACAGCAGTTAATTCAGCAGCTTGTAGTTTCTGCTTATCCGCGACAGCTAGATTCGTTGAATAGCTTAACAAATTAGCGTTCTCGAGAGCCGTGTTATTAAGATCAAGCCATCTGCGTATATTCTCAGCATCAACTTGACCAGCCATCGTATGCTGATATGATTCGAATAGCAAACATGCTGTATACTTAAAGTACTCTGCGGTAGCCATGATGCTCGAGGAAGAAACTCTTCGAAGGTGATGATTCGCGACGAACTGAGCTGCTCTCTCGAGAACGCTTTCTTATATAGGCGAAAAATCAAGTAAAATGGTGGGATTAATAATCAAGACTTAAGGATCAGGGAGAAGCGGAAGCGCTACAGGATTTTACCTCCATCTTTATCCTAAACAATTCGAGCTGATTTTTCGTGTATAAAAGGAAGCGAGCTTACCTGTCGAATTTAGTTTCTACTTCATCTTCAATCTTTAAGGAGTTCAACAAGGCAACAAAGAAAATGAAATGCGTCGTAGACATTCAAGGTTTTAAGGTCTCTTGAAACGGAATCGTTTTCAAGGATGATGCTGTTGTTCCCCTGGAGGAAGACGCAGTGTCATCAGTGTTTCTTTTCAAGCCACCGTATTCATGGAAACACTTATTAGATAATAAGTGTGAAAATCGGTGGCTTGAATTAAATTATCATGGGCTACTTTAGAGTTTAGGAACCATTGCCTATGAGGGACTTGGCAGAACTATAAGGGCAATCCTTGACGGCGCTGTGGTTTATGTAAAAAGATAGGAGAAAGTCAAGAGGATTAGAAGATTTCTATCCGATTGGTAATTATTCATTTAACATAATATCTAAATTTAATATTGATTTCTATAATAATGATATACAGGCTAGTTCATAACATCGAAGATTTAGGATGCCCATCGCTCAAAAAACATCCTTCGAGGGATCTAACTTTTTGCACACATCACTATGCAACTTTGCATACAATGTGCCCCTGTTGAAAATGATGACGTCTTAGAAAGACGTCTTTGGTCATGTCTTAGGTTAGAACAAAAAAAGAAATCATTTTTTCTATGTTAAGAAAAGCTATTTAACAAATGACGTCTGTTTATTATTTCAAAGAAAAGTGATTCCTTATAATGTTAAAGTAAGATAACTGCGTTAAATGTTTTTAACATAGTGTCACGTCCCACCAATTCCTTTAAAAATTTTTTCGCTTTTAAATTTAAATTTTTTTTCCCTCCTTAGTATTATAATTACCTTTACAATATCACGCCCATAAGATATGACTACCTGGGGTAAGTGATAGGTGTTAAGGACTTGTGGTCAAAACAAACCACAAATTAGTTTAGAATTTTAGAGTCTAACGAAGGAAAATGTTTTTGAAACGAAACATAGATTCACTGAAAAATCTTGTTGTTTCCAAAGCATTCGCTTGTAGTAATATCTATATTAAGATAATATGCCAGGTACCGACCCAAGCGTCCGAAGTAATTGCATAGGACCTTTTTTTTTATTACTTAAGATACAGAGCCGTGCAACTACATCGAGACGTTTCTTAATTTTCCCCAAATATTAAAATGCGTGTACATATGTTTCCCAGATTATCTTTTGCTCACGTACAAACTGCCGAAGCTGTAGACAGATTAAGAACCGTATCATAAAATAACAAACAAACCGTCTGGACAAGTAATAAACTGGCTAGACGAACGTCGCCAATACCTGCGCATCCGCATTATTAAATTTTTTTTTATGTATTATTTAGTATTTTTATTATTCTTACATTATTTCATATTTTACATTTCCATTTTTTTTGTATTTTAATATTTCTTATTTTTAAAATTTTTATATTCGCATATTATTTTTCTTATATTTTAGCAATTAATATTTTAGCGTATACTAACATTTCTATATTTTACATTTTGCGTTTATTTTAATATTTTTGTTAGTAATTATATACTTTTTATTATTTTATAACATTTTTTATATTTTATATTATTATCTAATATTAGGATCTTCTTATTAGTATTTAGTATTCTAATGTTTTACTATTACTTAGATTATTATTAATTGTTTTCTTAATAATAACTTAGTTTAATGGAATGACGAATTATTTGAATAAATTAAAATCAATTAAATTCACTATTTCAAATTTTATTCTCTTTTCTTTTTTAAGTGGTTCATCATTCTCTTAAAAAAAATCGTACGTTATTTTGATTAATATTTTTTTTTTCTTCTATTATCATATAAGATTTAAACTAGCGTATAAAACATGTATTTTTAATGTCAAATAATGAATGGTACTTCTGATAACTTTAAATCATGACTAAGATTTCATCTTTTTGTAATAAATAATTTTTTTCTTTTTTTTAAATAACTGAATAAGTTGTAAGAAGGACCAATCATTATATTTTTTTTTCCTTTTATGTTAAATCAAAATAGCGAGCGAAAAAAAAAGTTCTTTTTGCGTAATATAAATAATAATATTATTTTTTCAATGTATTAGAATTCCCAAAGGAAAAAGAAAGAGAGGTAAACTAAATTTCCAAAACACTCTAGGGAATTTTTCCAGTCCTTAAGTTTTCTGGTCCGCCGCTGGCAAAAATTAGAGAAGGATAAGAATACTCTGAGTCTTCCCACGACAATATTTGAATTTTCTTTAAGGAGAGAGGGAAGAAATTTCGAAAAGTGCGGGACAGCTTTTTCAAAACTCTTAAAAAACCGGACAAGGAAAGGAAAATTCAGTTCGCCTTTGGATAGCGGCTCGGGGTTGTGGTTTTTATACCCAGCTCCTCAAGCTCACTATTTTTCCACGTCTCATCCCTCAAGGGTTAATTTGGTCAAGCTCACTGTTTTTTCACCACGCATCCCTCAAGGGTCAACTACTTCAAAGGCACAGAATTTTCAATCTACTAAATTTCTATTCAATTACAAGGATCTCTGAATTTCTACACTGAGTTTTACATTGCAATCATTTCCACGAGGACTTAAATCTATTTTTTCCTTTTGCTTGCGGTTGGACTGTTCTGGATCACCATCTCTCGCTCTGCTTCCGAAAAGGGAATAGTAAGTTCTTTTTATTTTAATAAATTTTCAAATTCAATTTAAATTTGTTTTAAAAATTTTTTTTTAATTATTGCCTACCATCTTTTGATTTAATATTTTCTTTTGTTAAAATTAATATTATTTTCTTTTGATTTTTAAATTAAAATTTTCTTTATTTGATTTTATTTTGATTTCTAAGTTATTAATTCTAATTTATTTTAAATCTAATTTCTACTTTTATTTTCTATTTTGTGATTTTTAAATTCTTATTTCATTCATTTTTCTTGATTGTGTTTTTATTCGCCATTTTATTATTATTATTTATTTATTTTTACGATTTTATTTTTCTATTTTAAGTGATTTTTATATATAAATTAATATTCAATCTAGTTGAATATTTATAGTTGAACATTTATTTTTTTAATTTTTAAAAATAATTTACACTGTGATGTGGTGATGTGTGAGTGATAGGTCGTGTTTGGTTTGAGTTAAAGTGGTTGCATGGATCTTTTCTTTTATTTCTTTTTTTTTTACATTCCTTTTTGAGTATACGAGACCAACGTAATTTTTTTTGGCAAAATGTAGTTTTAATTACCATTTTTCCAGTTTCAATTAAACAGAATTTAAAGTTTGAAGTTTTTTTTCAATCAACTTAAATAATACATGATTACATTAATCTTGACTTTATATAAATTTCAAATTTCTCTTTCGACTTCAAATCAACAATTTTTAGTTTTTTTTATTTTTTCGATAATAAAACATTCTGATTTCTCATTCTATATTTTCATAAGTTCTGATTAAAATCTTTTTGTACGAATAAACTAATCTTTTATTTATTACCTTTCCTCTAATAGTTCTTTTAATTTGAAATTTATATAAATGTTTTTTTAGAATTTTTAAATGTTTTTTTTTTCATTTAATTTTCAATTTTTATTGATTTTTGAAAAGAATAATAGTTTGTTTTTTTCTATGGGTTTGAATTATTATAATTATTCTGATTCTCTTTAAAAATTCAATTAAAAAATATACTTCTGTATTTTATTTAGATCATTGTCTTTAAATTAAATATTTTTCTTTCAATTAAAATTTTAAATAAATTAAATAATTTGTTCAGTCTCAACTCAAAGCCTAATTTTAACGTTTCATAGTATTTAAATTAAAATAAATTTTTCTATTATTTTTTATTCTTTTTTTTCTACTTTTATATAATCGTAAACTTATCAAAAATTAATTTTAAGTTTTTCTTTAAATTAAGTTTAAATTTCATGCAAATCATCTTTTAATTATTTAAATATCATTTATAATTTTTTAGCGTTACCGTAATTTCATCAATAAATAAAAAAAAGTCAAAGTCTTATGTTTTTCAAATAAATTCATGAATCATTTCCTTTGATCAAAAAAATTTATGTACGCACATAGTAATAATTGCTCGGTATATACACCACTTTAATAAAATTAAAAGTATTACGTTTTCACTTTTAAAATAATAATAAACTTGCTAAACTCAACAATTTTCTTTTTTTTACTTTTTTTTTTGCACTTACCCTTGCGTCAACCAAATACATTTTTTATAATTTAACATCACATTAAATTTTCAAAATTTTTAATGAATCTTTTTTAATAATTATCCAAATCAACTCAGTAATTTTATCAAATTTAATTTTTGCTTTATTTGCTGTTGTACGGTGCGCTTGATGCTGGTATATATGATATGTTTTGTTAGATCGCGCACTTCTAATATTACTATAGAGATAATATTAGAATATTTTAATAATTGTGAATATGGTGAAATAATAAGATGTTTGTAAGATGTAATTTAAACTTTAATGTACTTAAGAAAAATGTAGCTGTTACAAGACTTGACTGCTCGGAGTCCGAAAGAAATCTGTTCTCTAAAAGTAAAAACAAATGTGTCCAAACCTCGTACAAAAATGGTTACTAATATTTTGAGGTATTTTATTACAGTGTACGCAATGATCCTTTTTAATACATGCTTTACAGTTAGAATATTTGTACATAGTTGTCACACACGCAGGTAACAATATAAAAGGTCTGAACGGTTCGAGTAATAAAATTGATAATCTGTTACAAATAAATTTAATTGCTTAGGGTTTCCCCATAATCTTTAAATTTTCTTAGCATGCATGTATTTTCAATAAACTTTTCCTTTTTATTATTGCTTTTCTCAAAATGTGTAATAAAATGTATTTATCTTCATGTTAAATTGTTCTATATTATCGTTGTATGTACAATTTTCAGGTATAATTTTTACTTTGTGTTCCGTTAAAATTAATATTGAATTTAATAGTAAGGATAAAGTATTTTTAATATAATTTCTTGTTTGTTTTAATATTAACATATTGAATAATTGTTACGTGTACGGAACATGCCGCCCGCCTTGAACGATCTGCGTTCAAAATGATATAAGATATAATGTACTTATTATTTAAAATATAAAATTATACTTAATTATAATTTGAAAAATGTTTTTTTTTTTTTACAATATTTTTAAAAATCGATAGGTAATGGACACAGTTTCTTAATAGGTCGTTTATAAGTTCCACATGCTGTTTTTATTGTTGCTACTCGAATAATGTTGTCTTCTCCTGGATGAACTGCTATCACACGACCCATGCTCCAATGCATAGGTGGAAGGTTATCATCTTTTATAATTACAAGTGTTCCAATTTTGATCTGATCTGCATCCTTCTTGAACCATTTACTGCGTGTCAATAACTGACTGATGTAGTCTTTATGCCATCTTTTCCAAAAGTGGCTTTTTACCTTTGTATATGTTGCCATATTGATAACCTATTATTCGGAGTTTCTTGAAAGTTTTCTTCTGGTATACTCATCAAAGAATCTCCAATTAGGAAATGTGCAGGAGTTAAAGCGGAAAGGTCATTAGGATCTGAGGATATTGGAGTTATAGGGCGAGAATTTAATATTGCTTCAATCTCTATTATAAATGTGTTGAATTGTTCATATGTAAATAATGAATCACCCACTGTTCGATATAAATGTGCTTTAAACTGTTTTACGCCAGCTTCCCATAAACCCCCAAAGTGTGGAGCTCGCGGTGGTACAAAGTGCCAATTTACACCTTCATTTGATAGTTTATGCATTATTTTATTATTGTGATCCGTTGACAACAATAGAGCCTTTAGTCTTAAAATTTCATTTTTTGCTCCTATGAAATTCAGACCATTATCAGTATAAATATTTTTTGATTTACCTCTTCTACTGAAAAATCGTTTAATTGCAGCTAAACATGACTCAGTGGTTAAGTCTGTGGTCAATTCTAAGTGAATTGCCTTTGTTGAAAAACATACAAATACGGCAACATAAGATTTAAGTTTTGATGTGTTTCTGAATTTTTTCTCTTTTAAAAAGAAAAGGCCCGCAATAATCGATACCTACGTTTTGAAAAGGTCGAGATTGTAAAACCCTATTTTGAGGTAAATTTCCCATGCTATAATTAGGTACTTTAGGATCTGATTTAAAACAACGAATGCATTTATGTATAATTAGCCGTGTTATATTTTTACCATCAATAGGCCAATAATTTTGTCTAACTAAATTTAGAGTATTTTGTACGCCTGTATGCCAGTTTTTCAAATGTTCATGGCGAATTATTAATTTTGTCACATGATTGTTTCGTGGTAAAAGTATAGGAAATTTCCTTGAATATTCAATATTAGCATTGACTAATCTACCTCCAACTCTTAATATGCCTGATTCATCGGTAAACGGATTTAAACGTAGCAATTTACTTTTGTTGTTTAATTCTTTATGTTGCTGTAAACATTTTAATTCTTCATAAAATTCGTTTCTTTGAATGATTTTTATTATTTTCATGTGAGCATTGTGAATTTCTTCTGATGATAATTCGCCTTGTTTCATGATTTTAAATGTTTTATATGTGGCTATTCTGTGACAATAAGCGACAAAACGATTAAGTGCGTTAATTGAAGAAAATTGACCAAATATATTATTTGCTTCTTCAAAAGTTTTTGGTTGTGAATTTTTTGTTGATATCAGATTTATTGTAGTCTGTGTTTTGTTTTCGTTTGATTTTATTTTTGTGATTCGCCAGAAATCTTCTTCCTTAGAAAGCCAAATTGGTCCATGCAGCCATTGTTGATTTTTTATGAATTCAGCTGGTGATTGACCGCGAGAAATAAAATCAGCGCTATTGTCATGTGTAGATACATGATACCAATCTGTTTGATTTGTAAGTAATTGAATTTCAGCAACTCTGTTTGCTTCAAATGTTTTTAAAGAATGAGGCGATGTCTGAATCCAATTTAAAGTGATAGTTGAATCCGTATAAAAATTGATTCTGTCAAATTTTAATTTTAATGATTCATTTGCGTTTGTATATAAATTTGCTAAAAGTTTTGCAGCACATAACTCCAACCTTGGTAGTGAAATTTTCTTTATAGGTGCTACTCTTGATTTTGCGCATACTAGCCTTGTTTGAATATTCCCGAAATTATCCGATGATCTGATATAAATGCAGGCTCCATAACCCTTTTCACTAGCGTCACAGAAGCCATGTAATTGTTTAGTGACTGAATTATCTATAATAATTTTTCTTTCTACAGAAAATTGATTTAGATATTTTAACTGATGTGTAAAATTCATCCACTCTGTATAAATGCTTTGAGGTATTGATTCATCCCAATTGAGATTTGCTTTCCATAAATCTTGCATAATTAACTTGGCTTTAATTATGATAGGTCCTAAAAGTCCTAAAGGATCGAACAATTGCGCTATTTCAGATAAAATGGTTCGTTTTGTTAACACTCTTTCGTTTGCAAATGATTTTATAGAATATTTTATGGTATCTTCTTGAGGATCCCATTGAATACCGAGAACCTTTTTGTGTCGTTGTCTAAGCATAACAATTCAATATCGGATCGATCTTTTAATCTTTTTAGTAATGACGGTTCATTTGACAGCCACTGTCGTAAATTGAAACCGCCCTCCTGAAGTAATTTGATTAATTGTTGTATTAAAACTTGTGCGTCTTGTATAGTGTTTGTACCGGTAAGTAAATCATCGACGTAAAAGTCACGATCAAGTACTGCTGCTGCTAAAGGATACTCGTCAGCATGATCAATTTTTAATTGTTTTAAACAACGTACAGCAAGAAAGGGTGCTGGTGTTGTTCCGTAAGTAACAGTGTTTAATTTATAGGTCTTTATTTGATCATTCTTATTTTCGCGCCAAAGAATTTTTTGATAGATTGAATCATCTGTATGAATGTATACTTGCCGAAACATTTTTTCAATATCGGCTGTAAAAACATATTTATGTGTTCGAAAGCGCATGATAATTGATATTAGTTCATCCTGAATTGTCGGTCCTTGCATCAATGTGTCATTTAAAGAAATATTATTAGAAGTTTTGGCTGATCCATCGAAAACTACACGAACTTTAGTTGTTGCACTTGTTTCTTTGACTACTGCGTGATGAGGTAGATAATAACCTATTTGTTGATTATCAATCCTTGTTATATCACTCATATGTTGAAGTTTTAAATATTCTCTTAAAAACTCTGTATATTGAATTTTTAATTCTTGATTAGATTCTAATTTTTTCTCTAAACTATAAAAACGTTTTAAGGCCATTTTATATGAATCACCAATATTAACCTTTTCATCATTAAATGGAAGTTTTACTATGTATTTTCCGTTAGAATCTCGACTGAATGTATTACTGAAATGTTCTTCGCATAATGTTTCTTCTTTAGAGAAATATTTTGCTTTTTTTACTTCTTCGATTTGCCAAAACTTATGTAATTGTTCATCTAAATTAGTAGAAAAATAGCATGTATTTATATTTTGATAAGGTACATTAATTTCACCTGTAACGATCCATCCAACACGTGTTTTTGTAATATTATTGAATTATTGTTTAGCTTTATCTGTCCTACGCTTAATAATTGATAAAATAATGTATTTCCAAGCAATGCGTCTATTTCTGTTGATTTATTAAACTCAGGATCAGCTAATGATATATTTTTTGGAATTTTTATTAAATGTTTATTAATTGTTTTCGTTGGCAATAAGCCGGTTATAACTGGTAGAGCTACAAATGTAGAATCAATGACAAATCCTGGTGTTTTCGATTTAATTGTTGCTTTTACCGCGTATTGTGCTTTAGTGATATTTTGTCCCAGGCCTGCAAATGGCTTATCGATTTGTATTTTATCTAATTTCAACTTTTCTGCTAATTTTTCTGTTATGAAATTTGTTTGTGATCCTCCATCGAGAAGCACTCTGCAAGATATTTCATTTCTATCTCTGTCTAATATTTTTATGCGTGCTGTTCCTAAAAATACTTCTGAATTACATGATGAATATGCATTTACTGTCGGACTAATTTCATCTTGGTTGGTTGATTGAACGGTTTGAACAATATTGTTTTGATTTTGATATGAATTAGTGAAATGTAACAGTGTATTATGTTTACGGTTACATTTTTTACAAGCTTGTGCATAACATTGAATTGTTTGATGATTATCGCGTAAACAATTCATACAAAGTTTTGCCTTTTTAACCGCTTCTGATCTATCTTTCTCATTCATTCCTAGGAATTTTGTGCAAGTAAAAATTGCATGATTATTATTACAAATTACACAGTTACTTCTTGTTTGTGTACCTACATAAGATTGTGTGTTATTATAATCTCTTTTATTTATTGTTTTTGAATTATGATTAATAGTTCGATTATTTGATTTTAAGGTATCGAAAGTATCTGAATTAATTTCATCACCTCGAGCTTGTTTATTAAGAAACTTTATTAATGTATCGAATGATGGCATATCTTCATTGTCTAACGTACGTTCCCAGGTGCGACGCGTAACTTTGTCTAATTTTTTGACTATCATAAAAACAAGAATTGTATCCCAATGCTTTATGGGTTGATTTAAAGCTTTTAATGCATTTATATGCATTTGTGCCTTCTCTACCAAAGATCTTATGCTTGATGGTGATTCTTTATTGATTTCTGGTAATTCAAAAAGTGAATTTAAATGGAGTTGTATGATTTGCCTGGGCTTATCACATCTTTGTTTTAAGATATCCCAAGCTACTCGATAATTTTCTTCGGAAGGGTTTAAATTCTCTGTGATTGACGAAAGAGATCCTTTTAAAGCGTTTTGTAACATATAAAATTTATGTACCGGTAGTAGATCTTGATTGTTATGTACTAAATTTTCAAAAGAGTCACGGAAAGAATACCAATTAAGTGGATTTCCGTCAAAAGGTTTAATCTCTATTTTCGGTAGTAAATCATTATTTGTTTGTTTGATAATTATTCTAGTTTCTGTATTAGTTTCAGGCGTCGTTTGGTTAACGTTCGTATTTGTATTAACTGAATTATTTACAGTATTTAATTCACGAAGCCGTTTGTTAATTAATTCGGCACACGAATAATATAAATTTTCAAATAGTGTTATATCGTTATCAACTGGCGCGGAGTCGTCTTCCGATAAAAATTCGATTTTTAATTGCACTTTATGATACGCTTGATATGCTTCTTCTAACTTTACTTGACGTGTTTTAACTTCGTCGATTCCCGAATCAGGATGTGCGTTTAAATAATTTAATAATCGAGTAATCGCACCCTTATGTGTTCCTCGCTCTTTAATCAATGCTTTGTGATTTGCTGCTGATTGCGCATCAACCTCTTTTGTAGCGGTAGCCATTTTAATATTTTTATTTTAAAATAAAGAAATGAAGCAATATTATGTTTGTTATAAGAAAGGGAATTGATATGATAGGATGTAATTATGGAGATTCTTTGAACTCACGTGATTGTTGTATGATGATGTATAATAATTGCAATTCTACTGGCTGCTTCTCCTTGTGAGATGTCCGTTGAATATGCTGAGTAATAACTTTTATTTTTAACACTCGTTTGATAGTATGATTCTTTTTGATAATGCACCACACTTCTTAAATCACAATACTTATTTTTCACTAAGATCTTTATTATCTCAATAAGAGATCCGGTTATCGAAGGACCAAAATGTACGGTGCGCTTGATGCTGGTATATATGATATGTTTTGTTAGATCGCGCACTTCTAATATTACTATAGAGATAATATTAGAATATTTTAATAATTGTGAATATGGTGAAATAATAAGATGTTTGTAAGATGTAATTTAAACTTTAATGTACTTAAGAAAAATGTAGCTGTTACAAGACTTGACTGCTCGGAGTCCGAAAGAAATCTGTTCTCTAAAAGTAAAAACAAATGTGTCCAAACCTCGTACAAAAATGGTTACTAATATTTTGAGGTATTTTATTACAGTGTACGCAATGATCCTTTTTAATACATGCTTTACAGTTAGAATATTTGTACATAGTTGTCACACACGCAGGTAACAATATAAAAGGTCTGAACGGTTCGAGTAATAAAATTGATAATCTGTTACAAATAAATTTAATTGCTTAGGGTTTCCCCATAATCTTTAAATTTTCTTAGCATGCATGTATTTTCAATAAACTTTTCCTTTTTATTATTGCTTTCCTCAAAATGTGTAATAAAATGTATTTATCTTCATGTTAAATTGTTCTATATTATCGTTGTATGTACAATTTTCAGGTATAATTTTTACTTTGTGTTCCGTTAAAATTAATATTGAATTTAATAGTAAGGATAAAGTATTTTTAATATAATTTCTTGTTTGTTTTAATATTAACATATTGAATAATTGTTACGTGTACGGAACATGCCGCCCGCCTTGAACGATCTGCGTTCAAAATGATATAAGATATAATGTACTTATTATTTAAAATATAAAATTATACTTAATTATAATTTGAAAAATGTTTTTTTTTTTTTACAATATTTTTAAAAATCGATAGGTAATGGACACAGTTTCTTAATAGGTCGTTTATAAGTTCCACATGCTGTTTTTATTGTTGCTACTCGAATAATGTTGTCTTCTCCTGGATGAACTGCTATCACACGACCCATGCTCCAATGCATAGGTGGAAGGTTATCATCTTTTATAATTACAAGTGTTCCAATTTTGATCTGATCTGCATCCTTCTTGAACCATTTACTGCGTGTCAATAACTGACTGATGTAGTCTTTATGCCATCTTTTCCAAAAGTGGCTTTTTACCTTTTGTATATGTTGCCATATTGATAACCTATTATTCGGAGTTTCTTGAAAGTTTTCTTCTGGTATACTCATCAAAGAATCTCCAATTAGGAAATGTGCAGGAGTTAAAGCGGAAAGGTCATTAGGATCTGAGGATATTGGAGTTATAGGGCGAGAATTTAATATTGCTTCAATCTCTATTATAAATGTGTTGAATTGTTCATATGTAAATAATGAATCACCCACTGTTCGATATAAATGTGCTTTAAACTGTTTTACGCCAGCTTCCCATAAACCCCCAAAGTGTGGAGCTCGCGGTGGTACAAAGTGCCAATTTACACCTTCATTTGATAGTTTATGCATTATTTTATTATTGTGATCCGTTGACAACAATAGAGCCTTTAGTCTTAAAATTTCATTTTTTGCTCCTATGAAATTCAGACCATTATCAGTATAAATATTTTTTGATTTACCTCTTCTACTGAAAAATCGTTTAATTGCAGCTAAACATGACTCAGTGGTTAAGTCTGTGGTCAATTCTAAGTGAATTGCCTTTGTTGAAAAACATACAAATACGGCAACATAAGATTTAAGTTTTGATGTGTTTCTGAATTTTTTCTCTTTTAAAAGAAAAGGCCCGCAATAATCGATACCTACGTTTTGAAAAGGTCGAGATTGTAAAACCCTATTTTGAGGTAAATTTCCCATGCTATAATTAGGTACTTTAGGATCTGATTTAAAACAACGAATGCATTTATGTATAATTAGCCGTGTTATATTTTTACCATCAATAGGCCAATAATTTTGTCTAACTAAATTTAGAGTATTTTGTACGCCTGTATGCCAGTTTTTCAAATGTTCATGGCGAATTATTAATTTTGTCACATGATTGTTTCGTGGTAAAAGTATAGGAAATTTCCTTGAATATTCAATATTAGCATTGACTAATCTACCTCCAACTCTTAATATGCCTGATTCATCGGTAAACGGATTTAAACGTAGCAATTTACTTTTGTTGTTTAATTCTTTATGTTGCTGTAAACATTTTAATTCTTCATAAAATTCGTTTCTTTGAATGATTTTTATTATTTTCATGTGAGCATTGTGAATTTCTTCTGATGATAATTCGCCTTGTTTCATGATTTTAAATGTTTTATATGTGGCTATTCTGTGACAATAAGCGACAAAACGATTAAGTGCGTTAATTGAAGAAAATTGACCAAATATATTATTTGCTTCTTCAAAAGTTTTTGGTTGTGAATTTTTTGTTGATATCAGATTTATTGTAGTCTGTGTTTTGTTTTCGTTTGATTTTATTTTTGTGATTCGCCAGAAATCTTCTTCCTTAGAAAGCCAAATTGGTCCATGCAGCCATTGTTGATTTTTTATGAATTCAGCTGGTGATTGACCGCGAGAAATAAAATCAGCGCTATTGTCATGTGTAGATACATGATACCAATCTGTTTGATTTGTAAGTAATTGAATTTCAGCAACTCTGTTTGCTTCAAATGTTTTTAAAGAATGAGGCGATGTCTGAATCCAATTTAAAGTGATAGTTGAATCCGTATAAAAATTGATTCTGTCAAATTTTAATTTTAATGATTCATTTGCGTTTGTATATAAATTTGCTAAAAGTTTTGCAGCACATAACTCCAACCTTGGTAGTGAAATTTTCTTTATAGGTGCTACTCTTGATTTTGCGCATACTAGCCTTGTTTGAATATTCCCGAAATTATCCGATGATCTGATATAAATGCAGGCTCCATAACCCTTTTCACTAGCGTCACAGAAGCCATGTAATTGTTTAGTGACTGAATTATCTATAATAATTTTTCTTTCTACAGAAAATTGATTTAGATATTTTAACTGATGTGTAAAATTCATCCACTCTGTATAAATGCTTTGAGGTATTGATTCATCCCAATTGAGATTTGCTTTCCATAAATCTTGCATAATTAACTTGGCTTTAATTATGATAGGTCCTAAAAGTCCTAAAGGATCGAACAATTGCGCTATTTCAGATAAAATGGTTCGTTTTGTTAACACTCTTTCGTTTGCAAATGATTTTATAGAATATTTTATGGTATCTTCTTGAGGATCCCATTGAATACCGAGAACCTTTTTTGTGTCGTTGTCTAAGCATAACAATTCAATATCGGATCGATCTTTTAATCTTTTTAGTAATGACGGTTCATTTGACAGCCACTGTCGTAAATTGAAACCGCCCTCCTGAAGTAATTTGATTAATTGTTGTATTAAAACTTGTGCGTCTTGTATAGTGTTTGTACCGGTAAGTAAATCATCGACGTAAAAGTCACGATCAAGTACTGCTGCTGCTAAAGGATACTCGTCAGCATGATCAATTTTTAATTGTTTTAAACAACGTACAGCAAGAAAGGGTGCTGGTGTTGTTCCGTAAGTAACAGTGTTTAATTTATAGGTCTTTATTTGATCATTCTTATTTTCGCGCCAAAGAATTTTTTGATAGATTGAATCATCTGTATGAATGTATACTTGCCGAAACATTTTTTCAATATCGGCTGTAAAAACATATTTATGTGTTCGAAAGCGCATGATAATTGATATTAGTTCATCCTGAATTGTCGGTCCTTGCATCAATGTGTCATTTAAAGAAATATTATTAGAAGTTTTGGCTGATCCATCGAAAACTACACGAACTTTAGTTGTTGCACTTGTTTCTTTGACTACTGCGTGATGAGGTAGATAATAACCTATTTGTTGATTATCAATCCTTGTTATATCACTCATATGTTGAAGTTTTAAATATTCTCTTAAAAACTCTGTATATTGAATTTTTAATTCTTGATTAGATTCTAATTTTTTTCTAAACTATAAAAACGTTTTAAGGCCATTTTATATGAATCACCAATATTAACCTTTTCATCATTAAATGGAAGTTTTACTATGTATTTTCCGTTAGAATCTCGACTGAATGTATTACTGAAATGTTCTTCGCATAATGTTTCTTCTTTAGAGAAATATTTTGCTTTTTTTTACTTCTTCGATTTGCCAAAACTTATGTAATTGTTCATCTAAATTAGTAGAAAAATAGCATGTATTTATATTTTGATAAGGTACATTAATTTCACCTGTAACGATCCATCCAACACGTGTTTTTTGTAATATTATTGAATTATTGTTTAGCTTTATCTGTCCTACGCTTAATAATTGATAAAATAATGTATTTCCAAGCAATGCGTCTATTTCTGTTGATTTATTAAACTCAGGATCAGCTAATGATATATTTTTTGGAATTTTTATTAAATGTTTATTAATTGTTTTCGTTGGCAATAAGCCGGTTATAACTGGTAGAGCTACAAATGTAGAATCAATGACAAATCCTGGTGTTTTCGATTTAATTGTTGCTTTTACCGCGTATTGTGCTTTAGTGATATTTTGTCCCAGGCCTGCAAATGGCTTATCGATTTGTATTTTATCTAATTTCAACTTTTCTGCTAATTTTTCTGTTATGAAATTTGTTTGTGATCCTCCATCGAGAAGCACTCTGCAAGATATTTCATTTCTATCTCTGTCTAATATTTTTATGCGTGCTGTTCCTAAAAATACTTCTGAATTACATGATGAATATGCATTTACTGTCGGACTAATTTCATCTTGGTTGGTTGATTGAACGGTTTGAACAATATTGTTTTGATTTTGATATGAATTAGTGAAATGTAACAGTGTATTATGTTTACGGTTACATTTTTTACAAGCTTGTGCATAACATTGAATTGTTTGATGATTATCGCGTAAACAATTCATACAAAGTTTTGCCTTTTTAACCGCTTCTGATCTATCTTTCTCATTCATTCCTAGGAATTTTGTGCAAGTAAAAATTGCATGATTATTATTACAAATTACACAGTTACTTCTTGTTTGTGTACCTACATAAGATTGTGTGTTATTATAATCTCTTTTATTTATTGTTTTTGAATTATGATTAATAGTTCGATTATTTGATTTTAAGGTATCGAAAGTATCTGAATTAATTTCATCACCTCGAGCTTGTTTATTAAGAAACTTTATTAATGTATCGAATGATGGCATATCTTCATTGTCTAACGTACGTTCCCAGGTGCGACGCGTAACTTTGTCTAATTTTTTGACTATCATAAAAACAAGAATTGTATCCCAATGCTTTATGGGTTGATTTAAAGCTTTTAATGCATTTATATGCATTTGTGCCTTCTCTACCAAAGATCTTATGCTTGATGGTGATTCTTTATTGATTTCTGGTAATTCAAAAAGTGAATTTAAATGGAGTTGTATGATTTGCCTGGGCTTATCACATCTTTGTTTTAAGATATCCCAAGCTACTCGATAATTTTCTTCGGAAGGGTTTAAATTCTCTGTGATTGACGAAAGAGATCCTTTTAAAGCGTTTTGTAACATATAAAATTTATGTACCGGTAGTAGATCTTGATTGTTATGTACTAAATTTTCAAAAGAGTCACGGAAAGAATACCAATTAAGTGGATTTCCGTCAAAAGGTTTAATCTCTATTTTCGGTAGTAAATCATTATTTGTTTGTTTGATAATTATTCTAGTTTCTGTATTAGTTTCAGGCGTCGTTTGGTTAACGTTCGTATTTGTATTAACTGAATTATTTACAGTATTTAATTCACGAAGCCGTTTGTTAATTAATTCGGCACACGAATAATATAAATTTTCAAATAGTGTTATATCGTTATCAACTGGCGCGGAGTCGTCTTCCGATAAAAATTCGATTTTTAATTGCACTTTATGATACGCTTGATATGCTTCTTCTAACTTTACTTGACGTGTTTTAACTTCGTCGATTCCCGAATCAGGATGTGCGTTTAAATAATTTAATAATCGAGTAATCGCACCCTTATGTGTTCCTCGCTCTTTAATCAATGCTTTGTGATTTGCTGCTGATTGCGCATCAACCTCTTTTGTAGCGGTAGCCATTTTAATATTTTTATTTTAAAATAAAGAAATGAAGCAATATTATGTTTGTTATAAGAAAGGGAATTGATATGATAGGATGTAATTATGGAGATTCTTTGAACTCACGTGATTGTTGTATGATGATGTATAATAATTGCAATTCTACTGGCTGCTTCTCCTTGTGAGATGTCCGTTGAATATGCTGAGTAATAACTTTTATTTTTAACACTCGTTTGATAGTATGATTCTTTTTGATAATGCACCACACTTCTTAAATCACAATACTTATTTTTCACTAAGATCTTTATTATCTCAATAAGAGATCCGGTTATCGAAGGACCAAAATGTACGGTGCGCTTGATGCTGGTATATATGATATGTTTTGTTAGATCGCGCACTTCTAATATTACTATAGAGATAATATTAGAATATTTTAATAATTGTGAATATGGTGAAATAATAAGATGTTTGTAAGATGTAATTTAAACTTTAATGTACTTAAGAAAAATGTAGCTGTTACAAGACTTGACTGCTCGGAGTCCGAAAGAAATCTGTTCTCTAAAAGTAAAAACAAATGTGTCCAAACCTCGTACAAAAATGGTTACTAATATTTTGAGGTATTTTATTACAGTGTACGCAATGATCCTTTTTAATACATGCTTTACAGTTAGAATATTTGTACATAGTTGTCACACACGCAGGTAACAATATAAAAGGTCTGAACGGTTCGAGTAATAAAATTGATAATCTGTTACAAATAAATTTAATTGCTTAGGGTTTCCCCATAATCTTTAAATTTTCTTAGCATGCATGTATTTTCAATAAACTTTTCCTTTTTATTATTGCTTTCCTCAAAATGTGTAATAAAATGTATTTATCTTCATGTTAAATTGTTCTATATTATCGTTGTATGTACAATTTTCAGGTATAATTTTTACTTTGTGTTCCGTTAAAATTAATATTGAATTTAATAGTAAGGATAAAGTATTTTTAATATAATTTCTTGTTTGTTTTAATATTAACATATTGAATAATTGTTACGTGTACGGAACAGCTGTCAATATTTTAAACCATTCCTATTCAAATTTTTAACTTTAAATTTACAACTTTCACTTTAAACAAGATATCTAAAATACGTAAACTTGATAGATCTTCGCTAATAGTTTCGTCACTAAGATAACATTGTTTTCTAAATAAACTTTCACTTTTGACAAAGTTAACAGATCATATTAATTAATATTTGTTATTCTGATAAATTGTTTTAATAAACTTAATTGATAAGCAATTTTAATAATTTTAACCTTCATTAAATTATAGCTTTTTGAATTCAATTTAATTTTTTTTTAATCCTTAAATCAAAATCTTAATTTCATTAAATTTTTCCATGATAAAGACACGTTTCAAATAATTTTCAGCTAAACAAATTTGTTCCATCAAAGTTCTTGATCGAAAATCTTAATATTTTCAACTTTTTATTTCACATTTTAAATTTTTCAGAATTTTTGATCGATATCTTTTTGAGTATTTATTGCTAATTAAAATAAACATATAAACTTTTTATTGGTAAACTAAATTACCTTTTCTTTAAAATTTTTAATTCCAATTTTAAATTTGTTCAATAGAAATTTATATAATCAAATCTATAATCGCTCATTTCAATGAAAAAATTTCCTGTACGTTCTCTTTCATACATAATAATAATTTTAATTTATAAATAATTTCGTTGAAGTTTCATTTAAATTTTACAAATTTTCATAAACATTTTTACATTTTATCTCTCTGATTGTTGTTTTAATTTATTATTATTTGATTTTGATTAATTCATTAGTTATCATAAAATTTTTAACACGTCAAAAAATATATATATATTAAAAGTTCTTATTACAATTTGATTTCAAGTACTTTTTTTTATTTTTTTTAAAGATGATAAATTTTTTTTTTATATAATACTTCAGATTATAATGATCATTAAATTATAAGAAAGTTTCCTATACTACAGTTTCCTTTGACTATTCAAAAACAGTTTACTGATATTATTTCGATGAATTATTTGTGAAATTCGAAGTTGATAAGTGACAAGAAATCAGTGATCAGATACTTGTTTAGAATTTAAAGTTTTAAATACTCAATTCATTAAGTTAATTAAAATCTATTAGCTTTTTATGAAATTCAATATTAATTAATAAATTTCTAATAATAATTAATTCTTTTCCTTTACCTATTTTATTTTTTTTTTGCTTTCGTATAATTGATTAATGAATCAGAATTACATCCAAACAAATTTTTGAAGTAATTTCATTTTATTTAAACTAATAAATTCAAAATGAAAAATAATGTAATGGTTTCGCCTTACTTACAAAACAATTTATATAAAATAAACAAGTTTTTCTCTTTGCCCTTTCGGATAATGATTATAAAATTAGAGAAGGATAAGAATACTTTGAGTCCTCCCACGACAATATTTGAATTTTCTTTAAGGAGAGAGGGAAGAAATTTCGAAAAGTGCGGGACAGCTTTTTCAAAACTCTTAAAAAACCGGACAAGGAAAGGAAAATTCAGTTCGCCTTTGGATAGCGGCTCGGGGTTGTGGTTTTTATACCCAGCTCCTCAAGCTCACTGTTTTTCCACGTCTCATCCCTCAAGGGTTAATTTGGTCAAGCTCACTGTTTTTTCACCACGCATCCCTCAAGGGTCAACTACTTCAAAGGCACAGAATTTTCAATCTACTAAATTTCTATTCAATTACAAGGATCTCTGAATTTCTACACTGAGTTTTACATTGCAATCATTTCCACGAGGACTTAAATCTATTTTTTCCTTTTGCTTGCGGTTGGACTGTTCTGGATCACCATCTCTCGCTCTGCTTCCGAAAAGGGAATAGTAAGTTCTTTTTATTTTAATAAATTTTCAAATTCAATTTAAATTTGTTTAAAAAATTTTTTTTTAATTATTACCTACCATCTTTTGATTTAATATTTTCTTTTGTTAAAATTAATATTATTTTCTTTTGATTTTTAAATTAAAATTTTCTTTATTTGATTTTATTTTGATTTCTAAGTTATTAATTCTAATTTATTTTAAATCTAATTTCTACTTTTATTTTCTATTTTGTGATTTTTAAATTCTTATTTTATTCATTTTTCTTGATTGTGTTTTTATTCGCCATTTTATTATTATTTATTTATTTTTACGATTTTATTTTTCTATTTTAAGTGATTTTTATTTATAAATTAATATTCAATCTAGTTGAATATTTATAGTTAAACATTTATTTTTTTAATTTTTAAAAATTATCTACACTTCTAAGAAAATCAATTACCTCAATTCGTGTTCCGTTCGGGACACGACAGAGCACTAGGCTGTACAACTTATGTGGGCAACCAGACGGTGCGAGAGGTTTAAAACAATTTAAAACAAAAATTAATAAATCCCTCTAAGATCCGCGTAAAACTCTTTAATAAAAAAAATCTAAGCACGCCTATAGCGTCATACAACAACGCGACGCAAACGAACCATCGGCGCTATAAAACCGTCAAACAGTCTAGGTAATTAGGCCTTAGACGTGACAATAGAATAGTTCAATCTTATTGTATTAAACTATTTTATATTGAAATATTCTTTGAAAACGATAAATAATAAGTTTGTAATTTATAAATGTATATTTTTTAATATTTAGACTATGCGGAGAGGTTCGACTCCATCATTTTTCTAGATCTCTGAAACTAAGAGAGATATAGGTTTGAAAATTAATATGCAAGTTTGTTATGTGGTTGATTCCATTCAGATTCATGCAGGCCGTCACTGATCGAATTTTTTTTCCTTCTAAGTAATAAAAATACCTCCTATTATGTATATGAAGATAAAATTTACCTCGTAGAACGCTCAAAAAATTTTTTTTTTTTACTACAGCAATTTTAGTGTTGGATGTAAAAACGAAAATTCAAAAATCGAAAATGAACCTCTACTTTTAAATGACTATAGCTCCGTCAATTTTTAACCTTTTTGGGCGTTCTTTTAACAAAAATGTGCGAAATTCTGTCTAGTTTTAAATGAAATTTTTATTATTGTAATACAATTTGATCTCACTGAGTTATTTACAAAAAACCGAAAAAAGCGATTTTTTTCAAAAACTATATTTTTTTTTTGGAAATTTTCATTTGATTTTATACATGAAATACTAATTTCTAGGGTAGGTGAGAATATGCGATTTCGCCTTATTTTTTTTAACAGATTTTTAAACGTTTTTTTTATATTTTCGATTTTAAAACGTTGATACCATGGCGCATCGTACTATTTTTCCAACTTTACGTATTCTTACAACTATTTTTATGTTTTTATTTATTAATATATCAAAAATATCAACAATAATTTTTAAAATAAACCCCGGATCGAATATTTTGATCAATTGGAACCAAAGTTATGACGATTTAAAGTTAAAAAAAATGCTGATTCTTTAAATAAATATGATATTTACATTGAGGAAAAGCAATTTTCGTTAGATTAAAATCTGAAAATATAAATTTTTTAATTTAAAAAAAAGTTATTTTGATGAAAAAATACATAACCATTTATCCGCTTTTTATGGTACATTATTATAATAAAAATTTTTTTTGTTGGAGAATATAATTTTTTCATTAGTTCGAATTTCGCGCCTAGAATTTGAATTTATTTTGTAGAGAGTTGACGCATGTCACCACTAAGTGGCGATGATTCGTTCTTCGCATTCTCATTAACGACTTGACGCGTTTGAAAATATAAAAAAAGGAAGATAAAAAATAAAGATGTTAAAAAAAAATTATTTTTTTAGATCTGTCATTGAACAGAATATCAATAATGGCATCACTGATTATTAAAATAAAGTGCAAGGATTTAAAAGAAAGACACAAAACAGTTGTTTATGATTGCTCCAAAAGTCCGCTTAGAGAATTAGGTGATCTAACGGAGTCTTTGAAGCGCTTGTATCCAAATACTTCTTTCTCTAGAGAAGATAAAGTATGCCCTTCGTGTTACAAAATATTATTAGATGAAGTGAAGAATGCTCCTATTTCATCGACTTCAAGCAGTCAACAATCTTCGGAAGATTTTATTCATAGTAAGGCTGTGGTAGAACAGCTCAACGAGACTTCAAGTAATTTAAAATTAAACATTTCACTAAATAAAATGCCTCAAAGTATCAATATCAAGATGCGAGAATCTTATGCTCTCCAAAAAAGAAAATAAATGAACGATGCGTTTGATTCACAAATAGCAAGTAAAATGATGAAAGTCTTCGATATAACGGATTCGCCCGCATTGAATGAAAATAATGAATGTAAAACAAATGATATATGGATTGAGAATATTAAAATTGCATTAGATAATTGTTCAAATTTTCTTGAGAAAGTGCGATTGTTGAGTATTATACCAAGTGATATTTCCAAAGATTATTTATTATCAGTTCTACCAAATGTAACTATTTATAGGATTGATCAAGCACGATCATTGGTAAATAATAAAAAAATTTACAAGCAGTCTGAGAACTATTGTGGCCATTCTTTGGATAGTGAAATTTTAATGAAAGTAAAGGATTATTATCTGAACGATGATTTTAATTGTTCTCGTCAAAGTGTAAATAAAAGCGACACAGTATCTATCAAAGAAAATGGTATAAAAACTAAAAAAGTCAAACGCTTTCTTACGCGAAGTATAAAAGAAATATATCAATTATTTAAAGACGAAAATCCTGAAATGAAAACAAAAATTGGTAAATCAACATTCTACGCTTTAAGACCGAAGTGGGTTATATCACATCCACCCACCGATTCGTGTCTTTGCGTTTACTGCGAGAATCTTAAACTTATGTTAGATGCTTTAAATATGTATAAAAAAGAGAATAAACAAGACATTGCAGATTTGGAATTGAAAATATGTTCTTCACTTTTTTGTTTAAAAGATGATATGAAATGTGTAGTAAGAGAATGTAAAGAATGTCCCATTGAAGATTCTATTGATTTACAAGTAATTTATTTGACAGAAAAAGATTTATATGAAGAAATAATTTATGGTGTTTGGGAAAAATCAAATTTACTGAATAAAACTAGCACAATTGAAAATTTCTTAATAGAGTTAAGAGAGCGCGCTCTCACTGTAAGTGCTCATAAATCGGTCAAAGAAATTTAACGTGTAGCAGTAAGAGAAGTTAAACTTTTAGCGAAGAATAATGACTTCCAATTAGTTAGCTATCATTAAAGTAAAAATCAAATATCAATATTTACGTCAGTATGCTATTTTGGAAATGATAAAACAGTCAGTTATGTCACCATCTCTGACGATATTAAACATGATTTGTCTCATGCCCTAATAGCTATAAATTTAACCATCGACAACTTAAAACAAAAACATATTGCGCAAGATCTTGATGAAATCATAACCATTTCCGATGGAGCTGCCAGTCATTTTAAAAATAGATATCAATTCTATGAGCTTCAAAACTCAAAACTAAACATAAAATGGCTTTTTTCTGCAACAGATCATGGTAAAGGCGCTTGTGACGGTATTGGTGGTTTAGTTAAACATTATGCTACCACGCATAATCTGTCCAAGAAGAGTGCAAATTTTATTAGAAACGCTGAAAATTTCGCTTTTCACGTGTCAAAATATACTCTGTTGATTAACATTCTTGTTATCCGCAAGGATGAGTTAGAAGTTTTTCGACAGATAAAGAAAATGGAATGGTTAGGAAACGCAAAAGAAATTAAAGGTATTCAAAAGATTCACTATTGGAAAAGTGAACGAAATCAAATCTACACTGCCGAAACTTTGAGACATGAGTGGCAAGAAGTAAATTGAAAGGTTTTATTCAAATTCGGATTTTTTTATTCACATTAGTTCTCAATTCATTAGTGTTCATTTCTTAATTATATCGCATATTATTTGTTCATTGAAAATGAGCAAATAATATATTTTAGTATTTTAAAAATTTATCTTTTCAAAATTCAAAATTCAAAGTAAATATATTTATTTAAAGTTTCAGCATTTATTTTTTTAACTTTAAATCGTCATAACTTCGGTTCCAATCGATCAAAATATTCGATCCGGGGTTTATTTTAAAAATTATTGTTGATATTTTTGATATATTAATAAATAAAAACATAAAAATAGTTGTAAGAACACGTAAAGTTGGAAAAATAGTAAGATGCGCCATGGTATCAACGTTTTAAAATCGAAAATATAAAAAAAACGTTTAAAAATCTGTTAAAAAAAATAAGGCGAAATCGCATATTCTCACCTATCCTAGAAATTAGTATTTCATGTATAAAATCAAATGAAAATTTCCAAAAAAAAAATATAGTTTTTGAAAAAAATCGCTTTTTTCGGTTTTTTGTAAATAACTCAGTGAGATCAAATTGTATTACAATAATCAAAATTTCATTTAAAACTAGACAGAATTTCGCACATTTTTGTTAAAAGAACGCCCAAAAAGGTTAAAAATTGACGGAGCTATAGTCATTTAAAAGTAGAGGTTCATTTTCGATTTTTGAATTTTCGTTTTTACATCCAACACTAAAATTGCTGTAGTAAAAAAAAAAATTTTCGAGCGTTCTACGAGGTAAATTTTATCTTCATATACATAATAGAAGGTATTTTTATTACTTAGAAGGAAAAAAAAATTCAATCAGTGACGGCCTGCATGAATTTGAATGGAATCAGCCACATAACAAACTTGCATATCAATTTTCAAACCTATATCTCTCTTAGTTTCAGAGATCTAGAAAAATGATGGAGTCGAACCTCTCTGCATAGCCTAAATATTAAAAAATATACATTAATAAATTACAAGCTTATTATTTATCGTTTTTCAAAGAATATTTCAATATAAAATAGTTTAATACAATAAGATTGAACTATTCTATGTCAAAAACATTTAACGCAGTTATCTTACTTTAACATTATAAGGAATCACTTTTCTTTGAAATAATAAACAGACGTCATTTGTTAAATAGCTTTTCTAAACATAGGAAAAATGACGTTTTTTTTGTTCTAATCTAAGACATGACCAAAGACGTCTTTCTAAGACGTCATTATTTTCAACAGGGGCACATTGTGTGCAAAGTTGCATAGTGATGTATGCAAAAAGTTAGATCCCTTGAAGGATGTTTTTTGAGAGATGGGCATCCTAAATCTTCGATGTTATGAACTAGCCTGTATATCATTATTATAGAAATCAATATTAAATTTAGATATTATGTTAAATGAATAATTACCAATCGGATAGAAATCTTCTAAGCCATTTGACTTTCTCCTATCTTTTAACACAAACCTCAGCGCCGCACTATAGGCCCAAACGACTTTTTGTTGGACGAAATTAAGTAGCGCCTAATAGGATAGGGTTACGGCGGTCTACCAGAGCTCATTTCCAAGGTCTTGTGATGTTCTTTTATGGAAAAATATTTATGAAAAGCTTTCTGTGACAGACACATCTTAAACAACCCGTCAAGACCATGGTTTTTTCAAATTTTTCGCTTATTTCTCCTTAAACGTTAGTACGAACAAAATAAGGACGAAAATACATCAAAAATTAATAAAGTAGAGTGAAAAACCTTCAATTTGCTTTTTTAAAAACGTTTCTAGGTGCTATAAAACTCAATTTACAATGATTTTAAGTTAACAGTCTCCTTAAAAATAAGATTTTTCAACAGATTCCACTTGTTTCTCTCGAGGATTTATTGAAAAGAAAATCAGGATGATAATACATTATAGACTATTAAAGTAAAGTAAAAGAATTATTTTCTTGGTTTTTAAGTGCTATAAAATCGTTTTCACGGCTATTTCAAATGAAAGTAGCGAGTACATTCAACCATTTCCACTTGGCTTTAAGTATAATAACCCGTGTCAGTCCAAATGAGCATAAATTTTTTATGTTATTCGACAGAATATTTTTCTATGTAATCATAAATAGAAAAATGTGCAAATCAATTTTATTCAAGTATTTTTGTCCGTTCTTTTCAAATCTACTCTTAATTTTTGTCTATAATATTCTATTTTTTCAAAATGGCAACTTTTTTGCAAAGAACACAATGAAAAAAATTTTTTCATTTTTTTATTGTACTGGCTTGTAACGTTCCCTCTATATAATCATTGCGAACATTAGAATTCCATGGAATAATTATTATACCTAAAATTTAAGACGCATAGAATATTAAAATTATTTTTTTAATTTTTTTATAATTATTATCTAAGAAAATAGTGATATAAGAATATATAGAGTTCCAAATAGCGAAAAATGTCATAATTTTCTTAAATTTATTGATTTTTTTTTTCAAAAATTTACAAGTTTTTGCATACAATATATTGTTATTCCTTAATTTGTTAGTTCTTACATTCATTTTCCAAATTCGTTATTTATTTGTTTGATTGTAAAAATTATAATCATTCAATAATTTAATATTCTAAACCGACCGTTGGCCGTAAATTTCACGTTGCCCGACTTTTGTCAGAACATTTTTCTACCTTACTGAAAAAAATGACATGAGATGTCATGTGAGAGAAAGAGCAGATTTGAAAAGTACGGACAAAAATACTTAAAAAAAATTTATTTACAAATTTTTCTACTTAGATTACATAGAAAAATATTCAGTCGAATAACATAAAAAATTTATGCTCATTTGGGCTAACAAAATGGAAATTATTCCTCGTGCAAAGGACAAGTAATCTATAATGATTTGAGAAGTCGGGGTTGCATCCCGTAATCTTTAGGGGATGAAACCCTCTTTTTTCGTCATGATTATGTAATAAAACATTATAAAATCACTTCAAAAAAAAAAAGAGAAAAATTCTTCAAAATAAAAAATTGTAAAGTAAAGTTGACTTATTTTCGGATTTTCATGAATTTTACCCTTAGAAGGGGTAAACCACCCCTTACAAAAAAATCAAGAAATACAAGTTTCAAGTGGTCTATTTCTGTAAATACTCGTATATGAGTTTTTTAGGTCGCTGATTACAAATGTGTCATCACATTTTGCAAATTCAGAACGGCGGATCCAATATGGTTGATGAAAACTTAAAAAAAATTTTAATTTCGATGACCAATTGTATACTGCGATTTTTGAAGTCGCTGATAACGAATCCGTTATCAGATTATTCATTGTCAGTAAAATGTAAGCCCTAAATAAAGTTCTCATTAAAATATTCAGCATGCATTTATTGTGAAGCTTAATGAAAAAAATGTTTTTCGCAATTTCTCTAAGTGGCACTTTATTACCGGCCGGGTTATCGCCCGAGCGTAGCGAGGGCGATAACGTAGTGCCGTGTAATAAAGTTCTACTAAGGTCACGAGTATCGTATACTATTTTGTAGCACGTGGGACATAAATCCGCCTAATTAAATCTGTACTCATCAAAATCAGTAATAAACAAAAACTATGCACTCCACGAATTATAATTCAAAAAATAAAAGCGAAAACTATAAAAAACAAATATTATGCATCCTGTGAATGATAAAAAAAAAGAAAATTATAAATAAATTAAAACTAGACACTTCATGAATAATAAATCGAAAAAGAAAAAAAAATATAATTTAAAAAATATACTCAAAATGTGTAATAATAATTCATTTTTATCAATATTATTGATATTATGTGAAATTGTTTGTTAAAATTATCTTCTATGAAGTCATAAATTTAAATTTTGTTTCACGTATGAATTAGCGTCGTAGGAGCGGTGAGGAGGTAACATGTTTAGTATAGCAATAGCAATCGTGGTATTAATAGGGGGTTCCCCGTAGCATTTTATAATACAACGCCGAAATGACTATACCTCTTCGCTCTACATGTTACGCTACTATCAATTTTAGTTTTACTCGTATCTTACTTGCTTATAATTGTTATTTAATTTAAAAATGTTAATGTAAAAGAGTTCTAATATACTACAGCTTATTGTTATTTATGAAAATACTTTAAAAATAATTTACGTATAAAATTATTTCTTATTATATACGTACTAAGTAAATTCATTATTATACCATGTAAAAAAGTGCCACCTAGGTAACGGAAAAGCGTTACCTAAGTGCGGATTTAGGTCCCGCAGTGCTATAAAAATCTTTTAATTATATAGTTTATTGTTTAGTTCTGCTTTATCTTAAGATAGTAATCACATCAACAAGAGATATATTATATATATATTATATAGTATTGTAAAAGTAACACAATTTTTATACATTTCTAAATGTTTTATATTTTTATAATTAAATGTCTATTTTTAATTTTTAAAATATAAAAATATGGAAAATTATGGATTATATGTAGAGCAAAAATGATATTCTTCAAAAAAATGTTTCACACACAAAGATTTTTTGCACCAAGAACATCGAATAATTGCAACATTTTAACAACCATCAATCTTACAATGTGTGCCACATGAATCTCTAAAACTAAAACTTACAGGATTTCCGAAATCTGCTGGTTTGTCAATTATGTATCCACTCTTATACCACGAATATCTGAAAAGATTTTGATATCTTAGCGACGAAAACTGATTGTGAATCAAAGCTTGCAATTTGATAATATTATTTCTCATATGGAAATTTAAATCTTCATTAATTAAAATTACACTGTCCGAAAAATGTCTAGCAAAGTTTTTCCATATTCTAAACCCATAAACATCTAAAGATTGGATTTTTACGGTTGTTTCTGTAGGTATTATTTGATAATGTACTTCTTTATTATGTGGTGTAGCTTCTTCTATAACTGTTGGGCAATGACCGCTCCAACAATCAATCAATAAAAGGCTTTTAGGTCCAATATGAGGAAAGTATATTTACTTTAACCATGTTTTAAAATTTTCTGAAAATTTTATAATCAATTAACATAAGTTTGGATACAAATATGCGGAGAGAGTTAAAATAATTATTTTCATGAATGTCACTTTACCTGAAGTTAATTTACCAGATTTTGAAGCTGTGACATACACATTAGTAGGCCTGAAGAGAGTAGATAAAACTACTGGCCCAAAAACTCCTTCACTTTTCTCCTTTAAAACCATAAATGAAGGTGATAGTAATTTACCCTCGGCTGAAATAGTGGGCTGAACTGTATAACTGTGAGTAGTAGACGATATAAATTGTACGAGTCATTGTACGTTCTTCTCTTCTTCAGTAACGGAAGTTCGGCCGGAGTGTATTTCCAACTGAAAACCGCTTTGATCAGAATTATATGTATTTTCAATTCCTATTGAGTCCATTAATCTTTGGATCGTCTCAACGAATGCCTTTTGTTTCGCCTCATATTCTTGTTTTGTTTGTAAGCTTTTCTTGGTAATAAATTTATTGATTTTTCTGGAAACAATTCTATAAGCTTGTTTGAATTTCGAAAGCCAGCGACGTAATTGTCGATCGGAAGTAACTTTTCTGAATTTTTGTTGAACTGATTGCAAAGATAAATTCCTTTTTTTCCGCTTCTCCAATATTCCACCGCATTTTTTTTGTTCAAAACTTACGTTCGTTGTCTATTGAGCACTCGTTCATAAGTTTTTCAGGAAGAGTGTGTAACTATTCGTCTTCTACAATATGAGCATGAGCCTTTTTGAATTCTTCTTGAAAATGTAGTGATTCTTTTTGTATGATATTAAGATTGTTATACGATTTCATTAAATGAATCGGCGCATGCAAAAAGGGCCCCAAGTCGATTCTAACAAATTTTGGAAAAATGAAAAATAGTGTATTACTTCTCTTACGCTTGGTGGATCAACTTAAAATTCATTACATACGTAGTTGGTATTGTCAAAAGTAAGATTATACATTTCCTATTGCTAAAACTGGCCGATGAATTTTTTTAATTGATAAAAAAGCCAATTTTGCAGAATCTGTAAAAATTAAAATTTTTATGGAAATATATTTAACTTTTATTCATCAATACAACAATACAACAATAATACATTTCACAATATTGTTATATTATTTCATACATATAAAACTAATGATTTATTTAGAAAAATAATTTTCAACAATTCATTAACAAATAACTACTACATTTCTTTAAATACTAACATGAATAAATAAATAAATAAATAAATAAATAAATAAATGAATGCAGATAAATATTATTAATCACAAGTAGGATATTCAAGAAGAACGTTGAAAACTTTTTTATATTGACTTAGTATGTAATTTATCAGTTTTTTTTAATCTTCAATTTTTGGTTTTTTTATAGAAACGTAATCATCTGAAAAAACTTTAACTAAAACTATTAACTATTTTTTACTATTTTTTCTTCAACGATTTTTTTTTAAATTTTAACTTTTGGCACAAACTAAAATTTTAAAAATAAGGTTTTTACTATTTACTATTTACATTATGATGTAGCATCATTTTTCATGCACTCTGATCGTATCTTATTTTTTCCAATAAGTGGATATGAGGCCCTGTTTGCATCCACCGATTCATATACCTCGTACTACGTTCTCAAAATTAAAGGATTTCAATATATGCAAATATGTTAAATTCGGCAAAAAGGGACCTAGTTCCGGGACTTACGTCCCTTTTTGCAGAACTCAATATTTAAAAAATGCTTTTATATAGCATTTGAACATTGCGTTTGATGAAGATTGCAATTCTATTACGTAATATGGAGCTATCTAAATTTGACGCAAAATTGGACTTAGGTCCCTTTTTGCATACACTGATTCAAATCTAGGAGGATTGTTTGAAATTGATCTTCTATTTCTATTTCTTGTACATTGGTAGGAGTTTCCTCTATGTTTGAAGTTTGAAAATAGGCAAGTAAGAGATTAATAACATTTAGTGGATTGATTTTCATTGTGATACAAAAATATTTAATAACTATTAATGCTCAGCTGTTTTAGAAAGCAGCTTTTCAAAATTTTATTCACGTACGTTTATAGTTTCAATATTAAAATTGACGCAAAGAATTCCGCAGCAGGTCGTCCGCCACGATCCCTTTAAACTAACAAGGAGAGCACCCGACTACGGGAAGCGGATTCCGCCCGAATAGGCCCCCTAGACAAGGATATAGACATTTTTCTGAAATATGGTGAATAAGAGCCTTTATAAGAACTTAAATAACCGAAGAACTAAGACTCTTACAAAAAAATGCATAGAAGATTAAATGAAGCACGAATTGAATGCTTTAATTCAAGCTTTGTTGCATTAGTAAAATCTTTAGTAGTTCAAAAGTTAGGCGATTAAAATATGTTAATGAAATAACGTGAAAAATTGATCATATTTTATATGCTAAAAATATTAAGTAAATACGTGGTAATATTTAATTAAGAATAACTTTTGAACAAGAAAAGTTTTATTTATGCAACAAAGCTTAAATTGAAGCATTTAATTTGTGCTTCATTTTATTTATATGCATTTTTTTGTAAGAGTCTTAGTTCTTTAGTTATTTAAATTCTTATAAAGGCTCTTATTCACCATATTTTTAGAAAAATGTCTATATTCTTGTCTAGGGGGCCAATTCGACGAAAAGAAAAAACACGGGTTTATTTTTTTTTAATCAAAAAATCATATCTTGTAGTTTCATTCGAATCCGTTTCCCGGAGGTGGGGTGCTCTCATTGTAAGTCTATAAACGCGTAGCTGCTGATATTTACGCGTTTTCGCGCAGCGGCGCCGCACCAATCACGCATTGGCTTACCCCCAGTTGATACTTGCCGTGATGCTTGCCGCGAAGAATTCCGCAACTGCTCAAACTTTCGCTCAGCTACATCACGCTGCTCGTAAATCGCGACCAGTTACGCTGCACCAATCTTGCATCGTCCCTCTTTCTCGTGACTTGAGTTGCTTCAAATCTTTCAGCCCCCACTCTTCGTGACTTGACTGTATAAATAGGGCGTTGAATTGTGGTAACTTCAATCGTTCTTTTGATTTCTTTTAGATAAAAATTCTAAAATGGATCAGCAAGAGCAACAACAACTAGAAGAAGAAATTAGGATTTTTGTCCGCGGACTTGAGCTTTCATCCAACAAGGTATAGGCGAATTTCAACCTTTCAATACCGATGAGGTGCCAATTTATTTCTTGAAAGAGGATATTAGTATGTTGGATCTCGACATCGAAGCCTTAATGGACCTGGACATATAAGCTTTGGAATCACAGTAAATAGATAAGCCTGGATTGAACATGGATATCGACAACGAAGTATCACTACCGCTATTTGACCCAGGTTTTTACAATGGAACGTTTCAGCCAGTAGCTCCGTTAAGGAGACCTAACCACAGGCCTCCTCCTGCATTGACATCAGTTAAAGCAAATTCGACATCACCTTTACCAGCCTCTCCAAGATCGACTCCAGTTTCACCCAAATTAATTTACGTTTCATTTTCTTGTTGATACGAGAAAATGGAAACAGAAGAAAATGATGAAGAAGTTTGGGACTCCCCACATTTCTCACCTGCGGAGAAAAATTCTTCTATTGAGATCATAAATATTTCATCATCACCGGAAATCATTTACGAGAAGCTGCTAACGTCGATGACGATGAGGAAAAGGAAGCTTGACTCGCATGATCATGAAGCGTGTTTGCGCAAAGTCAAGCGCAAATTAAATTATACGATCTAATGGTATAAAATATAAAAAGAATAATCGGCCCTTTTGGGCCTCATATCTTTTTTTGACTTTATATTTTCTTGGGCTCTATATTTTTTGGGCCCAATATTTTTTCGATTCTTATATATTATTGGGCTCTATATTTTTTTAGGACCAATATTTTTTGGGGACCAATATTTTTTCAAAATTAATATTTTCTTGGGTTTTATAATTTTTTTGGGTACTATATTTTGTTTAGTTCTATTTTTTGGGCCCAATATTTTTTTTAATTTATATTTTCTTGGGTTCTAGAATTTTTTGGGTCCTATATTTTATTTAGCTCTATATTTTTTTGGGCCCAATATTCGTCTGGGCCCAATATTTTTTTGGTCTCTATAGTTTTTTGGGCTCTATATTTTTTGGGCCTTATGATTTTTTAGGCCCCATATTTTTTTTTGACTTTATATTTTCTTGGGCTCTATATTTTTTGGGTCCAATATTTTTTCGAATCTTATGCATTCATGGGCTCTATATTTTTTTGGGCCTAATATTTATTCAATTCTTATATATTCCTGTGCTCTATATTTTTAGACCCAATATTTTTTTGAAATTCATATTTTCTTGGATTCTATGATTTTTTTGGGTCCTATATTTTATTTAGTTCTATATTTTCCTGGGCCTTATACTTTTCAGGCCCTACTTTTATTTGAGTGCTATTTTCTTTGGGCCTTATATTGTCTTGGGTTCTAATTTTTTTGGGTCAAATATTTTTTTTTAATATTATATTTTCTTGGTCTCTATATTTTTTGGGCCAAATATTTGTCTGATTCTTTAATTTTTTTTATTCTTATTTTACTTGAGCTCTATATTTTTTTGATTCTTATATTTTCTTGAGCTCTGTATTTTTTTGGCCCAATATATCTTTAAATCTAATTTTTTTTTATTTTTATGTATTCTTGGCTCTATATTTTTTTGAGCCCAATATTTTTTGGATTTTTATATTTACTTAGGCTCTATATTTTGAGCTCTAAATTTTGCCATAATAAACTAAATTAAACTTAATTTTTAATAATGTTCATATAGCTTCCATGTCGTACAATTGGTAATGTGTGCCTGAAATCTCCTGATGCAATTACAGTTTTACCACCCAAAGGTTGCTTTACATCGCATAAATCTTAAAAAAGACGATCAACTGCTTCAAAAGCAAATTTTAAAGTCATGGATATTTTATCCCAAATAATTATTTGTGCTCCCTTTGTTTGCTTTCTGCACAATTAGGCTCAACATTACAAGTTTTACAATCTGTTATATTTAAGAGGACGTTATATCTCTCTATCCTTTTCTAATCGAAAAATGTAGGTTTTTGGAAAAACTAGTAGTCATTACTAGAAATCAATACTTGTTCGCAACTCGTACAGTAAAAAACAATATTTTTTCTACTCAGAACAAATTAATTCTCTAGCCTCACTCATGATTTTGTAAGTATGTCAAACTTTTTTTGAAAACGAAGCATCAAAATTAATTTCATTATTAATTAATTAATTTATTCCAGCAGCTTCTTAACGGTAGTTTAAATGTTGAATGCGCGGTTTTTCCATCGACTAATGAATTTGCTGCTATAGCTGTCCAAGCTACACATAAATAATGTATAATATGATATTTAAAATAAACTATTGAAACGTTAAGTGAATAACTTTTTCCACTTCCACCTGGTCCATCTATAAAGATATGTTTTTCTTTACTTTGGTTGTTTAAACTTTTTATAGTAGAGTTGAATATTTGCCTTTGTTTATCATTTAAAAAATTTATTTTCATTTTTAATTCATTAAGAATATTATTATTATGATTTGAAATTGTTTGATTATTATCTTCTTCTATAAATGTGCTTATTTTTGGTAAATTGAAATCATTTAAAGAAAATCCATTGACTAGTAAATTATTTTCAATAACATTCAATGCAAGATTTTCACCTATATTTTTTTCGTGTTTAGGATGGTATAACTTATCCTTATATTTTTCATATAAATCTCGTGAATTTATAGGATTATGAAAAAACGCAAATGAAAGCAAACAATTCATAAAGAATATAAAGGAATTCTGTTGAAGATGCTTCTTTCAAACATCTATCCCATTATTCATCTTCATTAATTAATTGTTTTGCCTTAGCTGCTTTGTTCTGGGTAAGGAGGATTTTCTAACAATTCTACTCCACCTTTATGACAACAATTGGAGAAATCGTTACTTTTAGTATATTCGAGAGCAAAATGTTTCGCATCACAATAAACACATGTATTTGTCATGGGACCAATGTTATTTTCAGATATGAGATTTTCATCGAAATATATATTTGTTATACAACCAATCAGTTTCGAATGAATTTTTTCATTTAATTTCTTCACTTATTTTTCTTTGTCCTTTATTGTTTTATCAATAACTTTGTTCAATATAATATTATGATTGTTACTATAATTATTATTATGCAT
Organism: Anastatus disparis; assembly: GCA_017163975.1. Lineage (NCBI taxonomy): Eukaryota > Metazoa > Arthropoda > Insecta > Hymenoptera > Eupelmidae > Anastatus > Anastatus disparis. The sequence continues at coordinate 123,021 of JAFFSR010000126.1, read as the reverse complement.
AAAAAAATGCAAAAAAAAGATATAAAATATAAAAAACTAACCAAAAAAATATATATAAAATCTGTAAGAAAAAAACGAGAAAAAAAGGGTATATAAAATACCAAAAATATATTAAAATTAAAACAATTTTGTAAAAGAATTTCCTTTGTTCTGAATAAAAGCAAATAAAACATCAACCAAAAATTTTACTTGATGTTAAATTCTTAAATAAAATATTCGTCAATGATAATGACAAAAAGACTTGAAGGTCGCGCGGTAAATCAAGAAGATTAAGTGTTACAATGTACACATTAAATTTCGCTTGAAATCTTTTGTTATAAGCGCGCAAATCTCAAGTCCAAACGCGAATGTTATAAGAGAATACGTATGGTAAAGTCAAAAGGTCGATGGCTAAATAAAAGACAAAAGGAATTCTTAAGCGCAAATTCTCAAATAATGAGAAACAAATATTATAATAAAATAATATAGGCGATTTTAAAAATAATGATTAAAAATAACGATAAATAAAAATTAATATTGAAAAATACATTAAAAATCAAAATTGTCAAAATAAAAAATGTATTGTAAACGAAACTAAAATTTGAATATTTCGTTCTTTATATTTTATATTGTAACGGTAATTTACTACTCGTTGCAAAAGAAATTAGATTTTAATTCAAATTGACTTTAACTAGATTTATTAATTTTTTATTGAATACGGAGCTGCTAGAATTTATCTCAAGTATGGTAAACTAGCAACAACTCCGGCAAAGCTAGTTAGTATATTAGATTGATATGCGACGGAGTATTTTTCCGTCAGCTCGTTGCTGCGCGTCTCTCTCTCTCTCTCTCTCTCTTATCTGATCGAGAGACGCGATGCCGCTAGCACAGTTCTCCTTATTGATATGAAATTTAACCTTCTCAGTTAAATTTATTAGGAAATATATGTACCTTTTGATAAAATAAATAAGGACCGCGGAGGCGTCGGGGTAAGCAACAGGATAGGCTTTTTTATAGCATGCACTTATAGCAGATAAAATAGAATTTTATGATTAAAATATATTTATTAAAAACAATGAAGTAAAGATACAAAAATAATAAATGAACGCGAATGAATTAATATGTAAAGTTAAGTAATACAAAAGTGTTTAAATCAAACGGAGAAATATTCTCTAGAAAGAGATAGCAATAGGGAGGGACGCGACGCGAGCTAAGATACAACGTACGCTCGAACGCACGACAGTTGTTACCACGCCAGAAGTTTCTTCGAGGTAAGAAACTCCTGGTTAACAAAATCTTAATAGTAACTTACAATATCGCGAAGAGGCCTCTTATCTCGTGTAGCAAAAGACGACCGACGTTGACCAACAGAGACGATATATATCTCGCCTGAACGCTGTGGCTCGTGTATCCAGCCCAACGATAGAAACAATTTCCAGGTCGCTGCGACTCCTCGTGGACAGCCAAGACAGGTTGAACGCAGCCTGGATAAGATGCACTGGAGACTTTCGATCGGAGATCTCCTTTTCCTTTTTTTTTCACACAAAATTACGAACGGCACTACACCAGCGAATTAATCGAGTAAGATTCGAGTAAAGTCGAGAAATTAGATTAAGTTGCGCGCTTGTAGGCCGTTGGAACAAGTCTGACGCGCCGCGGCTTCTCTTCCTTCTCGTGCGCGTTGATTGACGCCTTATAATACTAGTATATGACGGCGCTCGTGACAGCGCCCCGAGTTAAATTAATTACGGCAGCGCGCGATATTCGAACACGGTAGAATACCGTGACAATATGTATTTAAAATAAAAAATTAAATTTCACAAAAATTAATTTTATAAAATAATTAACTAAACTAGAAATTTTTTAAATTTTAGTTTTGGAAATATTAAACTATTGTAATTGCGAACAAAAATAAAAGTCAAGATGGCGAAAAGAAGATCAGAGATACTGATGCAAGAACTAGAAAATCTTGATAAGACCATAGAGGAAGATGTCAACATAAAGCAAAACGAATGGATGAAAGCTGTGTCATATGAGCTAACATTGTTGTTCAATAAACAACAAGAGTTAGATGAAAAAGTCAACTCAGCTAGTCCAGACAAATCCATAAACTTGAATTTAGAAAAAATCGCGGATGTGGAAACAATAAATATAAAAGAACAGCTAAATGAATTATCTAATAAAATAAAAAGTTTATCAGAAGATAACAATGTGATAAAAAATCTATTAAATAAATATAAAGCAGAAAACACTGCTTTAACAAATAAAAATCACGCGTTAAACGAAGAATTAATAAATTTTAAAAAGAAATTAGAAGATGACGAAGCCATCAAAATGGTTCGTGACAATCTAACTCGAAAAATAGATGATACTGCTCAAGAACAGGACGACAAGATTAACGAATTAAAAGAAAAAATAAAAAACAACGAGACTCGAACGCAAAGTTCGGAGTCTTATAGTAATAAAATAAAAATTCCTTTGCCAAAATATGAAGGCACAGAGGTTGAAAGGCCTATGAAATTCTTAAACGAATTGGAAAAATATATAGCTTTAAAAAAATTAGAGGAAGAAGAAACCCTTGAACTATTACACACTGTTCTGCAAAAAGAAGCGAACGAATGGTGGTACATCTATCAAGATGATGTGACCACATATCAAGGATTTAAAAATTTATTCCTTGATAGATATTGGAATGAAGATGTCCAAAGAACAACTAGAAGAAAAGTTGAATTTGGACAGTTCTATGAGAATGGCAAACTAAGTCGTATGGCTTATGCCACCCAAATATATGGTTTCGCCAAAGAGTTAAATCTTTAATATTCTGAAGAAGAACTAGCTGAGAAAATCAGCAAACATTTCAATAGAAATGTTAGGCAAGCCATACAATTTTCTCAAAAGAGAGATAAAAACACTTTATTTAAAATATTATCAGATTTTGATAATGATGAGAGGATTCAAGAGAAAAGAGCAGCTAATAGAAATGAATCTCATAGAAGCAATTCAAATCAACAGAAATTCTTTAAGGAAAATGATAATTTAGAGAATAAAGAAAAAGCTCTATATAATCAAAATAATAATGAACAAAAAGCTGCAATGCGGGAAAAATTAAATGCTCCTGTCAGCAATAAAATGACAAAAAGTTATAATGATATTAATGTGTCTCAAATAGATATAGACTCAGTATCACTAGAAGAACTTCGGGAAAACTGAATAATGTTGCACCTGATTTAAACAATAAAAGGGGTGAGGTTGCAACTCATAAAAAAACCCCATAAAAAAAATTATAAATTCAAAAAAATCTTATTATGCTAACTTAGAAAAGCTCAAAAAATGCCAAATAAAACTTATAAAAGTTAAATGCGTTAAAGCAATAAATCAAAAAATTAAAACAATCAAAAAACAAAACAAGTTAAACATACATATAAATGAAAAAGAATAAACGTACACTTTGAAATCCCAAATGTTATTAAAGAGTACAATACAAAACACGGTTTTCTGGAAATGTTAAACATGATTTTGAGGAGAGTACATGAAAAGATACTTTTATACATAGATGGCGAATATGCTAATCTAAAAAATCCTGGGCGAAAACTTAAATCAAATGAGTACACTCAGGTAAAAACCATTGAATCACATGAGAGCGATAGTGACTCATATTCATGTGCATTCACCTCGAATGAAAATAAAGAAAATTTATTTCACGAGGAAAATAATTATGAACTCACCAATGATGAGATTCATAAAGGTGAAATAATATCACTGAAACCAGAAATTAAACCAATAGATTTAATTTCTAAAAATAAAAAAGTATCTAGCAATGTATCTGCTCAAGTATCAATGTATAAACATGGAACGAAAACTATCAAAAAAGCACCTCTTTATTCTTCGAATGAAAGAATAGAGAAAAACTACAAGTATGGTACGAAAAATTTATTCAAAAACGCATTAAAATGTTATTTAAGAAACAGTTATAAGAAATCTAAGTTACACGGAAAAACTTTTGCACATAAAATACGTTCAAATGTTGCATATAAATTCACATCTACTATTATTGAAATAATTTTAATATCATTCTTGAAAAAAGATTAAAATCAAATTGAGATGATGTTTCCCTCAGGAGAAATGAAATTAGAAACTAGTCTTCTATGCATTCAATATATACTCAATATGTATGTTGACTACATTCGGGACAGTCGAACAGCCTTTGTATTCAGACTTGATCGGGATTTAGCTTCAACTCGAACTGAAAAAGTTAACAGTAGTGCGGACAACCGAGCGCGTGTTTTGAAAAGAGGTAGGGGAAAAAGAAAAAGAGGGAGTAACCAAAATACATTCTTATTATGATGGTAAAATAGTAATTTTTAAAAAAATTAATAAATGTTAAGATTTTAATATAATTAGTGAGTCTTTAAAACTATTAAAAAAGTATTTCAACCAGTGATGGATTTCGAAGATGCTTATATGATATCCAACAGCCAACTTCAAAGTATATGCTACAGAATAATACATTCTGCTTATACTCTAATTCTACGGTATACTCTGAAGTTGGCTATAGGATATCCTAATATATAGATATACATAAATGTATAAGGCATCCTCGAAATCTATCACTGATTTCAACTCCAAATCTAATTATTTTAAACAACATTTTTTTTATTAATTTTTTTATTTATATTTTTTTTCTTATAATATTAAAATCTAATTCCTCACGAGTATATTAAGTATACTCGTTTTTTCAATGAATATTTTTTAAAAATAAATTATTTCTTAGACGCTATAATGAAAAATATTAATAAATAAATAATAATAATGTTTATTTTATAATACTATAGTTTAATTTATTCATAATGTAATTTGTAAAATTTACATAATAAATAAATTAGACTATAATATTAATTTATTTATGTTAGAATGTTTATTACATATTAATATATATCTCAAGACAGAATTTAACATTAAGTATTATAAACCTAACTATTATTCATTTATTAATATTTTTAATTATTACATCTAAGGAATAATTTATTTTTAAAAAATATTCATTGGTAAAATAAGTCTACTTAAAATATAAAAAATTTTATTTTTATTATACTATAATACTATATAAATACATTTAGAGAAACATTGATAGTTTATTTGATCTATGACATAGTTAGACCTTCTCTAAGGGTACTACAAAAATTTTAAATTTAAATTTTGTTATTTATATTTTTTTGAGCTGTGTAAAGTAAAAAAATTTGATCCTGAAAATTCAATAAATTGTTGGTAGATCTCTTGATGTCCGTTAAAGTGATCATTGTGCTGTTAAAATTTTAAATAAATGAAAGGTACAATTTTTAATTTTTTTTTTTAACTTTCACTATAAATTACACTTTATTATATTAAATGCATATATACGACACGTATTTATTATTATATATAAAAGCTTACCTTTAAAGAGGTATATGGTAGTCAAGTACGCTTATCCTGGTAGAAAATTTGTCTAGTTTTATCAAGGCCTCGATTATTTAACATACAAAACTAGACAGATCTAGAGTAAATTTCTACCAGGATAGCGATTTATTTTAATTAATGATTTTAACTTTTTATCTTTTTTTCAATAATTCGTTTCGTATTCAATACTTCATATTTTAGACTATTATTTTTATTAAATAAAATCATAATTTTTAACCAAAAGGGAGATTTTATCGACTACCTTAGAAAAAAAATAAAAGTTTAAAACTAATTTGTTTTTACAAATTGAATTTATATAATGGTTTTAGAGAATTTCTTAAATACATTGATCATATAAAATTATGAAACTTTGATATTAAAATGCCAATGAAATCATTGAACAGATGGCAAATATTAAATGCATTATTTCAATTTGTAATATAATAATTTGTTTTATCCTATTCATTTCGAATGGTTTAATAGAATTTGATAGTATAGTACTAAGCAATAATTCTAAGCAGGTTATCAAATTTTTGCTCCGACTTTGTAAAAGCGTATCTTCTTCAATTTTCATCCTAGAAAAAATTTAAAAAAAGCATTTTAAAGTATTCTTTAAATGCTTTCTTTTTAGCTTACTTACATTTTTTTAACGATATTTAAAAAAAAATAATCGCTTTGACAATTTTGAAATTTTTTTCAATTTTGCATTTTTCTTTAATCAGCTGTAGTTTTTTAAATAATTGAGCTAGAAAAAATTTGAAAAAAGATTTGAAAAGGGCTAAAAAAATGCTATTTGCAGCTATTTTTACAAAAAATTTTAAATTATTTTTTGTCAAGTTTTAAGCATATAAAGTTATCGATTTAATACTTTTGCAGTTGTAAAAAACACTTCAATAGCAAGTAAAAAATAATCACTGGTGCAAAACTTTTGATTTCTATGATATAATTTTTGTAAAATAAATCTTTTTGTTATTTCATACTTTATTATGTTTTATTATTAATAATGAATAGTTATAATTTCCTACTAAAATTAAATCACTACTTCATCAGCGATTATTTTCTACTTGCTATTGAAGTGTTTTTTACAGCTGCAACCCTGGTAGAAAATGAAACGCTTTTTCTACCATTTTATGGCCATTTCTTTAAAGTGAAGAGCAGAAAATGGGAATGTTTTATGGCCATTATTTGAACTAATATGAAACGTTTTTTTCAACCTTCATAGTGCTAAAAAATGCTAATAAAATGTTGAGTCTGATCCACTATTATTTGAATATAGATAGTTAACAGTAGAGTCTATCAAATTGTGCTCTAATTGATTACTATTAAGAATCATTTAAGGTTTTTTCTTGAAAGTTACCATTAATCATTAATAGAATCACTTTTGTTAATATATTCGCGCGTATATTTTGAGTTGTGATCGGATTGTTAGAGGTTATTTTTAAACGATTAATAAAATTTTCCATTTATTATTTTAAAAAACGATATTTTTATACTCGTTTTGTACTGCGTTTCATATTTTTATTTTAAGAAAATTTAATATTATTTTTATTTTTATAAATTCCAATAAAAATAAACATTGACGAAGGAATGTGAATAAATACTAATCTATATTTTCTCGCCACGTGGCAAAAGTGAGGTTATGATTTTACCTATGATCTGAAAAATTAAGGACTCATTACTAAAAAGTTATATAACTAGTCAAAAAAAGTTGTCAACAGTTTACCTAATTTTTAGATAGCTGTTACTCATTTTTTCTCTCCGTTTACTTAAAATGCGTATTTTTTTGGCTAAATACAAAAATTTTGAACAACATTTTTATATTAGCATTTTTTGCCTATAAGATGCTAACCAATCTACCAAAAAATTTGAGCTCTGCAGATTCAGCAAAAAATTGCCATTTATTCGCCAATATTGACATGACAAAATATTACTATTGAAAATGGTCATAAATTGTTGTTTACACCATTTTTAATGTTCAAATTTCTACCAGGGAACTGTTTTTTTTTATTCAATCTCTGTAACCAACCAACTAAATGCTGTAAAAAGCTTACCTTAAAGGATATGGTGGTCAAGTATGCTAAGCGATTTATTTTGATTAATGATTTTAACCATTTTGATGTCTTTAACATATTATAAAATATTTTTAGTAAAAAAATCAAACAATGATATTAGAATTTCATGAAATAATGAAACAAATGTCAAGTATTTTATTTTTATAATTGAATTTTGCACGCGTTCACAGAATTAATCTATTTATTAAGTATTTGAAACTATCAAATCTTTACATTAGAATTTCATGAAATCACGAAGCAAATGTCAATTATATAATACAAATGATAAAACTATGGCATCTTATACTATAAATTTTAGCAAAAAATTTTTTTCTTTATAAATAAACGTTTAATCTCACTAACTGCATTACTTTTTGTCATCATTTCTTCTATCATTTATTTAAAAGTGTTCTGAAATTTTTTGCACGATCGCAAGATTAAAGAATTGTTCTGTTCTTTTCATTATTATTTTTAGTCACTTGAAACGTTAAAAAACTTGAAATATTAAAAAAAAATTAAATTAATATTTCTTTAAAAAATAAAAGTTATTTTTTATAGGTGACTCAATGTTGCTGTCAAAAAAGTAACTAACTTTTTTCAAACTATTTAAATATACATAAAAAAAAACAAAAAGATGTGTTCATATGAAATGTGAAATCTGTTGAATGGAACACTATTATTAAATTTAGTATTTAACAGTTGGTTTACACTAATAAAAAATAAACAAATAAATAAATAAATCAAAATGAACTTCTGCTCATCGATTCAAAGGTAAAGTTTCAACTAAGAAATACATTTTCATCAATAAATGACTGATTCAGCAATTTTCCTATCTGTTGTGGGAATTTTCGTCGTATTTAAAATTTGTCCGAATTATTGGCGCTTTTAAGATGGCTTCTGCAGATACTATAAATATTAAATTATATTTATTAAATTTTGTGAAATTCATGCAGTGAAAAATATTATCATTAGTGAATATTAGTGCTATAAACTATAAAACTAACCCTTTACTTTTTTGTATTCACAACGCTCGGTCTTATATACTTTAAAAAATATTAAAGTTTTTTAAAAAATGTTCTTGTAACGCATATATTTTCTGTCAAAAATATTTAATAAAAATGAAAAAATTTTTCATCAATAAACAAAAAGAGTATAAACACAATGCCGTACGCTTCCGGTATCGATGATCAATGATTTTCTTCTTCAAAGAAACTTGTTTCGTGAATAAATTGATAACGACCAGTTTTCATTATCAAACTTATTCCAAGTTTCTTCAATAAGAAAGTCTCTTTGAATTTAAATTTTGGACTTCTCTGTTTCATGCAAAATTCCTGTATTAATGTACTTTAATTTAAATGTTTGCTTAAATATTGCAATATTTATATATTAATGATATAATATATAAATATTGCAATATTTAAGCAAACATGCGTGACGAGCAATAGAATCTTATGTATAAACAGAAATTAAATAATTGTTGCAACTGCTTGAAATAAAAATTAAATATTTACCCAAGAATCGCTCTATCTAAGCATGAGATTCAACCTGTTTTTTTTAAATTACGCTGATTTGATTCTATAAAATTACAAATTGTACAAAAATCGAAGATTATCAGGACACATGATCCTGGTCTTATTCACAAGCTCTTAGAAGGCTCATGGTATCTTCTTACTCGGGAAGAGAGCCAAGCTCATAAATTTTTTTAATTGTTTATGAGATCGTAGAAAATAAAATTTATTATTATTTTCTTGTGCGATCTTATATTTGACAGCGTTGCGCATAATAGCCTATATAGATTGTAAATATTTTAATAGATAAACAACTTTAAACAAGAGTTTGAGAGGTTTGAGTTTCAGAAAAATTGAGATCGAAACCTTTCAATTCAATAATATCTTAATAAGTACAATTCTACAAAATTTATTACAGAATAAAAGTAAGATGAGAATTTGTAAACAAAAATATTAATTGCGTTCTCATAGAGAAAGCATTGTATAAATACAAAATTTTTGTTCCTGTTCTTTCATTAATTTGTACATTTTTGGACATGAAAAAAGTGATTTTCATGAAATGTCTGTATATGTGTATGTGTGTGTGTATCTCGAAAACTACTCGATGAATTTGCTTAAAAATTTGCATAGAAATTATTTGCGATTGTCAAAATAAAAAATAAATCTAAAAACTGATTTATAATAATAATAATAATAATAATAATAATAATAATAATGATGATGATGATGATGATGATGATGATGATGATGATGATGATGATGATGATGATGATGATGATGATGATGATGATGATGATGATGAGATGATGATGATGATGATGATGATGATGATGATGATGATGATGATGATGATGATGATGATGATGATGATGATGATGATGATGATGATGATGATGATGATGATGATGATGATGATGATGATGATGATGATGATGATGATGATGATGATGATGATGATGATGATGATGATGATGATGATGATGATGATGATGATGATGATGATGATGATGATGATGATGATGATGATGATGATGATGATGATGATGATGATGATGATGATGATGATGATGATGATGATGATGATGATGATGATGATGATGATGATGATGATGATGATGATGATGATGATGATGATGATGATGATGATGATGATGATGATGATGATGATGATGATGATGATGATGATGATGATGATGATGATGATGATGATGATGATGATGATGATGATGATGATGATGATGATGATGATGATGATGATGATGATGATGATGATGATGATGATGATGATGATGATGATGATGAGATGATGATGATGATGATGATGATGATGATGATGATGATGATGATGATGATGATGATGATGATGATGATGATGATGATGATGATGATGATGATGATGATGATGATGATGATGATGATGATGATGATGATGATGATGATGATGATGATGATGATGATGATGATGATGATGATGATGATGATGATGATGATGATGTGTGATGATGATGATGATGATGATGATGATGATGATGATGATGATGTGATGATGATGATGATGATGTGATGATGATGATGATGATGATGATGATGATGATGATGATGATGATGATGATGATGATGATGATGATGATGATGATGATGATGATGATGATGATGATGATGATGTGATGTGATGATGATGATGATGATGATGATGATGATGATGATGATGATGATGATGATGTGATGTGTGTGTGATGATGATGTGATGATGATGATGTGATGATGATGATGATGATGTGATGATGATGATGATGATGATGATGATGTGATGATGATGTGATGATGATGATGATGATGATGATGATGATGATGATGATGATGATGATGATGATGATGATGATGATGATGATGATGATGATGATGATGATGATGATGATGATGATGATGATGATGATGATGATGATGATGATGATGATGATGATGATGATGATGATGATGATGATGATGATGTGATGATGATGATGATGATGATGATGATGATGATGATGATGTGATGATGATGATGATGATGATGATGATGATGATGATGATGATGATGATGATGATGTGATGATGATGTGATGATGATGATGATGTGATGATGTGTGTGTGATGATGATGATGATGATGATGATGTGATGATGTGATGATGATGATGATGATGATGTGTGTGATGATGATGATGATGATGATGATGTGATGATGATGATGATGATGATGATGATGATGATGATGATGATGATGATGATGATGATGATGATGATGATGATGTGATGATGATGATGATGATGATGTGATGATGATGATGATGATGATGATGATGATGATGATGATGATGATGTGATGATGTGTGATGTGTGATGTGATGATGTGTGTGATGATGATGATGATGATGTGATGTGTGTGATGTGATGATGTGTGTGATGATGTGTGTGATGTGTGATGTGTGTGTGTGATGTGTGTGTGATGTGTTGTGTGTGTGTGTGTGTGATGTGTGTGATGATGTGTGATGATGTGTGATGTGATGTGATGTGTGTGATGATGTGTGTGATGTGTGTGTGTGTGATGATGTGATGATGTGTGATGTGTGATGTGTGTGTGTGTGTGATGATTGTGTGTGTGTGATGTGTGTGATGTGTGTGTGATGTGATGTGTGTGTGTGATGATGATGTGATGTGTGTGTGTGATGTGTGATGATGATGATGATGATGATGATGATGATGATGATGATGTGATGATGATGATGATGATGTGATGATGTGATGATGTGATGATGATGATGTGATGATGATGATGATGTGATGATGATGATGATGATGTGATGATGATGTGATGATGATGATGATGATGATGATGATGTGATGATGATGATGATGATGATGATGTGATGATGATGATGATGATGATGATGATGATGATGATGATGATGATGTGATGTGATGATGATGATGATGATGTGATGATGATGATGATGATGATGATGATGATGATGATGATGATGATGTGATGATGATGTGTGATGTGTGATGATGATGATGATGATGTGATGATGTGATGATGATGATGATGATGATGATGATGATGATGATGATGATGATGATGATGATGATGATGATGATGATGATGATGATGTGATGATGATGATGATGATGATGATGATGATGATGATGATGATGATGATGATGATGATGATGATGATGATGATGATGATGATGATGATGATGATGATGATGATGATGATGATGATGATGATGATGATGATGATGATGATGATGATGATGATGATGATGATGATGATGATGATGATGATGATGATGATGATGATGATGATGATGATGATGATGATGATGATGATGATGATGATGATGATGATGATGATGATGATGATGATGATGATGATGATGATGATGATGATGATGATGATGATGATGATGATGATGATGATGATGATGATGATGATGATGATATAATAATAAGATAATATTATTATTTCAATTAATAGATTTATTAATAAAATAAAATTTATTTATCAATACAAAAAAAAAACTTGACAAAAATGAAACCAACAACTATGAGTTTTTAGTTCTGGAAAAGCATTTTCAATTGAATTTTTTAATCCTTTTTTGTAATTTGTCATCGCCGATTTTGTCGCGAATTTTGTAAGATTAAACTTTAAATACTCCCAAATGACTCGTAAAAGTCTGTTGTTCGGTTGAACATCGGAATCTAAGCTAAAGGTGCAGCCTACAATAATAAGAATGACACATCTATTTTATATAGAAAATTATTTTACAACTTTTATTTATATTTAATAGAAGATAGTTAATTCAATTTTTTTTACAAAAAATTATATCTGAATCGCATTTAGAAGTTATTACAAAATTAACTCAGACACATTTACATAAAATATTAAAAAATTAAGTTTTACTTTAATTAAATTAAGTGCAAAAAAAATATTTTATAAATATAAATAAAGTACTTACATAACCATTTTTTCCCATGATTGTTAATAACTATTCATATCCTTGAACATTTTCCTGAGCATCAAATGTTCCATCAACGTGAATTTGATCACAATCTTGAAATTGCTCACAAAAATTTATATCATAAATAAGAAGGTGAAATTAATCCTTATTGCCAGAATCTTTACCTGCAATGTTTATTGTATTCAAAAAATACATTTCGCCATCGAACTCGTATTTATTGATGCCTCCGTTTAAACTCTTTGTCACTCCAAATATTTTTTTTATCTTTGCACGTCTTTAGTTTTGGTACCTTTAGTGGTTAGATAGAAAAATAAAGTTTATTTTTGTGGTTGAAAAATCGTCTTTAAGAGCAGGCCGGAGCAGATTCGATACCGATCGAGAATCGAAAATCCGTTGTTTAATTTTTTCCTACCATACGTAATGGAATGAATTAAAATTTCAAATACATTAACGAAATTTATTTTTCGATTGCGCTCGTCAAAAATGATTTAAGAAAATTTTTAAAAATGAAAAATTTTATACTACAGCAGTAGAGTAGACTGTGCTATAGCGCACATCTAGGCATGACGTCACAGGCGTCTGTTTCTCTTGCGCCCTTTCCCTCGCGCGCTATAGATGTGTAGGTTCCCCCTCCCCAGGGCAAGATGGACATCGTTTCGGAGCTCGCGGAGAGCAGCGAGGAGTAGGTTCCTCCTCCCCAGGGTAAGGTGGACATCGTTTCTGAGCTCGCGTAGAGCAACGAAGAGGTGTATTTTCCCTCTCGGCGCTATAGCTGACATCTGAGTGTAGACACCCCCTCTCTGACTTACTGTACAGGGGATTGTGAGCGTTGGACATTGCTTTGCGGAAAGCAGTGGAGAGTTATACTTCCCCTTTTTGCGCTATTGCATGCATCGTGGTTGAATGTTTAACTTACCTCGTGTAGTGGTTTAGGTGTGTTAGGAGATATTTGGTACGTACAAGTGTACTCTGTGCGTGCATGTGTATCCTACGCATTTAAGAATTTTTATTTCATTTAAGAATTTTTATTTCATTTTATTATTTTAAGTAAAAGAAAAGATAAAAAATTTAAATTATATATGAAAAGAAAAATTTATAAGAAAATTTGCAGAAAGTTTTATGAAAAAATAAAGAAAAAATTTCAAAAAAAAGCTTTATTATAAATGAATGAAAATATTATGGAAAAATTTGGGATGTAGGCGTATGAAAAGAATGAAAAATATTTTATTAAAAATATATTTATTTACAAGTTTTTATATTAAATATATATATATATATATATATATATATATATATATATATATATATATATATATATAAATATAAAAATTTACAAAAAATAGAATTTACATCGGTCGCAATTTTAACATATTTAATAAATAAAAATATACAATATATTACAAAGTGAAATAAATAAGCGATGTATACAATATTTTAATGATAGGCGCAAACATACATACACATGCACACATACACACACGCGCGCACGTGCGCAGTCGTACAAGCTCTTTATCTTTCTTCATAACCGAAGGGTAAGGATATGCCATCTTGAAAGAATCGTCGTTTTGTTAAAAAAACAGAGTATCCCCTACTGAAAAATTTTACGTGAGATCTCATGCCAAATTCTCATGTAACTATATTTCTGAAAATTCTAAGTCCGATGATTACTGAAAATTTCTAAGTTTCTACTATCAAAATAAAATTTTTTAATTTAATATTTTTTTTTTTGTTTCCAGACATTTTACAATAATTTAGTTCATTAAAAACTAATACCTTCCTGCTAAATCTTACGTAAGATCTCATGTAAGATCTCATGTTAAAATTTCATGCGAACAAGTTATAAAAATTTTAAGCTTTTTAATTTATATGAAAATTTTCAAGTTCCTAGTATGAAAAATAATTTTTCGAAATTAATTTATTTGGTTTCTAGATAATTGAATACATTAAAAATTAGTTAACCAGTTCGATTTTGTACTTTACGTAACAAAAACGAAGTCAGACAATCGTTTAATATTTTTGAAACAAATGCCTTTGAAACTTATAATTTTTTTATTTTTGGTCATTTTAAATTGATTTAGCTTCACAAAAAATAACATTTTACAAACTTCAATTTTTTACTATTCGTGGAAAAGAGGAAGTCTTATTATTTTTTAAAATTTCTTTGTCTATGGTGGAAACAACTGTTCATAGGAGGTAATAATTTTTACTAAAACATTCTAAAACAATCTAACTTGTAACAAAATAACGTTTTACTACTTGTAAAAAATCTTACCTTAGATATTGTTCCAAAAAAGTAGATAAGTGGGTTTCTTATACCCGTCACAGGCGAGGGAGTTTGTCCGATTGGCCTGAGAGAAGAAAAACGCCGTAAAATAAAAAGGACGAGAAGCGCCCACGACGCGTGCAGTTTTGTCTCTTATACATTTCGTGCCTGTGTCATATGTAAAAGACAATGCTACACGCGTCGTGCGCGCTTCTCGCGCATTTTCACGCTCTTTTTTGTTTTTTAGCGTCTTTCTTTCCTCAGGCTAACTGGAAAAGTTTTCGTGCTTGATTCGGGTTTAAGAGACAAAGCTGTATGTTGTGCACGTTTCCCGCGCTTCTTCGCGCCCTTTTTTATTTTACGGCGTCTTTCTTCTCTAAGATTAATCAGACAAACTCCGTTGCCTGTGCCAGATATAAGACACCAACTTACCTACTTTTTTGGTACAATATCTAAGGTAAGATTTTTTTACAAGTAGCAAAATGTTATTTGTTACAAGTTAGATTGTTTTAGAATGTACATAGATGTAAAAATTATTGCCTTCTATGAACAGTTGTTTCTATCATAGACAAAGAAATTTTAAAAAATAATAAGACTCGTCTTTTCCATAAAAAGTCAAAATAGAAGTTTGTAAAATGTTATTTTTTGTAAAGCTAAATCAAATTAAAATGACCAAAAATAAAAAAAATTATAAGTTTTAGGCATTTGTTTCAAATATTTTGAACAATCGTCTGAATTTGAATTGAACTGGTTAACTAATTTTGAATGAATTAAATTATCTAGAAACCAAATAAATGAATTTCGAAAAATTGTTTTTTATACTTGAAAATGTTCATGTAAATTAAAAAGCTTAAAATTTTTAATAACTTGTTTGCATGAAATTTAAACATGAGATTTTACATGAGATCTCACGTGAGATTTAACAGAAAGGTATTAGTTGTTAATGAACTAAATTATTGTAAAATGTCTAGAAACAAAAAAAAAAAAATATATTGAATTAAAAAATTTTTCTTCGATAGTTGGAACTTGAAATTTTTTAGTAACTATCAGACTTAGAATTTTCACGAATATAGTTACATGAGAATTTGGCATGAGATCTCACGTGAGATTTTTCAGTAGAGTCGTTTTTGTTCGTCTTTTCTAATAATGTTAAAATTTCCTGTACGTTTAATACTACGGAACATTAATTTAATAGGATTAATCTCGTTATTTATCAATTTTTTCATGCTATCAAAATTAATGTTTTGAAAATTCAATCGTATGCCTTTAATTTTACAGCATTCAAAAGTATTTCCTAAAGGTGAAATTCCTTTGAATGCGTAAAATTTTGGACCACCGCTGAGATATTCTGTAATATATGAACCATCTTCATAAAAAGACAGTTCATCGGTCATTCGTCCTAAGAAATTACCCGTTTCTGGAGTAAATTTATCTTGCGCATCGTCGTTTGAAACAAAAATACAGGAATCTGTGTCGCAATATAATAATTGTTCTTCGAGTTTTTCTAGATAAGAGTACAAAACAAGGCGAGCTTGAGCAGTGGTGTAAGCGGCAATCACAACATTAGTATGAGATGAGCTTTTTATAGCTTCATCTTTATATGTCCAATTGACACATAAAACGTTTTCAGTGATAAGAAGTAATCCTGTTATTTCTTTATCTTTGGCCGTAATTATGTTTAGAAGCTCTTGCCTTGTCTTGACGAATTCTGTGTGTCGTAAATTATCAAGTTGACCGAATTTACTCCAAAACGAATTCAAACAGAGCTTCGACACTGCCCGCAGCCCGGAAGTTTTCTCAATTTTAGTAGAATCGAGAGAAATTCCCTCCTTTGCTTTGCAGTCGTTCAAATATTTTGTTTTTGAATGATCATCCTTACATTCCACAGGCCAACCACTCGCTTCTTGCTTGATTTTAAAGAAAGCGTTAATGTAATCATTAAAAAGACCACCATTACCGCTTTCGTCCATTTGTGTAATTTAGTCATTACCAAATTACAGAAATGCCAAATTACAGAAATATTTAAAATTTTATACCCTTTTCGTAAAGCGACCTTTATCTCATCTGATACCCACGTACCAGAAAGAGCGAGTTCTTCAATTTCGTGTTCACACGAACGCGAATTTTGTTCTTCGCAGCACTTTCTACAAAGAGGAAATAATAATTTATGTCCAGATTTGACAGGTAAAACTGGTATATATAAATTTTGAGGAGGTAGAATTTTACATTACAATTACATTTTACTGGTAAATGGGAAATTTACCAGTTTTACAGATATACGGGTATAATGGACATATATCCGTATATCTGATTTTTTCTTTGTTTTTAATGTTGTATGAAGTGATAAAATTTTCTGTTCGTCCACCAAAGAACGTGTCTCGAGGATCAAGTTTGATGTTCGACAAAAGTGCGTTATTTTTAAGATTCTTTAATATTTCAGGATGCGATATTTTAATTTTGTCAAAATCACATTTCCAAATATATTCCATCTTATAGTCACTAGTGCTCATTTTTCTATTTTATCGAGTGTTTTCTCATAACACTCTAGCATTGGTCGCCCGAATGATATTCGTGACTCATAATAATCGGCAAAACATTTTTTACACCCATGAGCATAACATCCTTGAAATTCAAATACACGGAGAAAGTTTTGCCTCAATAAAGATGATGCGCGTCGCACTAGAAAAAGTGATGCCTTTTGCACGGTGAATCACGAATAATGCTTCGCATTTCATAATTCATGCATCACTTTTTGTAGTGCATAAGAGCCGAAACACAATGCGCGAGGAGGCGGCGCACTGTATTTCGTCGCCTACGGTGGCGCCGCATCGAAAAACTTGATGCATGTTCGATATTTATCGTGCATGCGAGCCACTTTGTGGAGCGTTTTAAAAACGCACTATCTTTTATGATGTGAAACTTTCTCGGTGTACTGTTCCTTTGAATTTCGAAGATAAAGATTCATGCGTACTTACGGGTAAAAAACCATCAACAATATAACCCTTAGGTAAAACGTATTCACGAGCTCTTGCTGCATGAATAATTTTTTTTCCTAAGACAATTTCACGCCATAATAACCATTCAATTGATTCTTTTGAATAATTATCAGCGAGCTTATAACTTTTAGCGGGTATAAGGCCGATAATTTTTTCTTGCAAAAAGTTTTGCCTGAAAAGTGCCGAGCATGCAGATGCTATGGTTGTGTCTTGTGAAAAAGGACATAAATTTCCTTTTTCTAAAAATATATCTCTAAACACAACGCACGCACGACGTAAAATATTTACACCTGATTTACAATATTTTACTATTTCTTCGGCGAAATTAAATTCTTTACACATTTTAGAATTTTCATCATACCATTTATAAAATTTTTCTCTCTCACTAATACTCATTGTACTCGGTGAATAATATTTTGCCTCCGGTAGAGGGCCTTTATATTTCTGATTCTCTCTAGTATTAAATAGGTGTGGAAAATACCCTTTAACATTATCTTCAGGTAAACTGATGGCTTTTGGTAAATCGCTTAATTTCATGTTAAAATAATTAAGTGAATCTATAAAGCGTGTTTTATAAACACTCATTAAAATTATAATTCGACCATTTAAAATAACTTTAGGCTTTACGTTATAATTTTCTTTTAAAATAATATTTAAGGCGACTACGGTAGTTCTGTTCAATTTCATTTTGTATATCATTAACATTGATTCTGGCTTCTTTTAAAATATCTTTAGCGCATTTTGTTTGAAAACCACGTCGGGAAGCTGAAGTGGCTTTCCAGTTTTTAATAAAATTTTCGTTGTTTGGGTCTGACTGCAGTAATAAATATGCTAAACCAACGGCTATCGCTCGCGATAAGCATAAGTTATCATCGTTTTGTATTGTAACGATGGAGCGCTTTTTTTTAGCTACATCTTTGTTAATAGGTTTTCCTAAATTTCTACCACCGCCTGTAATACCCTTTACAAGGGTAATATCAACAATAAAATAATTATTGATATTAAATTATGAATTACCTTGTGCTATTTAAAAAATAATATCGAATAATTCTCCGGGATAAAAATCTCGAACATATTTCAATCTCATCCACCCAGGGCAGTGGTGGAAGTCATCACTTGTTATATACGCTGTGATGTAATCATAAAGATTTTGAGCTAAACCTACGATGAATGCGTGAATTTCTCTAATAGCTTCACGTAACCAGATTAGAGGGTTTGTATTCGGTGGCGGCAATGCGATTCTTATCGTTAAGCGCTCGCCACGTACACCGTAATGCTGCAAATTTGTACCTGGTTCTCCAGAAATTAAAACGAACCTTTCTTCATTTATTTCCGAATTACCACTACCACCACCGCCTACTTGATTATAAAAATTTTCCTCGCTATCAACGAATTGCGCACGGTTACTTATATTTGGTTGTAATTCATCGCTTTCATTTTCACTCATACTATCACACATATCCATTATGCTATCATCTAATATAGCTTCATTACTGTAAAACGGTGATGTTTCGCTATTTTCCGAATCGTTTTCTGGAATAATTGTAGTATTATGTAAATCTAGTTAGCGTATATACTAGATGTTTCCGAATTTTCATCATCGCTTTCTAAATTTATTCTATTATTTTTTAAATTTAAACATTCATTCTCATCGCTATCGCTTACGTACGAACTTGATGATGATCTTCCATGAATTTCAGTATCGCAGTAATCATCATTATCATCATCATCGGTTTCTGAAATTATAACGTTATTTTTTTTCGACACTAAGCATTCGCTCTCGCTATCAGAATCGCTAACATGCATACTCTCATCGCTTTTTGATAATTTTAAATTCTTATTGCTGACGCTGTCATGACATTTCATTTTTTCGGAGAGTGGCTGTTCATTGTCATCGTCGTCATCTTCATTTTGACTACCACGCGCTTGTTTCACCAATTGAAACCCATTTACTGAATAAAAAA
The DNA here is from genome assembly GCA_017163975.1 of Anastatus disparis. Lineage (NCBI taxonomy): Eukaryota > Metazoa > Arthropoda > Insecta > Hymenoptera > Eupelmidae > Anastatus > Anastatus disparis. The sequence continues at coordinate 102,820 of JAFFSR010000126.1, read as the reverse complement.
AAGGGTGGAAATAAATAACTATTTTAATTTACTGAGAAAATTATATATATATATATATATATATATATATATTAAGAAATCGGCGACTTTGAAGAAGCGGGTACTCCAATCCCCGAATCAAACAACCACATAAGTTGGGCACCTCGAGCGCGTGAGCGTTGGTAGATGAGAGCCATTATAGATTCCAAAGACGGATATGAAAACGTACTAATGCTACCCCCTAACGAACTGCGCGATTTATTACTACGCGTTTCTGAAAGTTTTCGAGGTTTACCGGAACTTTAAATGATATTTTATAATTTGAAATTTGTATTCGTAATTCTTTTATTTTTCAAAAAAATCTATTTTTAATTTTTTCTAATTTCTAATCTCTAAATTTGAGTAAATTTTTAAACATTTTTATTTTTTTTAAATGCATAAGTAAATATTTTGAAAAATGTATAAAAATATGTTAATGTTAAAATTGTTATTCCATTTTTCCATTTTTATTATTATTTTTTAAATAAAGATATAATTTTAATTTTTCATTTTTCATTTTTATATTTTTAAAAGCGTTTTGTGATATTTTTCTTGTATTTCACATTTATATATTTTAAATAAATAAATGAAAAAAAAAATATTAAATTTATTTCTAAATATTTCTCATTTTCCCTTTCCATGAATTAAATATTTTTTATAAACAATTAAAATTTCCAAATTTTTTGATTTTAAAAATTATTTTAAAGTAAATATTCTTATGCATGTAAAAATAAATATTTCATTCCAGTTTTTCTTTTTCCTTTGTTTCTTATAATTTAAATGTTTTATACTAAGAAGTTAAATTAAAAATTTTTATTTTTTACATCTTAAAATACTTTGTGATACTAATATTTTTAATTCAATAAATATATAACGTTAAAATATTTATTTACATTTTAAAATTTGTTATACTAAGGATTTAAATTGAAATTTTTAAAAATTACTATTTTTTATAAACGCGTTATCAATATAATATTTTATATATGTTACATTTTGTTTTTACGAGTAAAATGTTATATATTTAACTTGTGTTTTTTTTCAAAATTTTAAATATTAATTTTTATGTTAACAAATAACAATAATATATGTATATATATATATATATATATATATATATCATTATCATCATCATCGGTTTCTGAAATTATAACGTTATTTTTTTTCGACACTAAGCATTCGCTCTCGCTATCAGAATCGCTAACATGCATACTCTCATCGCTTTTTGATAATTTTAAATTCTTATTGCTGACGCTGTCATGACATTTCAAAATAGTTATTCTTTTCCACCCTTTTTTTTATTCAGTGAATGGGTTTCAATTGGTGAAACGAGCGCGTGGTAGTCAAAATGAAGATGACGACGATGACAATGAGCAGCCACTCTCCTAAAAAATGAAATGTCATGACAGCGTCAGCAATAAGAATTTAACATTATCAAAAAGCGATGAGAGTATGCATGTTAGCGATTCTGATAGCGAGAGCGAATGCTTAGTGTCGAAAAAAATAACGTTATAATTTCAGAAACCGATGATGATGATAATGATATATATAAATATATATATATATATATATATATATATATATATATATATATATATTATTGTTATTTGTTAACATAAAAATTAAAATTTAAAATTTTGAAAAAAAACACAAGTTAAATATATAACATTTTACTCGTAAAAACAAAATGTAACATATATAAAATATTATATTGATAACGCGTTTATAAAAAATGGTAATTTTTAAAAATTTCAATTTAAATCCTTAGTATAACAAATTTTAAAATGTAAATAAATATTTTAACGTTATATATTTATTAAATTAAAACTATTAGTATCACAAAGTGTTTTAAGATGTAAAAAATAAAAATTTTTACTTTTACTTCTTAGTATAAAACATTTAAATTATAAGAAACAAATGAAAAAAAAAACTGGAATGAAATATTTATTTTTACATGCATAAGAATATTCACTTTAAAATAATTTTTAAAATCAAAAAATTTGGAAATATATATATAATTTTCTTAGTAAATTAAAATAGTTATTCATTTCCACCCTTTTTTTATTTAGTAAATGGGTTTCAATTGGTGAAACGAGCGCGTGGTAGTCAAAATGAAGATGACGACGACGACAATGAGCAGCCACTCTCCGAAAAAATGAAATGTCATGACAGCGTCAGCAATAAGAATTTAAAATTATCAAAAAGCGATGAGAGTATGCATGTTAGCAATTCTGATAGCGAGAGCGAATGCTTAGTGTTGAAAAAAAATAACGTTATAATTTCAGAAACCGATGATGATGATAATGATATATATATATAAATATTATTGTTATTTGTTAACATAAAAATTAAAATTAATAATTTTGAAAAAAAACACAAGTTAAATATATAACATTTTACTCGTAAAAACAAAATGTAACATATATAAAATATTATATTGATAACGCGTTTATAAAAAATGGTAATTTTTAAAAATTTCAACTTAAATCCTTAGTATAACAAATTTTAAAATGTAAATAAATATTTTAACGTTATATATTTATTAAATTAAAAATATTAGTATCACAAAGTGTTTTAAGATGTAAAAAATAAAAATTTTTAATTTAACTTCTTAGTATAAAAAATTTAAATTATAAGAAACAAAGGAAAAAGAAAAACTGCAATGAAATATTTATTTTTACATACATAAGAATATTCACTTTAAAATAATTTTTAAAATCAAAAAATTTGGAAATTTTAATTGTTTATAAAAAATATTTAATTCATAAAAAGGGAAAATAAGAAATATTTAGAAATAAATTTAATATTTTTATTTTCATTTATTTATTTAAAATATATAAATGTGAAATACTGTAACGGTATTCTACCGTGTTTGAATCTTGCGCGCTTAGGTATTAAAATAGAATAAACGCTCGGTCATACATCTCGTCTAAGACGAGTAAAGAAGTGCGTATCTTGACGACCGGCACGCGAGCGAGAAGCGAGCCGGCCGCGAGGCGCTTCAGAGAGTTTCCGGCTACCGTTGCGTTAGCACGAAACCTAAGCCGCGCTGTGCTCATTAGAGAATTTCGCCACGTGGTCGTATAATACGTTAGACTAAGTTCGCAACTGATAGCGCGGAACGTTGTCTTAAATAAAAGTCGTTAATTTATATCGACTAGCGTATTATATCAGATTGGCTAGTTGCAACTCTCAGAAATTCTTTCTGTAGAGTTTTGCTTGACCGCTTTTCGCGCGTCTTAGCGGTCAGCCATTAAGTGCCAACAAATACGTTGATCGACGTGCATAGGATTCCACCGATCTACGTCCAGGCAACCACGTTGGCAGAGCTCAGCGGAATTCAAGGATCGGGAAGAGACGTGTTCCACCGATCTACTCCAGAGCATTTACGTATTGGTTACGTACAGGGAAGAAGCTTCGATAACGGGCGAGCGGCGTCTACGTGCACGTAGGTAATTAGTGTAAGCTGGCCAGTGCGTTATTGTAAGTATAATTATACTGTGCGATATCCAAGTATCTCTTCCTCGAGAGATACTTGTTCAGGTATATTGTATCATCGGTTATATAACCGATCAGCGTCATAAGCGAGGATCATTTAGTTCGCGACGCGCCCTCCCTTTGCTCACTCTCTCAATAGACGCGTACATTACTTTTTATATATTATTCAATTTCATTCTCATTTAGTTTACGTTTTATCTTTGTATTTATATTTTTCTTATAATAAATTGATTCCGTTTTTCTATTAAATCGTGCTTCATATTAATTATATTGCCTGACTATATATAACATAAAATATATATTTCCCGTTGCTTACTCCGACGCCTCCGCAGTCCTTGTGAGCAGTTATAAATTATTTAATTACGTAATATCATATATTTTAATATAACGTATTTTGGAATCTGCTCCACGAAGGAAAACTGCGCTACCGGCCACGCGTCTCTCGATCAGGTAAGAGAGAGAGAGAGAGAGACGCCGTGCGTACAGCAAGCGACGAGTATATCAGATATGATTTTGTCGTTTATCAATAGGATTGATTAGCTAGCACAATCGGAGTTCGCTGTATAATATTTAGTGAAATTCTTACAAACTTCAGCAACTCTGCATATAGTAAAATTTAAGGACTTAGCTAAAGTTACATTAAATTCAAAGCTAATTCTTTTTTTGCAACGTGTAGTAAATTACCGTTACAAAATGGCGCCCAACGAATAGATGCGTCAACGGGAACAGGCTTTTACGCGTCGTCTAATAAATCGAAATTTGCAAATGGCGTCGAGCGTGTAGCTGGCGTCGACGAAAACAGACTTCGCGTTGTTCATAAAAGACTTTATATCAAAGATGGCGTTTTGCTATAGTTAAAGTTTGATATTTAAGTTAGCACGTGTCAAGAAATTTTTTTCTTTTAGAAATCAAATTATTCTTAGTCAAAGATAAATAAATTTAGAATTGACGTTAAATTTTTTTTCACGTTTCGTAAAATAAAATTAATATTAAATTGCTTTTTTTTGGAAAAATAAAATAGTGGACATTTCGGGAAAAATTGCTAGGTATCTATTAAAATTTTTTTTTTGTCGGTTAGCTGTTACAAATTTGTGTCCCCACGTGTCCCAGCAAAAATTCTATTTCTTTGCTTAACGCGCAGATATTCTCGCGCTTTAATATCATAGTGACAGAGACAAAAGATATAGCTCTGTATGCCTAATAGTTCGCTTTATGTGAAAAAGCGAACAGGCAATCGAGATTTTCTAAGAATTAGAATAGTGCGTCGTTGTGTATAACCTTCTTACCGATTAGGTCGTTAATAATAAATTACAAAATTTAAAGGTGAGAGAGAAATATTAATTTCAGCCAACGAGGAAGTTGAAATTAAATCAATTTTAACATAACCCTTTAATATAGGATAATCCAGTATCATTAATATTAAAATTTTTTTTGTATTTTAATATAATATTTAATTGAATAAAAATTAAAATTTTTTATACATATTAAAGGGCTAGATAATTTTTTTTAACTTGTATAATAAGTAAAGTTACAAAGTTAAAATTCTTATTTATACACATAGTGGAAATTTTTGTTTTCTCTTTCTCTCTCATCAACGACTGCCAACTCGTAGCGCGGCAATCGACTGGCGCTGTGTGTGTTGTGGAGAAATTTTAGAATTTTCTCGAAGACTTTGAATTAAAATTTATTTCTACACTACACGTTAAATACACATGTATAATAAATGAATTGTCCCTACACAGTTAGGTGTGCATTTTTAACAAAAGTTTAAGAACGCACAGATTTTTGGATTTAGTTATATATGTTAATACTTAGTATTTTAAATTTAAAATTGTAAAATATTATTGAATAGTTTATTATAGTCTAATATTTTCGATTAGCTTTACTATAATTATTAGAAATTCTAGAATAAATCCAAAAATCAAAACAATCAATTTTCAAAATATATACATATTTAGTCAATTTCAACTGCTACGTGTGTATATGGTTCTATTATAACCATATACAAACGATCAGTAATTTAATTTTCTTTATGAAATAAACGTGCGTACACATACACACACACACAGCGAGCGTTATTAAAACCGCTTGCGATTAATAGGAAATAGAAAATATCTCAAGAAAGAAGATATTTATCAAGATGGCAACACAACAGAAAATGATCGACGGAAATCACAAAGCTGCCGCTATAAAGGTCTATAAATAGGCAACAGGCTTGTCAGAAGATGACCTAATAGATTCGCTTCAAACATTAGAATTGAAGCAAGAAGGGTTACCTTACGAACAGTCACACCGATTAGTGCAATGGCTGTTAGGCAATTATACGGCAGTGGACTTCGAACAGTCTAACCCTGAAGAAAGCGAAATGGTGACGCGACAACGCCGCCTTTCGGTCAGGAAAGAGTTCATCGAAAGAACTACTTTTAAAAAGACAAGATCTACGATCTATGATAATAACGTGGATTTAAACGAAGAACATCCACTCACCATATTGCATAATGATGAAACGGTGGTGAAAAATTTAAATGCTACGTTAAGCAATATTACGCAAAACGAAATGCGTAACGATCAGGTGGTACTTGAGAATCCCAACGTGCAACAAAGAAGTGAAATAGCACTAGATGTCTCTAACGTACCAAAAGAACTGATAATCTATCTTACCGCCATGCACAACCAGATGAAAGATATGACAAAACACGTGCATGAGGTATATTCCAAGATGGAAGGAATGTCAACTACGGTGAATTCTTTATCACAAAAAGTTGAAGTACTGTCACAGCCTAAATCTTCTAGCACACAGCTATTCGATCAGGCCACAGGTGAAAGAACACCTGAACGGGAAAACCTTCAAGGAAATAAAAGTACCGAACAGCACGTTAACTTTCGTGATACATTTAGTATACATTACGATAACAGTAGTAGCCCATTAAATTGCCAAGCAAACAACAATGCAGGTACAGATCAGCAAAATTATAGAAACCGTGATAATTTGCCAACTGGTACGGCAGGTGCACGTACAGTCGAGGAGGGAGGGACCCCTCACACTGCAAACAGTGCGACGGATAACGCTAATCTGACCAGGCATAGTGACCGTCCAACGAGTGCAAATAAAAATACAGACGTAGGTCACATAGTGCGCCGCTGGAATGTTACATTTTCTGGCGAGCGAGGCCAAAGTATAGACCTCTTTCTAACTAGAGTTGAGGAGTGTCGAAAACTGGCTAAACTGAGTGAGAGCGATTTATTAACCTCTCTCTCTGAACTCCTCACAGGGGTTGCTGCGACCTGGTATCGAAATAACAGGCATTCGTGGCAAACCTGGGCTCAATTTAAAAAAGCTGCATTGCGATGATATGGATATAGCAGACGTTTCCAACAAAGATTGTTAGCAGAAGCTAATGCACGTACACAAGGCAAAGATGAGCCGGTACGAGATTATATTATATGCTTACAATCTATAATTTTAAAACAAGTTCCGTTACCTGACAGTAGTCAACAGCTTGATTTATTGCACCGTAACCTCTTACCAGAAATTCAACGTATGGTCAGAAGAGATGAAGTTACGGATATTGAATCTTTATTAGAAAAAACTGTAGAAGCTGAATTGATACTCGAGGTGGAGAGAGTCTATAGACCACCTCCTCCGCCCGAACAGTCATTGTTACCTGACGTAGCTTATAGGCCAACGAATAAGGCCAAAGATAATGAAATACAATTAGCAGCGGTACAGGAAGAACAGGCTGATAATGGACAGTTAAATTTAGGGGAAGTGTTAATCCAATTATTTCAAGAAATACGTGAACTCGAAAAGGCGTTTGTAAAGCAGCAGAGGTTTAGCGAGAACAACGTACAAGGACCTGCACCGCTTAAATTGCCTCGAAGGAAGTCTGCTAAACGTCAAAGGAATTTTAAGAAGCAGCCTCGGAAACTTTCGCAAGATGACAGCAATTCGGAACAACAGAGTCAACAACAAAAGGAAAGTTCTTTAAGAGATACAAATCAAACAAAACCAGGTCAAGAAAACCAGAAAAGTTCGAAAAATCCAAAACGTAACCGTGAATGTTATCGGTGTGGATTACCTGGATATACTATCTGGTCCTGCCCTACCTGTGCGGGAAAAAGGACCAGGGAACGAGTAGGTGAGGTACCTACCGTTCCCAGTGAGGCTTATGGGACCTCAGAACCCTCTAATAGAAAGGTGTTCGATAAAAATCTATCTGAAGACTCAGTAGAAACACAAGTTGAGTCTCACACTGGTCAAGTTGAGACCAGTGAGCAGGCAGAGACAAATCAGCCAATAATCAATGATGAAGCTCGATGGTGGCTCCCGGTAGTGATCGGAGATTACCGAATAAGGGCTCTGTATGACCCAGGTGCATCACAAACGGTCATGAATTCGCTAGGATTACAGCTAGCAGTAGCCTGTAATGTACCTTTAATACCAGCTACAGGTAGATTGGTTAAAGTAGCAGATGGTAGATCATGCTCACTAGTAGGTTATGTTGACCTTCCTTTCACTGTAGGCGGAATCACCAAAAGGATTCGCTGTGCGATCATGCCTAGCTTAAATGAAGAATGCTATCTAGGAGGCAACTTCGTACGAGCATTTAGAGCTATTTTCGATCCTTGTGAAAATAAACTTTCTTTTAAAGGTACTAATATAAAGGTAAATTTAGAAGTTGCTGCTCTTGAACAACTGTACATTGGAAAATTAGAAACAGTTGGTTTAGCTGATACTTCAGCAACTGATCCGGCTTGTGTAAAAAGTTTGGTTGCAGGTAAAGCAAAAGCAACTCATAATATAGATTATTTCATAGGCAAGAGAAATAAAATGCTCTCTCCAGCTGTTCAAGACATAGCAAGTAAACTTGCACCAAAATTTGTTGGTACATATGTCGTTACAGCTGAATCGGAATTAAATATACATAGGTTGTTAGACAAGGATGGTAATCCGTATAGTACGATTCATGGAGAGCAGGTTAAAGCATATGTTGCAAGGCAAGAAGATGATCCGCAACCTCAACCACCGTTGGAATCAATGCGTGCGAATGAGACGATGAGCGACCCGTCTCTTGCGATCTATGCGACTCCGTGTGCCAACGGAGGATCGGGCTCAGATTGCGTGCGACCGCCTGCGAGCGGTGATTCTCCCCATATCGAGAAACCGAATAGGAAGCGAGGTCATCCGCGTAAAAGAGTTGTCGTCGTAACGCGAACTGTAAAGCATATGCGTCAAGCTGAGTCCGAACCGATCAGGCGTAAACGTAGTAGACCTAAAGGTTTTACCAATGCAAGGCGTATTGAAAATATAGTAGTTTGTTCACCGGAAAAAAACGCGTGTTCAACGAAAATTATTTAATGGTAGAAAATCGTAAATATTAACATTGCTTAAGACAATGATTGCATACCTACCGCGCGATAGGCAGAGCAGCAGAACGCGGTTATGCTGCGTCTGGCGGAGGGGTGTAACGGTATTCTACCGTGTTTGAATCTTGCGCGCTTAGGTATTAAAATAGAATAAACGCTCGGTCATACATCTCGTCTAAGACGAGTAAAGAAGTGCGTATCTTGACGACCGGCACGCGAGCGAGAAGCGAGCCGGCCGCGAGGCGCTTCAGAGAGTTTCCGGCTACCGTTGCGTTAGCACGAAACCTAAGCCGCGCTGTGCTCATTAGAGAATTTCGCCACGTGGTCGTATAATACGTTAGACTAAGTTCGCAACTGATAGCGCGGAACGTTGTCTTAAATAAAAGTCGTTAATTTATATCGACTAGCGTATTATATCAGATTGGCTAGTTGCAACTCTCAGAAATTCTTTCTGTAGAGTTTTGCTTGACCGCTTTTCGCGCGTCTTAGCGGTCAGCCATTAAGTGCCAACAAATACGTTGATCGACGTGCATAGGATTCCACCGATCTACGTCCAGGCAACCACGTTGGCAGAGCTCAGCGGAATTCAAGGATCGGGAAGAGACGTGTTCCACCGATCTACTCCAGAGCATTTACGTATTGGTTACGTACAGGGGAGAAGCTTCGATAACGGGCGAGCGGCGTCTACGTGCACGTAGGTAATTAGTGTAAGCTGGCCAGTGCGTTATTGTAAGTATAATTATACTGTGCGATATCCAAGTATCTCTTCCTCGAGAGATACTTGTTCAGGTATATTGTATCATCGGTTATATAACCGATCAGCGTCATAAGCGAGGATCATTTAGTTCGCGACGCGCCCTCCCTTTGCTCACTCTCTCAATAGACGCGTACATTACTTTTTATATATTATTCAATTTCATTCTCATTTAGTTTACGTTTTATCTTTGTATTTATATTTTTCTTATAATAAATTGATTCCGTTTTTCTATTAAATCGTGCTTCATATTAATTATATTGCCTGACTATATATAACATAAAATATATATTTCCCGTTGCTTACTCCGACGCCTCCGCAGTCCTTGTGAGCAGTTATAAATTATTTAATTACGTAATATCATATATTTTAATATAACGTATTTTGGAACCTGCTTCACGAAGGAAAACTGCGCTACCGGCCACGCGTCTCTCGATCAGGTAAAAGAGAGAGACAGAGACGCCGTGCGTACAGCAAGCGACGAGTATATCAGATATGATTTTGTCGTTTATCAATAGGATTGATTAGCTAGCACAATCGGAGTTTGCTGTATAATATTTAGTGAAATTCTTACAAACTTCAGCAACTCTGCATATAGTAAAATTTAAGGACTTAGCTAAAGTTACATTAAATTCAAAGCTAATTCTTTTTTTGCAACGTGTAGTAAATTACCGTTACAATACAAGAAAAATATCACAAAACGCTTTTAAAAATATAAAAATGAAAAATGAAAAATTAAAATTATATCTTTATTTAAAAAATAATAATAAAAATGGAAAAATGGAATAAAAATTTTAACATTAACATATTTTTATATATTTTTCAAAATATTTACTTATGCATTTAAAAAAAATAAAAATGTTTAAAAATTTACTCAAATTTAGAGATTGAAAATTAGAAAAAATTAAAAATAGATTTTTTTGAAAAATAAAAGAATTACGAATACAAATTTCAAATTATAAAATATTATTTAAAGTTCCGGTAAACCTCGAAAACTTTCAGAAACGCGTAGTAATAAATCGCGCAGTTCGTTAGGGGGTAGCATTAGTACGTTTTCATATCCGTCTTTGGAATCTATAATGGCTCTCAGCCACCAACGCTCACGCGCTCGAGGTGCCCAACGCATGTGGTTGTTTGATTCGGGGATTGGAGTACCCGCTTCTTCAAAGTCGCCAATTTCTTAATATATATATATATATATATATATATATATATATATATATATATATATATAATATATTATATATATATATATAATATTATTATTAAAGAAAAAATAATGAATAAAATGAAATAAAATAAAAAACTTACTATTATTAAAATAATTGTAGAATTCACGGTCCTGCTCGAAGTAAGTGCGCATCCTTGTTCCTCGTGCTGTGGTGTATGTTGTTACATCAAATTGTTCGTGATGCGGCTGATTGTAAAATTCAAACAAGACACTGGCTCTTTCCACTGATGAAGGTGTATCGTCACCACGAATTAAAAATTCAGAGTCCTTTGTAGGTGCAAAGTCTATAGAAAGCAGCACTATATCGAATGGCGCTCTATCTATATTCCCTACGTTTTGTTGCATTTGTTTGTCTTTTTGCGGTTGTTGTTGTTCTTGCTGTTGTTGTTGTTGATCATCAGCATCACCGTCATTATTAACACTATTGTTGTTGTTACGAATTGTTTCTTGATCATGAATATCAAGATAGCCACCAGCTATCAGTGCAGGTGTTATTCTCTGCCCCTCATGGTTGATGGATCTGACAAATCAATTCAAGCGGGGCTACTTGCCGCAATTTCTTTACTAGCGCCAAAAATATTAACGATTTCAGAATCGAAACTCTCACTTGCTTCACCATCACTTGTTCCACTATCACGTGATTCTTGATGCACTATCACCTGATTCAACACATGACCGTTCTCATCAGCTACACTTTTCTGATCTTCAATATTTTCCCCTTCATCTGCCTCGACATTTTCGTCTTCGTTATCATTTTCTTCAGCATCCTCAAAGTCGCCCTCCAGTAGGGCAAAGAAAGCTAAATAAACAAAAAACACACAAATTATAAATTTTTACAAAACCACTGAAATTATGCCATTTTAATAATAATAATAATAATAATAAATATAAACATACCATTTGCTTCATTGAGTCCTATCATCACTTCGGCATACATTGGAGCATCGCGTAAACCACGATTAACTAACACATTTCCGGCGATCAAACTCGCATGCATTGAAACGTAAAAGCTCCGTCTAAATAAATTTCTAATATCACGAGACGCAACGTATGTAAGAATTCGTCTTAGTTTACAACTTAACTCGTTGATCGTTAAGGCACGTAATGGGACTCGTCTCCGTTTTAAGCGTTCACCTATCACTGGTCTACGGTTTTGATTATTGACGAAAATATCAGCGGCGATTGCACTGTTACGTAAAGCAATTTTTTCTTGAGGTGAACACATTTTTAAAATGTAAATATAAAATTTACTTGTAAAAGAGAGAAAATTTGAAAATATCTCAAAGATAAGAGAACCTTACTGCTCAAGAAATGAAGCGTAGATGAAAATCTTTCTGTTTCATTTACTACAGAAAATCAACGTTTGTTTTGAATATAAGCTTTATTGGGGTGGGTCAAAAAGAAAATGCGGTAACATTTTCGCATAAATGAAAATTTTACACCTTTTTGATCGTCTTTGTTCTTGGTGGGATAATCTTTTTATATACACCAAACTCCCAAAGAGCCTAAGTGCAATAAAAAAACAAGTACGACCCGAAGTAAAACTAATAAATATAATGCAATGCGAAACGTGTGTGAAAATACTTGAAAATGTTATAGAAAGAATGTTATACATGAAAAAAGATCTAGTGATAGGTTAATCTTAAAAGTTATTATATCTATGACATTTACAATACTCAATACTATTTTTTCTAAAAATAGAAAATTAAATCCCTACTTTTTTTATTTTTATAGATCTTTTTCTCTAGTGAGCCTACGGGTGTGTAGAAGAAATTATTCACCCCTCCTTCTTTTCTTATTAACATAAATTTTATGTATGTGTCTGTATAGTTGTAGGCTTGGCTATGCATTTAATAAGCCTAAATGAATAAATTTTTTTCAGATTAGTTGACAAAACACTTGCAGTGAAATACAATCATTTATATAATAGTGTTACAGTTAGTTAGAATGGCTCCAATGCAAGTAGAGTTGCAATCAGTGGCGCGCTGCAGAGTTTATGAGGGTAAACAGGTAGATGGAAAATTAAAACTACCCAACATTATTTTGAGTACCTGTTACGCTTTAAATGTCTCCAATACAAAAAGAATCATTGTGGGGTTTGATCGGACACAAGAGCCAAACAATAGTGGTGTATTTAAATAAAATATTGTGTTGAAATTTGTCAATGCTGGTGGTGTGAAAGGAACTCAACGTGAATAAGTTATGGATGTCAATGCTGGGAACGACTTACAGGAAAAATTTGATTTAATATCAACTTACTTTAACGATGATTATCAGTATAATGAAAAATATAATGGGCAACGTGTTGTTACTATGGGTAGTTATGAACTTTTCTTCACGAGTTCGTATGGTTTAAAGTCTGTTACGCTTGAGCAGCGACCATCTTTCGGAGACATTACAGATCTTTCATCTCAGAGTACGAATACTAATTAACAAAACATAAAAGGAAAAATGTACTTACCTACTATTGTAATGCAGCTCGTTACATTTGAAGATGTTAAAACTGTAAGTAAATGTATTAACGTGCAAATAGCACGCCTTGAGGAACATACAAAGAATATAGATCCATGAAAAACATTTTTAAAAGAATATACGCACGATATTGTTTATCAGCGTGTATCATCAGAGGCGGCAAGAAGAAATATGTTGGATAATTTAAGTGAATTTAAAAATTTTTTAAATGATAACTTAATCATAGAATTGTTATATCGTAAATTAAAAGAAAACTTACTTAGTGACTTTACATCCAAATATTATAACCAGGATTGGTTTTTGAAAGGCTCTACGTTTGTAGTTTATGACTGAAGGATACATGGTGCCGCGTAGCGGTTTAGTAAGAAAATTACAGCGCGAATGTAATACGATTTGAAAATTTTCATGATTTTACACAAAATGAATAAACAAAAACATGAATAAATGTTAAACATATAATATATTTTGTTTACATCAAAAACTTAATCATAAATCATCCATTAACTATTGATTCAGTAAAATCATGAACATTTTTAAATAGTATTACATTCGCGCTGTAGTTCTCTCCCCAAGCCACCACGAGGCACCGTGTGCCTTTCAGTCATGAACTATGAGCGTAGAGCCCTTCAGAAACCAACCCTGATTATAACGTAGTTTTTGAAGAAATGTTGGCATTTTTGATGCTACCAATCACTGAACAAATTCGAAAAGAAATGTTTCCAAATGTTGAGATGTAAATATTAAATATTTTTCCGAATGCGGAGAACAAAAATCAAATTCCGTTCACCTTGTTGGAAAAAATTCCATACTCGACTCGCGGCAAAATAGGTCCCCCACTCGTCTTCTTTGTCACTCTCGCGACGCTCAAGTGACAGACGACTCGTGGGAATGACCTATTTTGCTCACTTGTTGAGTAATCTACTATTTCAATCGATATAAATTTTTCAAAAAATCAGAAAACAAAACTTATAATATTAAAATTTGAAAAAAATGTAAAAATAAAAAATTTAAAAAACAATAATCAACTAATGATTTGACGTTATAAAATGTAATTATATAATTTTATATACATACGTATGTATGCATTATTACCAAATCAGTATACTGTAAAATATATTGCGTACAAATGTTAATGTAAATAATTATATAAGTAGTTTATTAAGTTTACACGCTAGTACATAATTTGAGTTCAAGCGTTTTTAATGCATTCCAATTTATAAATTGGTCGAAATTACAACAGATTTGATATCTGCAATATTTTTAAAAGATGCGTAACTGAAAGTATAAATGTACTTTCAAATACACGTTTTTAAAAGTATTGTATTTTTCCAGATGATTCACATTATTATGTGTACATGCCTAAGAAAAAGCGTCGCTAGTTTCGTAATACTTCAGTTTATAAATCGAGATGGCTGCAGCAGCATCATTGAATGAATCGAGCCCCACTAACGTATAAAAAAAAATAAATAGTTGTGGGTGCTTTGGAAGTAGAAAATTACCCAAACATTTTACAAAAAAGTGCATTGCATTTTCACACGCACTTTGTCACGCGGCGTCAAAGAAACGTGACGCTCTTTTGCGCTCTGCAGATAAAAATCTCATAAGATGCATATGCGAGTGTGCTTTAAATATATTAAAGGGTAGTTTTATTTTAAAAAATAAAAATAAAAAACAGTTATCGAAACATAAAAATATTTTAAGAAAACTCGCTGACAAAGCCGTGACAAGTGCAAAAACTAAAAAAATAAAAAATTACACTACATCAAAGTATAAACAAACTTCTTTATGAAAAAAGAAAAAGCGCCTACTATTACAAAGCAGTGGTGGATTTTTACCGTTATTAACCACTCCCTTACTGCACTTGCTTAGGTCTGGTATTTATAAAAAATAATATAAACAACCTCTTTCCGTTAATTTAAAAAAAACTCAAAGAAACAGATTCCAAAACATAAGTGTGTGTTTTGAGTGGTTGGTTGTTAAGATAGAATGTGAACTAAAAATCATAAGTGTATACAGGAATCATAAAATCTTTTTTATCGTTACACATTTCCTGTATTTTTATAGTATAATCTAAACATCTGTTCGTTGAAAAACATCTTGAAAAAATAATACATCCGTTAAAATAAAATATAAAAGAAACAGATTGAAAAAATATGTGTTTAAGTGTTGTAAGTGACCGGATGTTAATACAGAATGTGAAGAAAAAACATAACTGTATACAGGAAACATAAAAACTTTTTATCGTTACACATTTCCTGTATTTTTATAGTATGATCTAAACATCTGTTCGTTAAAGAAAACATCTTCGAACAGTAGTACATTTATTTAAATAAAAAACTAAAATAAACAGAAAAGAAACAGATTGAAAAACATAAGTGTCTTAAGTGTTTTAAGTGACCAGATGTTAGTACAGTGTTACGTCACAACGTATCTTTTATATTACTTTTTAATTTACAATTTTTAAAATATCTTTTCATTAATATGACATTGATGAACTAATTAAACGGTCATCGAACAATAAAAGAATGTGTTAACCTAAGCAGTAAAGAAACTTAAAGTTGATATTGAGCAAACGAAATTCTTCGATTCAAAATTACAAAACCAAACTCACATTTTGAAATTATAAGAAGAACAAGATCCACTTTTACCTAATGAAATTATGTCAAAGATAAAAAAATTATAAAAGCCGACTGAAATTGACGACAGTGGGCACTACCCCAGGATCATCGTTGGTACCAAGTCGTAAATCCTGTAAATCAAATTCAAATTCAAATTCAAATAACGTTATTGTATTCAATATTTAATTATTTTTACAAGTGTCAATAAATATCTTAAAAGTTTCTTATATTCGACTCGAGTCTTATTTCAAATCGTGTCTATATCTATTCTTTGTCTGTCTGCATCGAGCCTTCGTCTACTTGAATCAATCAAGGTAAGAATATTCATTTTATATATACTTTATTCAAATACTCTAAATAAATATTCTTCAATATACTTCAATGGTGAGAAACGGTTTACTCAATTAAATATTGTTGGAGTTCAATTCACCACTAGATTATACATATATTTATATTTCATAATCATAATTTAATAATTAATTCAATTATTCCAAATTAATTCAAATTCATATTTAAAATCTTACAAAAACATTCAACATAATAAAATGATACACTTTTATTTAGTCCTGGTGAAAGCCAGGACTTAACATTTTGGTTCCGGTACGAATTAGTTTGACCGTAACATTTTGGTTCCGGTACAAACTTTTTAATTGAGGAATCTTATTGAATATATTGAGGGATCATTAGAGAAAATTCTCTATATATATACATATATACGAAGTGCATAAAAATATATATGAAGGACCAACTATAAATACAGTGTTTAAAAGTGAATTAAGAAAACGCAAAAGTGACGCACTTTTATATTTTTAAATAAAATATTATATTTCCAAGGGCACAATAAATATTATACGCAAAAGTGCGTCAAATAAAATATTATATTTCCAAGGGCACAATAAATATTATACGCAAAATAGCGTCCATTGAATAAATTATTTATACGCGAAGTGCAATATTAGTGAATTGCGTCAATTAATAAAAATATATATATTGTATTTAAATACATATATCATACGCATAGTGCGTAATTAAAATATACAATCGTGAAGTGCGCGATTAAAAAGTATATTCAATTAAAATAATTGAATAAATAAGTTCATACATCAATTATTCTTAATAATTGTAAAACATTTGTCATTTTTTATCAATTATCTTAAAAAGTTTCTTGCATTTATAATATCAGTAATCTTATATATTAACATTCACTAAAATCGTAAAAATAACATAATTTTTAATACATAATTTTGAAAGTGATATACGTTTCGGTGAATAAAAAAAAAGCCTGACTCAACATTAAGTATTGGAAGTCAGAACAAAACGGCATTTAAAAAATAGACACTGATAATCAAATAACTATAAAGAGTATCGAACTCATAAAAATTTTGACTCAGCAAAATTACCGTGTGACATACTCGCGGATATTTTCAACAACAGTAGGTCAATATAAAATTTCAAAACATAGATCAGCAATATTCTTAATTTTCATGCAAAAATAGTAGGGCAGTCAAAGAATTTTAATAAATAACACTTGCAGTATTTTTTTTTTGTATACAAACACAATTATGAACGGTGTAGAAAAAAAGAAAAAAAAACATGATATTGATAAGATCATTTAAGCATTATTCATGCAACATTAATTACATGTATCTTGGTAATAAGAATAGTATATATTCTGTTATAGAATAAAATGAATATCTATCAATCTAAAAATATCAATAATAAATCGCCTTTTACATTAATAAAATGCTAATATTAATTAAACATATTAAATTTTCCTGATGAAAAATTAAAATATAAAAATCATAATGGAGTGGAATGATTATGATAATTTTTTATTTTTCGAAGTTTTACCAATATTTGATGGTAAAAACATGCTACCCAGAAAATATATTAATGAAATAAAATTAGTAAGAAGTTTAGCTAACGATCAAAGGAAACTGTTTTTAATTGCAAAGTTGAAACTTAGAGGTAGCATCTCTTCTATTATACATCGAGCAAAAATCAACAATATAGATGATTTTATATTAGCATTAAATTTTCTGTATCCAAATGATGAACTTACTGACTATGAACAAAAAAATTATTGTATATATTGTGAAACTACAGGTCATTCACGTGAAAATTGCAAGAAAATAAGTGATCTACGACTTTTTGATCTATCGTATAATAGAAATAAAGAATACTGTGATAATACATCTGTTAATGAACCAGAAACGTCAACTCATAAAACTGCAGAATTTAAAACACATAATATGAACAATCTAATTATAGACGATAAAACATCTACACCTTTTGATATAACAAATATCAAAATTAACGAAAAAGAAAATGATGAAAAAACAAACATAGAACATCAAGAAAATGTTCAAGCTAATACTATTTTATTAGCCAAGAAAACTACTAGAGAAGTTAAATACAACGAACCACATATAAATTATATAAAAACAAAAGAATTTGAATGTATTCCAATTGAATCTGAACAAACTGAAAAATTGTTAAGTAATCAAGTTATAATAAATCAATTTCCAATTTTAGAAGATTTCGAAAAAGTGCATTCATATGTTCTGACCGTAAGAAATGACACAAAAACAATAAATTGTGTAGAAAAAGAAAAATCGTATACAAATGATCTCAAAAAAAATAAAGAATGTGAAAATAATTTAAAAAATGCAAAAGAAGAGCTAATAATTTTCGACAATATTGACCCATTAATGAATGACTTTATAGAATACGAAAACATAATTGAAAATTTCTTACCAGAACTGAACAATTCTAAAATAATCCAAGAGACTAATTTTGCACAAGAAGCGCAAATTACTTACAGCGATAATTCTGTATCACAATTCAATGATGGACCAGACCTTAATGAATTGATTCAACTATGTTTAAATAAAACAAATCTTGCCAGCAAAAATAATATATTCAAACTCATCAAAAACGACACAGCTAATAACAAAGATGATTCTCTACAAGAAAATAATAAATTTTTGAAAATACAAAAATGCTTTACAACAAATAGCTCTAATAATTCAAATAAAAATCAAAATAAAATGGTGTGTGATAAATATATCAAATACACCAATATTATCAAAATAAAACCAAAACAATTAAATAATAAGACGTGTCTAAAAAAGAAAATTATTTCTAAAAATAAGAATATCACATTAACTCATAATAAGCAAGGTTCAAATAAAAAAATAATTAATAACAATATATTTAAATACTTTGATTTATCATTAAAAATTTTAAATAACATCAAACCAATCAGAAACAAATTTTATTTCTACTATTATATCACGAACAAAAATTATAAATATTTTAGAAAAAAATCTAATCTCTTTTTCTCTTTTTCAGGAATTTTTACACATTTCATAAATTTTTGAATCTCTATAATTTCATTTTTTTATATTCTAGTTCATTAATATTATTTATGTTTTATTGATAAACAATTTTTATAAAATAAAAATCTGTAAGTTTTCAAAATGTGGCTTGTAAATTTACAGATTGTCGATTTAAGAGTTCTATCAACTTAAATCAATCAATTTAAATAAGAAGAAATATTTACATTTAAATCAATTGATTTGATCAACAATGAATGGAATTCATCTTGTGATGCATTTATTGCATTACAATAAAATATTTATTAAAAAGAATAAAAGAGAAAAATTAGCCGAAATGCACTGACTGAATGGTTTATAAATTAATATAATGAAATGAAATTAATCAGTTGCATTTTATTTTTGTTTCGAGGTAAACAAGAAGCTTAGTGATGAGCAGACGACTTACCGCTAGAGAGAGAAAGAGAGAAAGAGGAACCTAACCTCACATCCGAACACGTGGTGAAGGAAAAAACCACAGTCACCATCAGTTTTCGTATTGTGCACTAGGAGTTGAAGCTACGGTGATGGCTGTAACATCTTAACACTAGTGCACATAACAGATCAACGAAAAGAACACATGTTTAGAAAAGAAAATAACCTGTGACAGTGTTCTTGTGCGTCGCCATCTTATGTTCTCGATGACGACGTGCACGCCGCAGCACTGTCACCTGTACACTGACACACACACACACACACACCCGGTGTATAGGTACATGCGCACAATACACTCGCGGTACGCGATGACGAGCAAAACCGGGAAACGACGCGGAACATTTGTAACACGTGCTCGAGAGTAAAGGGGAAGTGTCGGTAAATGACCGACTCGCGGCAGAAATCGAGTCATACGTATGAAAAGTAAAGGATCAGCGAAAAAGGGGAGCCAGCTATAGCTTGTATAGCAGGCTCGTATATACATGAATAATTGTACAAATAACGGTAGCAGGCTCGTATATACATGAGTAAAGGTAGAAATGGTAGTAGAGGGAGTATATACATGGGCAATTGTAAAAATGTTTTAGCCGCCATTATTAAACTTAAATTAATTTCACGGGTTTAATTGGATTTTATTTAATTATAATTAATCTGAGAATTTATTAAGTCGAGCCAGAGTTCAATCACACTACTTTTCTTTTACACTTACACAATTTTCGAGAAATTGTCGGGTAAAAGTATGTTAAATTTATTTTAATAAATATAGAGTGAAAATTACTTCTTTTTGTATTTTATTTAACAGTGTTATTTAAGTGTTTATTAACATTGTATTGTTATAAAATATATATAACTGATTTATTGCTGGTTTACATCGGTGGTTTCATTATTGTTCCCTACGAAGACCCGATTAGAATCCACCCGAGAGAGTTGATTGCTAATAAATTCAGATTTTCTATTCAGAGTAAAATTTAATAAAAAATAATAAGTAAATTGCTATTTATTCAGAGGTGATACTGTAGAGTTAAAATAATAGTAACTGGGAGATAGGGAACAAATTCCCCCATTATAATCTATATTAAGAATTTTAAATCAATTCATTTAAATCAATAGGTTAATTAATAATTTAATAAAATATGTAAAATCATTATATACATTATCTATTTATAAAACGTATATTGTATTATAAGATTTTATTTATATCAATCTTTTTATCTACACTATCACCTTTATTTTTCATTCAAAAGAAACATCTTGTACAAGAAATCTAACATTTAGTTATAACTATCATTAAACCTATAAATGTATATTTTGTCTTATATTTTTATTTATAAATCAATTACTTTTGTCTCTGAATTTAAGGTATACAAGCATATATTATCTAATATATATTCGTAAAACTGATTTCATTTTTCAACACAAAAAACATATTTACAAAAAAAAAAAAAAAAAAAAAGGAAAAGTTAAATACTTTCATCCAAATGCAACATGAACCAATATTCAAATGAATATTTCAACTTCTAAATTTATTGAGAATTCGTATTGCAAAAATAAGAGAAAAATTATTATAAAAAAGTCTCTATTAAGACTTAGAAAAAATTTTATTTTACAATTACAATTTATGTAAAGTAAAAAAAAATGATAAACTTTATTATAAGTTCTATATGGAATGAAAGAACTTTGTTCAATCTTCATCCTAAACTCTAAAATTATTTAGAGTGCATATTTGTCAAAATAAAGACAAGAAATTACAAACAATCAGTTTACGTTTAAGTTAGATTTATGTTAAACTTACCATACAAATTACAGACAAAAGCAGAAAATTTTGAATAATTTAATAACTATTATTATATATAAATAAACTGAAATAATAAAATTTACTTTTTCAACTTATGTTAGATCTCTTATTATATTCTTAAAACTTATAGCTTTTCATAAATGTCAAAATAAATCTCAATAACGTGTATATATACAAAAATTTTAGTACGACTTATGATTAGATCATTATCATAACTAGATCATATTTAATATTAATTATAATTACTTATTATTAATAACTATAATCTATATATTTTTAGTTAATTGTAATTTTTTTTTTTTTTTATATATCTAGCTATTTTAATTTTATACCAGACCTATGTCCAGGTAAATCAGTTCCACCTCTGTAAGAATTTGCATTGTAAACTACATTACGTATAGGATTTTACTTTTGGTTTAATAAATGTATAAATATAGCTACATTTAGTGTATTAAGTGAAAATATGAAAATAAGAATTTAGAAAATTTTTCTTCTTATTGCTTAATTGTCACCTGCGCAATTATCTTAAGCCGGGAGGGAAGTGAATGAATATTCACTTATATTTAAACAATTATAAGAAAAACAAGCAAAAAAAAAAAAAAAACAATCATTTCTTATATTTGAACTTGAACAATTGTTATTATTTTGACAAATCTAATATTATTTTATAATTATTTTACATGGCACGTTATTTGTTATTTTTTGTTACGAAATATCTCATAAGCTAGAATACAAGATTTATAAACATATTAAAAAAATATTTATAAGCAAATCACGAATAATTTCAAGCAATCTTCTATTAGTAAAAAAAAAAAAAAAAAAAAAAATATATTTAAAATATTACAAATTTAAAATAGCAACATAATTTGAGAATGTTTTATCTTCCTTTTTTTTTTCTCCATACCAATACTCGTACATTAACATTAATATAACAGGAAAATCCATCGAATAATAGTATGGAGACATTCAAATAAAATATTTTAATTAATATAATATTTAAATACATTTTAAGATATTTTTGTAAATTGTTTAATAACTGTATTATTTTCATTTTTGTTTTTTCGTGCCGATAAACAAAATCTTGAGCCCCAAGGTGTACGAAATAAAACGTACCCTTGTGCATTAGTATCTATTCTAATAGAAAAATATCTATATTTATCAATTAAGCTTGTGATAATTATCTGTAAATTGTTCGATAACTGTTTTGTTTTTCTTTTTCTTTCGATTGCCTATCCTTCCGATATGCAATCTCTTGAGCCCCAAGGTGTTACGTCACAGCGTATCTTTTATATTACTTTTTAATTTACAATTTTTAAAATATCTTTTCATTAATATGACATTGATGAACTAATTAAACGGTCATCGAACAATAAAAGAATGTGTTAACCTAAGCAGTAAAGAAACTTAAAGTTGATATTGAGCAAACGAAATTCTTCGATTCAAAATTACAAAACCAAACTCACATTTTGAAATTATAAGAAGAACAAGATCCACTTTTACCTAATGAAATTATGTCAAAGATAAAAAAATTATAAAAGCCGACTGAAATTGACGACAGTGGGCACTACCCCAGGATCATCGTTGGTACCAAGTCGTAAATCCTGTAAATCAAATTCAAATTCAAATTCAAATAACGTTATTGTATTCAATATTTAATTATTTTTACAAGTGTCAATAAATATCTTAAAAGTTTCTTATATTCGACTCGAGTCTTATTTCAAATCGTGTCTATATCTATTCTTTGTCTGTCTGCATCGAGCCTTCGTCTACTTGAATCAATCAAGGTAAGAATATTCATTTATATATACTTTATTCAAATACTCTAAATAAATATTCTTCAATATACTTCAATGGTGAGAAACGGTTTACTCAATTAAATATTGTTGGAGTTCAATTCACCACTAGATTATACATATATTTATATTTCATAATCATAATTTAATAATTAATTCAATTATTCCAAATTAATTCAAATTCATATTTAAAATCTTACAAAAACATTCAACATAATAAAATCATACACTTTTATTTAGTCCTGGTGAAAGCCAGGACTTAACAACAGAATGTTAACGAAAAACACATAAGTGTATACCGGAAACATAAAAACTTTTCATCGTTACACATTTCCTGTACTTTTATAGTATAATCTAAACATCTGTTCGTTAAAGAAAATATCTTGCAACAGTAGTACATTTATTTAAATAAAAAGCTAAAATAAAACAGAAAAAATCAGATTGAAAAACATAAGTGTTTTAAGTGCCTTAAGTGTTTGAAATGGGTGGTCGTCAGGACTGAATATAAACTAAAAATCATAAGTATCTACGGAAAATATAAATACATGTTTTTTCAAAAGACACTCGATATTGTTAATCAATAGAAACTTTTCACTTTTATTTATTTATATTATATACGACATAAATTTCCGGTTGTAAAATATACCTACTTTTTCTCTAAACAGCCACACTATATAATGTAACATGCTCGGAAAATGGTTATAGTCCCACAAGATAGTTTGGATTATCTTGACGGAACAAAGACTAACTCTCAAGATGGTGAAGGAAATAAAAAAGGTTTAAAACATGGAAACACTTAACAGCATCAAGACACCAGAAGATGAATTTTCACGTCTCGATGACGAAATGAGCAATGTTTTAATATCTAACGATTTCCCAGACGACCGTGAAAAATGGAAAAACTTTTTACAATCGTTACAGAGATATTTATTTTTAATAAAAAATACTAGAGTGAAAGCAGATGATTTTCCGAGTACAACTTTCACAAAAAACGAAGATCAAATGCGTGATTTGTCTATTTTAGCTCACATCCCGAAAACATATATAGATAAAGCAACTTAATTGATAAGTTATTTAAAACTCACTTATCTGATCGTTAAACTTGGAATAAAAATGGAATCGTTTCTGTAGATGGTAATGTCATAAATAATTCAAGTATTATAGATCTGGTTAATGATGCATTAAGAAATAGAATAAATTTTAAAGCTGTTGGTAGAGCACATTTTGCAAATATCTTGCGCGCGTCTAATGCACCATGCGCAATCATAGGAAATAAATATTACTGGAAAGGCAAATCAGCTGAATCTATTTCGAGAGATAATATGACACCGCAAACAGTGCCTTTACCCAGCAGCTCTGATAGCGAAACAGAAAGCCCAACTGGTGCTAAAGCAAAAAAAACGTAAAGCATCATCGCGCGCAAAGGATAAAGTAAAAGAAAAAAGTAAAATATTGCAAAACAATTTAAGGTAGTTCTATTGGTTTTTCACTTTTCTATAGAATTTTTTGAAATTGAAATATGTTGTAAATTAAGATTTACACTTTACAATGGTATTTTGATTTGGGTGGATATCCACCTTCATCTTTTAGATATTTTAGTGTAAACTTTGCTGAATTGAACATGAGAGTATATGAGCGAAGCGCTTGAAACGTAACATTTTATAAGATTGTGTAAAAAGTTTTCTATAGATTTCAAAGAATTAAAAATATATTATACTTCGGATCTCAAGAATTAAAATGGTACCTTGTAGATTATAGCAATCGACCCTCAATTCCCAAATAAAAGGAAAATAATGTCCTTACTCTATATTAATTTACACGTAAATATGCTGTCTTACGATTCGCATTGTATATACTTACAGAATCTGCGCACAAACATGTTTTTGAATTATTGTGCAAACACAAAACTCAACCAATTTCTCTTTCGTATAGTGTGAATTTGTAAGAAACATATTACTTCACAATGAGAACCACTGGACCAATAGAACTACCTTAATTACCCTATAGCAGCGACAGCAAAAAGGTTGGTTTTCTTTAAATTTATAACGCTTAATGCAATGAGTAAAAAATATGAAAAACAATATTTTAACCCAACTCACGAAGCTGGCTTTTCTGGTGCACAAAAGCGACTTACTTAAACGTATTTTATAATGGCTAAGTAATCAAGACGCATATACCCTTCATAAACCAATAAGAAAAAAATTTAATTTATTAAATTTTATAATGCATACATGATAGATGCTGTTTGGGAATGAGACCTAGTCGATGTACAAGCTTTGAAAAATTATAATGACGGGTATTCATACTTATTAGTAACTATAGATGTATTTAGTAAATTTGCTTTTGTTCAACCAATGAAGGATAAAACCACTCACACCGTCGTAAAAGCTTTCATTGAAATTTCGTCCTGAGCAAATGGTCAAGTACCTGTATTCTTACAAACAGACCGTGGTGAAGAATTTATAGGTAGTGTTTTCCAAAAATTTTTTAAAACCAAAGGTATTCTATTCGGTATTGCTCCTTCTCCAAATGTTAAAGCCGCTGTTGTTGAGCGCTTTAACCGTACTTTAAAAGAACGTTTATGGCGATATTTCACATACAGAATTTCATACAGATGTATAGATATATTACAAGACCTTGTACGAAGTCATAACCATACACCTCATAGTAGTATAAAAATGATACCTACCTCTATTATTATATACAATTCAACACAAGTGCGTAAAAATTTAGAACATTCGTGGAAACGTAACGATGGAAAAAACAGAAAAGCACGCGGATTAAAACCTTCTAAATACAAGGAAGGTGACTTTGTACGTATCAGTCGCACGAAGCATGTTTTTGAAAAAGTTTATGTTCACGGTTAGAGCGAAGAAATTTTCAAAATTTCACGAGTTTCTAAACGTCAAGATATTTACACATACGAAATAATAAATCTAGCTACAAAAAAAATTCAAGGATTTTTTTATACCGTAGAATTGGCTTTAGTAGGTAAAAAGCGTATGAGAACAAAAACTTATAAAATTGAACGTGTTATACGTTCTAGGGGTCGTGGCAAGAAAAAAGAAGTCCTTGTAAAGTGGATAGGATATCCCGAGATAGAGTATAGCCGAATAAGCATGTAAAAATGGCCTCAACTCGGATTTCCTTGAAACTTTGCTAATTTTTTTGTTTTGTCAAGAAACTAAAATCCTTTAAGTTTCAGATCCCTATGGTCAAAATTGGCTTCATAACCTCAAAAAACGTGTTTTTCGGTTTTTTTGCTATAGTTAGGTGAATTCTTAATGGATCTTCAAAATTCAAAATCGAAGTAAAAGAGGACGATAAAACACATATATTTAGTGACTATATAAAACCTTACGAATCTCAAACATAACCTAAAAATGAATTGGAAAATATCAAAATGGCCTGTACATTGACGGTATGAATGTATACTTATTTTTTACTTTTAGAAACTTTACTTTTGATAAAATCTACCATTCATATCTTTTGCAGATTTTTGTAGGAATGGTGGAAAGTACCTAAAATATCAAAAAACTGAAAATTTTATAGATTTATAGCATTTTAGAGGCTCTATTGCATTCTGATCATGAAAATAACACCAAATACACGTTCAGCGACCAAAAAAAATCTCCTAAATATCGATATTCAGTCGGATTAATATCATATGCATCCATAAAATACGAAAATAAGCTTAAAAAAATCGTTTTTCGACCAAAAAGACTCCTGTAATCTTTTTATTACCATCTTAAACTATAATTTCACCACGTCATCTTCAAAGTAACCTGAAAATTTATTCACTGACCAATAACTTCTTCGGTACTGATTTTTAATCTTATTCAATACAATTTTTGGCCAAAAGATATGAAATTAATCTCAAAAAATGCATATAGTGACTAAAAATGACCTCAACCATCATTTTTCTAACGTATCTAAAACAATTCTTTGTATGATTTCTTTGAAATAACCTCAAAAACATATTGATGGATTCTAAGAGCTTCTTACTGAGATTGTTTATATTGTTCAGTGCGATGTTTTGTCAAGCACCACCAAAATATCGCCAAATAATGAGCCTAGCCAGCAAAAATATTTCATGTTGTGCTACAGTATGATTTAAAAGTAATTAACATTAAAATAGTAATGTAATATTACTAAAATATTTCACTATTTTAAAGGTACATTTGCGAGCCGAGCTTGTGTTGGAGTACAAGCAAGCAGGTGAGCCCCACACAGTATAAAACGTTTGAAATATTTTCGAAATATTTCAAAACATTTCATGCTGTGCGGGACAGTTCTGTAGTTTATATTTGTTAGTGTTACCGTAAAAGATGTAGTTTCTGATTATATAAAAGAAATCATGCCCTGATAAGAATCCCGTTCTTTACGGTATTAACTGTTCGAATTAAAAAATAAAGACAATGATTACATAACACAAGAACGTAACAATAATTTACAAAAATATGCACATTTAGGCAATCTAAAACTAAAAATAAATTAGTCTGCTATTTTAGTTGATAACGAAAAAAATATTATCCTTATTAAACTTGAAACATGATTTAATTGTTTGAAAAATTATTCATTT
The DNA here is from genome assembly GCA_017163975.1 of Anastatus disparis. Taxonomy (NCBI): domain Eukaryota; kingdom Metazoa; phylum Arthropoda; class Insecta; order Hymenoptera; family Eupelmidae; genus Anastatus; species Anastatus disparis. Next base: position 74,883 of record JAFFSR010000126.1, on the reverse strand, counting down.
TTAAATTACTAATTTTTTATTCGCTTTCTATTTGTTATTCATTATTTTCCTTTGTAATTCAGTTAAATTCAGTTTTTAATTTTGAAAATAATTATTTAAGAATAATTTCGGTGGCTCTTTCAAGACACTCCTGTCCTGCCCGTCTTAGGGAGAATCCAAATGAAGGAACTTTCCAAGTGGTCGTGCTGTTCTGTGCCGTTCTATGATGGAGTGTTCCATCTACACTATCTCTGCAGCAGCATTAAATGATTTATTTCATGTGGAGAATGCAATCCCTATAATTAATGAAGATAGTGATGAAGATTGAAAAGAAATATAAAAAGAATAAGTTATACTTTATTAATATAAAATGTTGTAATTTTTTATGATTAAAAATATTTTTTTAAATATAGACAAAATTAAAAATCAAATTTAAGAATTATTTTTCATATCATTAAATTCACTTGAAGATATCTCCCACATAGCATGAAATATTTCCTAAATATTTCATACATCCTTCCAAAAAATTAATTTAAAATATTACATAATATATTCAGGAAATTTTTCAAAAATAATAATAAAATATTTCTAAGACTATATCTATACTATATAGTTACTAAAGTCAACTACCTCGATATTGCCTAACAGTCCGACACAGGGAGGTAAAATTCTAAGTATCGACATACCCCCACCAATGACCGTTTTATTCGAATTGAGAAATAGTTTCTTACGCTCTGATTATGGCTAAGGGGTGCACTACATTTTTTGGCTTTAGATTCAGCCTACGTTTATATTCTTGTCTTCAAATCCATGTTTTTCCTATCAATAAAAGTTTAAGAAACTGGTGTCCATATAGAAAATGTCGGATATGAATTCCAGGGCTTAAGAGTTAGTAGATACGGAAATGATCAGCTTCGAGCATTGACGAAGGGGTACGGCCATTAATAGAGCGGTCATATCGAGGTAGTTAACTGTATATTCATACCGATTTCTTGAAAGATTTATGAAATAATTCTCGGAATATTCTCTGAATATTTCTAAAATATTTCTTAAAATATTATTATACAAATTTCTGAAATATTTTAAATATTTGATGGATTGTTTATAATTATTTATAAATCTTACATGAAATATTTCTAAAACGTATCTTGAAACATTTGATGAAAGATTTAATAGATATTTCAAAAATTTTCAATGAAAAATTTATAATTATTAATAAATCTTTCGCAAAATGTGTTTTTGGTCGGAAAACGATTTTTTAAGCTTATTTTCGTATTTTATGGATGCATATGATATTAATCCGACTAAATATCGATATTTAGGAGATTTTTTTTGGTCGCTGAACGTGTATTTGGTGTTATTTTCATGATCAGAATGCAATAGAGCCTCTAAAATGCTATAAATCTATAAAATTTTCAGTTTTTTGATATTTTAGGTACTTTCCACCATTCCTACAAAAATCTGCAAAAGATATGAATGGTAGATTTTATCAAAAGTAAAGTTTCTAAAAGTAAAAAATAAGTATGCATTCATACCGTTAATGTACAGGACATTTTGAAATTTTCAAATTCATTTTTAGGTTATGTTTGAGACTCGTAAGGTTTTATATAGTCACTAAATATATGCGTTTTATCGTCATCTTTTACTTCGATTTCGAATTTGGAAGATCCATTAAGAATTCACCTAACTATAGCAAAAAAACCGAAAAACACGTTTTTTGAGGTTATGAAGCCAATTTTGACCATAGGGATCTGAAACTTAAAGGATTTTAGTTTCTTGACAAGACAAAAAAATAAGCAAAGTTTCAGGGAAATCCGAGTTAAGGCCATTTTTACATGTTTATTCGGCTATACTCTTCAATTCGTGGGTTCCCGAGTCAGAGCTTGTTGCAATATGAGTACTTACGAATTTTATCTTGTGTCACCCAGTAACAGTAGCATGAGATATTTCCCCGATAACACAACAACTTGGTTTACCACGCATCTACCCCATGAAATGCGGCTTCACGGTGACTGGTGTGTTGGTCTTGCAGAGATTCATTTACCCTGTACTGTTCCGCATTTTTCACAAAAACTAAAGAAACAAAATTGAATTTTTTCTATACTGAAAATAATTTAGAAAAATCATCCAGCAAGCTATATACAATCGATATACATGAAATTCCATACGGTATTTATGAAAATGAAGAACAATTAGTTGAAAATATAAATAAGATTAGCTCTAACGTACGTAATCATTTAGAATTTACACGTTTGTCCAAAGCTTTTGGATATTACGAACTTAAAACTGTGTGCGATATGAACTGCGACTCAACGCATTATTTAACAATAGCTTAAAAAATTGGTAAAATATTAGGATACAATCCTGGTGTAATGAGTGCCATAAAATCAGAAGGTGAAAGTACCGAAACGAAAACAACAACAGTAACTCAAGGATTCTCTTATATGCGCTTTATAATAGATAATAATGAGGGACCTATAACAGGTAACAGACCAGCATGCTTGGCACGTGCCATACCTGATTAGTTATTTGTCTATTCGGACGTTTTTGAACCTTTAACAGTAGGGGACACACAAGCCTCATTACTTAGAATTGTTTCCTTAGACAATGCTAATTACAAATTCGGAACTACAATAGTAAAAAATTTTGCACCCATTAAATATATACCACTGATGAAAAACGCATTTAACAATATCGTTATTGATTTAAGAGACGCACGCGGTAGTCCTATAGCATTCGAATATGGAACTCTCACATTGACACTTCATTTTAAGCGTGTTCTTTAAATGTAAGTGTAAAATCAGTCATTATATAGCATATTACGAAAATCAAATCGGTAGTAGAAACGGTGTACGCAACGTTTTCGCTGGTTCGCGCTGGCAGCGCGGTTCAGGTCTAGGAAGTTTTTTTTCAGGTCTGGTCAGAAATATTTTATCTTTTGTATCGAAAGGATGAAGAGCAGTAAGTAAAGAAGCTCTGCATGGTAGAATAAGAATACTTGAAGATATAGGTGATAATATTATTTTCAAAGAATCTATAAAAAATCGATTTACAGAATCAAAAGATAATTTAAAAGAATAAGCAAAAAATAAAATTAACGAAATGTTAATGAACGGATCAAGATATAAGAATGCCGTTTTTAATTCAACGATACAGTCTTTGAAGAGACGTTCGATCAAAAGCATCGCGAACTCATTAGCAAAAAAAAGGAAAAAAAAAGAAAAAGAAAAAGCGGCAAAAGGAGAAAAAAAACTTCAACAGGTAATAGAAAAAGGAGACGTCGCTCGAACGGTGTAATTAAAAGAAAAAAGAAAACCACTGTTCGCCGTCGTAAAAAAAAATTTCACGTAGGCAAAAGTCAAACGATATTTTTAACTAAAAAGCATTATGGCTTTTTTACACAGCCATAGTAATGAGTGTCTTAAATCAGAGTGGTCATTATTTAGTCTCCCACACACTCAAACATCTATTGAATCAAATGAAATAGTACATAAGCCCGTATCATTGCTAAACGACAATGCACCCTTAGAATTTGTAATATCCAGTAGTGGAGAGAGTTATATTGATCTTGCTCATACTATGTTAAGTTTACGCATTCGAATACTACCTGAAGATGCTGAGAATAACGAAAAAGTCGGGTCTGTAAACTATATATTACATAGTTGGCTGATTCCATTCAGATTCATGCAGGCCGTCACTGATCGAATTTTTTTCTTCTTCTAAGTAATAAAAATACCTTCTATTATGTATATAAAGATAAAATTTACCTCGTGGAACGCTCAAAAATTTTTTTTTTTTTACTACAGCAATTCTAGTGTTGGATGTAAAAACGAGAATTCAAAAATTGAAAATGAACCTCTACTTTCAAATGACTATAGCTCCGTCAATTTTTAACCTTTTTGGGCGTTCTTTTAAAATGTGCGGAATTTTGTCTAGTTTTAAATGCAATCTCGATTTTTGTAATACAATTTGATCTCACTGAGTTATTTATGAAAAACCGAAAAAAAGCGATTTTTCTCAAACACGATTTTCTCAAAAACTATATTTTTTTTTTTTTTTAATTTTTATATGATTTTGTTCATAAAAAATACTAACTTTTAGGGTAGGTGAGAATATGCGATTTTGCCTTATTTTTTTTTAACAGATTTTTAAACGTTTTTTTTATATTTTCGATTTTAAAACATTGATACCATGGCGAATCGTACTATTTTTCCAACTTTACGTGTTCTTACAACTATTTTTATGCTTTTATTTATTAATATATCAAAAATATCAACAATAATTTCTAAAATTAACCCCGGATCGAATATTTTGATCAATTAGAACCAAAGTTATGACGATTTCAAGTTTAAAAAAAAATGCTGAAACTTTAAATAAATATATTTACTTTGAATTTTGAATTTTGAATTTGAATTTTGAATTTTGAATTTGAATTTTGAATTTTGAAAACGTGAATTTTTTTAATACTAAAATATATTATTTGGTCATTTTCAATGAACAAATAATATGCGATACAATTAAGAAAGAACACTAATGAATTGAGAACTAATGTGGATAAAAAAATCCGAATTTGAATAAAACCTTTCAATTTACTTCTTGCTACTCATGTCTCGAAGTTTTGGCAGTGTAGATTTGGTTTCGTTTACTTTCCCAACAGTGAATCTTTTGATTACCTTTAATTTCTTTTGCATTTCCTAACCATTCCATTTTTTTTGTCAATCGAAAAACTTCTAACTCATCCTTCCGGATAACAAGAATGTTAATTGACGGAGTATATTTTGATACTTGAGTGGCAAAATTTTCAGCGTTTCTAATAAAATCTGCACTTTTCTTGGACATATTATGTGTGGTAGCATAATGTTTAACTAAACCATCAATACCGTCACAAGCGCCTTTACTATGACCTGTTGCAGAAAAAGCCATTTTCTGTTTACTTTTGAGTTTTGAAGCTCATAGAATTGATATCTATTTTTAAAATGACTGGCAGCTCCATCGGAAATGGTTATGATTTCATCAAGATCTTGCGTAATATGTTTTTGTTTTAAGTTATTGATAATTAAATTTATAGCCATTAGGGCATGAGACGAATCATGTTTAATATCGTCAGAGACGGTGACATAACTTACTGTTTTATCAATTCCAAAAAAGCATACCGACGTAAATATTGATATTTGGTTTTTACTCCAATGATAGCTTTGAATTTCATTTTGAAGCAGAACTGTCCAATTTTCTGCAAAATCGACATGAATAACTAATTGGAAGTCATTATTTTTCGCTAAAAGTTTAACCTCTTCAATTGCTATACGTTGAATTTCATTGACCAATTTATGAGCTCTTACAATGAGAGCGCGCTCTCTTAACTCTATTAAGAAATTTTCAATTGTGCTAGTTTTATTCAGTAAATTTGATTTTACCCAAACACCATAAATTATTTCTTTATATAAATCTTCTTCTGTCAAAGAAATTACTTGTGAATCAATAGAATCTCCATTGAGACATTCTTTACATTCTCTTAGTACACATTTCATATCATATTTTGAACAAAAAAGTGAAGAACATATTTTCAATTCCAAATCTGCAATGTCTTGTTTATTCTCTTTTTTATACATATTTAAAGCATCTAACATAAGTTTAAGATTCTCGCAGTAAACGCAAAGACACGAATCGGTGGGTGGATGTGATATAACCCACTTCGGTCTTAAAGCGTAGAATGTTGATTTACCAATTTTTGTTTTCATTCCAGGATTTTCGTCTTTAAATAATTGATATATTTCTTTTATACTTCGCGTAAGAAAGCGTTTGACTTTTTTAGTTTTTATACCATTTTCTTTGATAGATACTGTGTCGCTTTTATTTGCACTTTGACGAGAACAATTAAAATCATCGTTCAGATAATAATCCTCTACTTTCATTAAACTTTCTCTATCCAAAGAATGGCCACAATAGTTCTCAGACTGCTTGTAAATTTTTTTATTATTTACCAATGATCGTGCTTGATCAATCATATAAATAGTTACATTTGGTAAAACTGATAATAAATAATCTTTGGAAGTATCACTTGGTATAATACTCAACAATCGCACTTTCTCAAGAAAATTTGAACAATTATCAATGTTTTAAAATCGAAAATATAAAAAAAACGTTTAATAATCTGTTAAAAAAAAAATTAGGCAAAATTGCATATTCTCACCTACCCTAAAAGTTAGTATTTTTATGTATAAAATCATATGAAAATTAAAAAAAAAAATATAGTTTTTGAGAAAATCGTGTTTGAAAAAAATCGCTTTTTTTCGGTTTTTCGTAAATAACTCAGTGAGATCAAATTGTATTACAAAAATCGAGATTGCATTTAAAACTAGACAAAATTCCGCACACTTTTGTTGGAAGAACGACCAAAAAGGTTAAAAATTGACGGAACTATAGTCATTTAAAAGCAGAGGTTCATTTTCAATTTTTGAATTTTCGTTTTTGCATCCAACACTAAAATTGCTGTAGTAAAAAAAAAAAAATTTTTGAGCGTTCTACGAGGTAAATTTTATCTTCATATACATAATAAAAAGTATTTTTATTACTTAGAAGAAAAAAAATTCGATCAGTGACGGCCTGCATGAATCTGAATGGATTCAGCCAGTTTATTTCAACAAGTAGTACATGTATTCGTAAATTAATAGTAGTAGATGTATTATGTAATAATAAATTAGTATCGCCGCCTAATAATGCCTATCCATATCGTGCATATATAGAATCCCTTTTAAATTACGGGCGTGCAGCTAAAGATACTCATTTAACTACCTCTCTATGGTATACAGACACTGCAGGTATAATGAATGCGAAACCAGATGCTTTGCTAGCTGAATGCAATATGGGTCTAGTAGAACGTAGCAAACATACTTACGCAGGTAAAATAGTTGATCTACTCGGCCGCTTGCATTGTGATTTATTTAACCAAGATCGTCGCTTTTTAAATGGCGTAAAAATAAGATTACGTTTCGTAAGATCCAAAGATGCCTTTTGTCTCATGGACTCATCGAATGACGCAAATTTCTGTATCCACATTGTTGAGGCTACGCTTCTCGTAAGACGTGTAAAAATAAATCCCAATATTCTATTAGCCCACGCCAATGCACTTTCAAAAACAACGGCTTAATATTCCTTGACAAGAGTAGAAGTCAAATCTATAACCATGCCTGCTGGTATTTTAGGAGATACACTTGACAATGTTATATTAGGACAAATACCTAAAAGAATTATTTTAGGGTTTGTAGATAATCGAGCATTCAACGGGGATCATACAATAAACCCCTTTAATTTTGAACATTTTAACATAAATTTTTTGTCTTTATAAATCGATGGTGTTACCGTTCCGAGTAGACCATTACAACCTATTTTTACTGGTAATAATAAGCTTTACGTTGACGCATATCATACGCTTTTTTTCAGGAACAGGCATACACTTTGTGAATGAAGGTAACGAGATTACACGTACAAATTATCCGGATGAATACTGCCTTTTCGCATTTGATTTAACTCCCGATTTATCAGCAAATTTTTGCGATCATTGGAATCTCGTTTGTCATGGCTCTATACGTATAGAAGTACATTTCGAAACAGCTCTTACCAAAACGATAAATTGTATAATTTACTCAGAATATGATAATGTATTAGAGATCGACTCTTCGAGACAAGGTTTAGTTGACTTTAACTCTTAAATTTAAAAATAGAATCTATATAAATAAATGTTTTTAAAAAGAGGGGAAAAAGGGCGGAGCTTAGAGAATAAAAAGCCGAGGAGCGACTTCATTTTTTCAAAAGTCAATTTCGCCTGCTTAAATGCAGTAGTTTATAAAAAATTTTAGTATTACTTGCGTGTGTTATAAAATTTTAAAACAAGAAATCGAGTTAATTATAGATATTCAACCTATTTTCGATAAAGAGTACAAAATTATACCTAAAGAAGTTGCCGTAATGTCTCTTCAAGGAGATGCTTTTTCACATTGGATTATAATGTGAAAAAGCATCTCCTGATGAGTTCTGACGAGTTCTCACAGCTTAATAGTTATTTACAACGGGCAAATAACTCGTTAACGAAGTTTGTGCATGATATAGAATGATTTGAAGGTGATACAACGCTTAAACACGTGCAGGAAAATTCAAAAGTCTTTATGAAAAGTGTTTCGCATATATACGTTTCCGGTCGGCCCAAAGTCGATTTTTTAACGGAAATTTTAGGACGAAAAGTAATTAATTTAGACGATTATAAAGTATCTAGTTTCGCAACAATAAATTCTAAATATAAAGATGAAATTTTGACCTCGTGTGTCTATCATAAAACAAAATCGTGTTTCTGGGTAAACTGTGCAGTGCATTAAGCAGCTTTGTTAAAAAAATAGCTTAACGATCTGAAAATAAAATTCAGAGATTCAATCACAAAAGAAGTTAAGAAAATAATAAACCACGCATTTTGAACTTTGACAAAGATGAGGATGAAGGTGAAATACTTGATATTTGGGAAATATATGCAAGTGAATATCGTAAAAATAATCCAGTATGCGATGACAGCGATGAAGAAAACAATTCAACATTATCTTCATCGACAATATTAAGTACGTTATCGAATTATCTTGCTAAAAATCCCGAAGAAAACAAAGAAAATAAACCATCAAATATAAAAGATAAAGAAAAAGATATTACAAATAATACAAGTAACGGTTTGAGCTCTATTAAAGAAACACCAAGTAAAAAAAATGAATACATGTCAAATATTACAGGTGATTCAACACCTTCCTACACTAACAGTAGGGGTAGTACCAGCAGATCGAATCCCACGAGTATTGACGAGACCAACAGCATTAGTAATTAATACAGATGAAAGTTATTGACCTGGAACTCATTGGGTAGCATTATATATAGACAAAGAAGGTATAGGAACTTTTTTCGACAGTTACGGCCTACCACCTCAATCACCGTATTTCCGAAGCGCTTTAAAGAGAAATTGCACAAAATATACCTGGAATACTAAATGTTTACAACAACCAAAGTCTACAGTTTGTGGCAATTACTGTGTTGTATTTTTACATAATATGTGTCAATTCAACTCATTACAGAGTTTTTGTATATTGTTTACTAACAATTTACAAGCTAACAATACTATAATTTTATACTATTTTAAAAAAAAAACATTCGAATTAACAAATTAACTCATGTTTTGAATAAAAATATCATAGGCGGTAGTTACTGTTTTCAATCTTGTACGACGAAACTGTATTGTTTAAAATTAATTTAAAATTTTCAAAATTCTGTAACTTTTTTATTTGTATTTCTAACCCGCTAACCCAATAATAATAAAAACATTTTCTTTACAGGATAAACTCAAATTCATAAAAATATATTTTGAAAAGTTGCTTTCAAATATAACCAGCAAATTGTATACAATAAATACCAGATGTACGAATATCATAAACTTTTTTCTCCCACTATCTTTTTAACATCATTATATATTTCAGTGTTCAAATCTTTTTTTCAAAAATTTTCTTCTCATTATACTTTTATCTGTACACGAGTCAACATCGTGGTCATTCAAAATTTTCTCTCCAAATTTTTTTTCAAAAACAGTACAATGGAAAATTTTAGAGAAACCATGGTAAGTTAATTTTCTTTTTTATATTTAAAATTTATAATTAAAATTTAATTTTTTTGTTTTCTTTTTTCAGGAACGAAGACGCGTAATGCTTTTACAAAGAAGAAAGCTACAATCGAAAAATTTGGCCAATGAAATTAAAAATATTTTTAATGCTTTTTGGGTATGTATATCTTTACTTTAAAATACTTTTGAATTTTGAATCATTTTTAAAATATTTGTTTTTTTTCAGAAAACACAATCAGCCCAGAGTCGGCAACCTAGAGGTATAAAGAGTGCCATAGAGGTATAATTTTATTTTTATTATTTATATTAATGATATTATCTTTTTAATTATTATATTCTTTTTCTTTTTCAGACAAGTACACCTAGCATACACTGAGAAAAAAATTTAGTTGAGTCAATGAAATAAATTTAGTTATTAAATATTTTGTTGATAAAAATTAATTTTGATTGAAGTAATATGCAAGGTTACTAAATCACTGAAATATTTAGTTGGGATAAAAAAAATTAATACCTAAGTTAAAAAAAAATAAATATTTTTTTAAAATAAAGAAAAATTTATTGTTTTGGTTAAATTATTCGATTGATTTAATCAAATCAATTTCATTAAGCCAGCTGATAAAATTTTATAAAATATTTATTTGTAATAATAGAATATGTTTGTAAATTATCTATATATTTTGTTACAGTAATTAAATATTTATTTTAGTAAATCGTTTGTAAAATTAACAAAATCTTTAATAACAATAAAAAAATATTGATCAATCATCAATATAATATTTGCTTGAATTAACGGTCATCCGATTAAGTTAAAGAAGCTTATATTGTAAATAAATGCTTCACTAAGTTAATAACATTGTCATTTAATTAATAATATATGTGATTGTATAAAAAAAATATTTTGTTGTATATAACACATAAAATTTGATCAGCATTTCAATAAAAATTACAATTAATTTAAAGAAATAGGTTCCTTAAAATCAACAAATCCAATTTCAATGAATTTACAAAAAGAAAACCAATAAATTATTTTTTTAAAGTCAAGAAAGGTGCAACGTAAAATCAGATATTAAATTTTTTTTAAAGATATATTTATTAAACCGAATATATTTATTCTATTATTTCTATCAAGTTGTTATTGAAACAAGAATATATTTCACTGATTTAATTATATTTTATATTAACACTTCCATTAAATTACTTTAATGTTTAATAATATATTTGATTATCTTAATGAAATATTTATTAAACCAAATATATTTATTTTATTATTTCTATCAAATTGTTATTGAATCAAGAATATATTTCACTGATTTAATTATATTTTATATTAACACTTCCATTAAGGGAGTATCCTCGATACGAAGTTAGTCAGTTAAGAAAACAGTCGAACTTATCATTGACAGTTATGGATTTGGCAACGTCCCTAAAACTCTAGAATTAAATATTGTTTTATAAAGTTTATATTATAATAAATATATCAATATATTATTAAATCATAAAAAAGGATATAAAAGTATTTTAGAATTTTCCCAGAATTTTTTTATGATTTTTTCTCAGGAAAAAAAATTTATAGAACTTTTAGGACTCATAATACCCACGGTGTATCAAAATTTTACATTATCCACGAAAGGTGAAATACATTATGTAACTATTGTACCAAATGCACGACACTGACACATTACTATTTATTCTCACGATAACGAAAAAATTCTAATACTTTCAATAGTTTGATAATTCATTTTAAAATGATTGTGAAAGTTATATCTATTAAAAAAAACTTTTCTTATTAGAGTTTATATAAACGTTTAAATTAAAAATTAATTAAAATTTAGACCTTTGGCAGGACAAACATACTGAAGTCCTCCGTTGCTAATTAGTATTGCAATGATTGCATAAATACAGCGACGTTAGATAAAAAATTTAAAAATATATACAATAATAAACTTATTATGACTTACATTTTTGCGTATTAATTTTTGAGGATAACGTTTTTTTATTCAAAATTTTTTCTTATTGAAAACGATGCACTGTGGTATTCAGGATTCGCGCCTTACCAAAGTTCGTAAAGAAAACGCAACGTTGCCATGTGTCAAAATGATTACCGTTAATTGTAAGGTTACAAGAGAAAATAATTTTTTTGCTCTTCTTACAGACTCTGATTGATACTTTTTAAAAATGATATAGGTCCGGAATAAATTTCTGCATATTATAGAATTTTTTCATTTTGCATAATTACAAAAGAAGACAAAATGTGTATCCCCCCATAAGATCACATGTTATTTTCAAACTGCAATTTCTCATGTTTGAAGCTCTGAAAAGTCACGAAATTTTAACCATAGCTTTATTACACCTAAATATGCCTGTATATCAATTATCAAAAGATTTTCAATTTAAATTCTATTACCGAGGGTACTCCCTTAAATTACTTTAATGTTTAATAATATATTTGATTATCTTAATGAAATATTTATTAAACCAAATATATTTATTATATTATTTCTATCAAGTAGTTATTGAAACAAGAATATATTTCACTGATTTAATTATATTTTATATTAACACTTCCATTAAATTACTTTAATGTTTAATAATATATTTGATTATCTTAATGAAATATTTATTAAACCGAATATATTTATTTTATTATTATTCTAACGTATTTATTCTATTATTTTTATCAAATTTTGATTAAAAGAAAAATATATTACATTGATTCAATTAATTATTATATCACCTCTATTAAATTACTTTACTGTTCAATAATATATTTAATTATATTAATGAAATATTTAATAATTTCAAGATTATTGTTTTATTCTTTCAATAAATTTTGAATAGTAACAAAAAGATATTTCATTGTTTCAATTAAATATTGTATGACTTATATTAAATTATTTCACTGGTCAATGAAATACCTAATCATTTTAATTCAATATTTAGTTGCTTTGATGAATGCGTTTTTTCTCTTTATGAAATATATGATTGATTCTATGAAATATCTCATTGTCTTTTAATCAAATAATTTCATTGCTATATTATAATTAATTGGATGCATTAAATTAATTAAATTTTTAATTGATTCAAATATTTGATTTATTTTGTTCTATAAAATTATTTTATTACTTTTATTATTTAATTATATTGCGTCTATGAAATTGGTGATTAATTGAATTAATCATTATTTTTAACAATTAAATATTTTATTATTTATGTTCCAATTAAACATTTTGTTGTATTAATTAATTTCTTTATCAGACCGATTAAATAATTATTTGATTATCTTAATGAAATATTTATTAAAACAATCAATTATTATTTAATAACATATTTACTAAATCAAATGAAATATAATGTTAAAATTAATATTTAATATTCTTGAAAAATATTTTTTGTATAAGTTATCATCCTTTATACTCAAACAAACTCATGTTTTAAATACGTGTGTCGTGCTTAGGTGAATAACTTAGCAAATATATGTACTAAAGTTAATAAAAATTACAGAGAAATCTGATTAAATACTTGATAAATTAAAATCAAGTAAATCCAATATAATTGATATCTATCTTTACATAATTTATTTCATTCAAATAACATCATATATTCGAACTAAAATGAAACACATTTATTGTTTTAACAAAATCATTGAGTTCGATGGTTTGATGATACTACCGCTTGGTGGCGTCGTTAATTTTCGATCTTGCAAGCGGTAAGAGGGCCTCCAAGTTGATATATAAGGGAGTTAAAAATCCAAGATAATACGTAAATTGTAATGCGAACGAAATTTATGTTAGATTTACTGCGCGTGCGATCACTGTATAAAGCATACTAATGTTAGTATGTTAATAATTGTTATTCTTTACCATATAAATAAATGTAATTATATTCACCTGTCCTTCAATGAGAGTCATCAATTCATTGATGTTAATAAATAAATATAAATCACTGAAAGCAAATACTGTTGATTAAAGACAGTATTTGTTCGATTAAAATATCTATAAATCGAATTAATTAAATATTTCTTTACTTTGAAGAAATATTTTATTTGTGAAACCGAATAATCTATCAATGTCTTTATATTAATAAAATTTTTTGTTAAGACAATGAATTAATTTTATTAAATCAATTTTTGCAATATTCAATAAATTAAACTTTTATTTGAAAATATAAAATATTGAACTAATTTAATTTCAATATAGCATTATTATGATGAAATAATTAATTAGAAAAACAAATGGACATTTTAATTCATAATTTTTTTTGTTAAAACAATGAATTAATTTTATTGAATCAATCTTCGCGACATTTAATAAGTAAAATATTTAATTGAAAATACAAAATATTATTTGATTTAATTCCAATATGTTTATTAATGTAATGAAATAATCAATTAGAAAAACAAATGGGCATTTTAATTGATAAAATTTTTTATAAAAACAATGAATTAATTGTATTGAATCAATCTTCGGGACATTTAGTAAATCAAATATTTATTTGAAAATACAAAATATTATTTGATTCAGTTACTATATGCATATTGATGTAATAAAATAAGCAATTAGAAAAACAAATATGCATTTGAATTAATAACAAATTTTTTTAAAACAATAAATTAATTTTATTCAACCAATATTTGTGATGTTTAGTAGAATCAAATATTTATTTTAAAAAATGAAATATTTATTTGACTCAATTAAAATATTTGTATTAATGTAACAAAATATTTTATGTGCCGCCCGCACCTAGGGGATTTCAGTGATTCAATTAAGCCTTACTTAATCCAACTAAATTTTTTTCTCAGTGTACGCATCCATACGGTTATAGCCCTGATGGAAGCTGTAAGTATTTTAACGTACAGTTATAAAATAATATTTTAAATATTTTCTTAAATATATTTTCCTTTTTGATTTCAGTTTACACCGAATCACTTGCTCAAATTTCACAAAGAAGTTGTTGACAACAGTGATGACTGCATTAACAAATCATATTCTGTAAGTATTTTTAAATTATATATTATCATTATAAAATAATTAAATATTTATCAAAAATTTTTTCATTTTAGGCTGAAGCTCTGGATGAAGAAAAATCCAGATTGAACCTGAAGTAATTCAGCAAAAGATTTATCAAAAGATTAAATGAATAAAACTAATTGTAATATTATTTTGTTTTTAATATATATATATATTAAAATTATTCATTTTGTTTTTATTTTACCTTACATCATACCCATCCTAACCTTTTCAATCCACTTCATACTTTACCACCACGAAATTTATTCATTTTAATTTTATTTTATATAAAAATTTTTCTCAGGCATTTTTTCTTTTATATGGCTGATTCCATTCAGATTCATGCAGGCCGTCACTGATCGAATTTTTTCTTTTTCTTCTAAGTAATAAAAATACCTTCTATTATGTATATAAAGATAAAATTTACCTCGTAGATCGCTCAAAAATTTTTTTTTTTTTACTACAGGAATTCTAGTGTTGGATGTAAAAACGAAAATTCAAAAATTGAAAATGAACCTCTACTTTCAAATGACTATAGCTCCGTCAATTTTTAACCTTTTTGGGCGTTCTTTTAAAATGTGCGGAATTTTGTCTAGTTTTAAATGCAATCTCGATTTTTGTAATACAATTTGATCTTGCTGAGTTATTCACGAAAAACCGAAAAAAAGCAATTTTTTTCAAACACGATTTTCTCAAAAATTATATTTTTTTTTTTTTTGAAATTTTTATATGATTTTATACATAAAAAATACTAACTTTTAGGGTAGGTGAGAATATGCGATTTTGCCTTATTTTTTTTAAACAGATTTTTAAACGTTTTTTTTATATTTTCGATTTTAAAACATTGATACCATGGCGCATCGTACTATTTTTC
Source organism: Anastatus disparis (assembly GCA_017163975.1). Classification (NCBI taxonomy): domain Eukaryota; kingdom Metazoa; phylum Arthropoda; class Insecta; order Hymenoptera; family Eupelmidae; genus Anastatus; species Anastatus disparis. The sequence continues at coordinate 59,381 of JAFFSR010000126.1, read as the reverse complement.
CAACTTTACGTGTTCTTACAACTATTTTTATGCTTTTATTTATTAATATATCAAAAATATCAACAATAATCTTTAAAATAAACCCCGGATCGAATATTTTGATCAATTAGAACAAAAGTTATGACGATTTAAAGTTTAAAAAAAAAATGCTGAAACTTTAAATAAATATATTTACTTTGAATTTTGAATTTCGAATTTTGAATTTGAATTTCAAATTTTGAAAAGGTGAATTTTTTAAATACTAAAATATATTATTTGGTCATTCCCAATGAACAAATAATATGCGATACAATTAAGAAATGAACACTAACGAATTGAGAACTAATGTGAATAAAAAAATCTGAATTTGAATAAAACCTTCCAATTTACTTCTTGCCACTCATGTCTCGAAGTTTTGGCAGTGTAGATTTGGTTTCGTTTACTTTTTCTACAGTGAATCTTTTAGATACCTTTAATTTCTCTTGCATTTCCTAACTATTCCATTTTTTTTGTCTGTTGAAAAACTTCTAACTCATCCTTACGGATAACAAGAATGTTAATCGACGGAGTATATTTTGATACGTGAGTGGCGAAATTTTCAGCGTTTCTAATAAAATCTGCATTCTTCTTGGACAGATTATGCGTGGTAGCATAATGTATAACTAAACCACCAATACCATCACAAGCGCCTTTGCCATGACCTGTTGCAGAAAAAAGCTATTTTCTGTTTACTTTTGAGTTTTGAAACTCATAGAATTGATATCTATTTTTAAAATGACTGGCAGCTTCATCAGAAATGGTTATGATTTCATCAAGATCTTGCGCAATATGTTTTTGTTTTAAGTTGTCGATAATTAAATTTATAGTCATTAGGGCATGAGACGAATCATGTTTAATATCGTCAGAGACGGTGACATAACTGACTGTCTTATCATTTCCAAAATAGCACACTGACGTAAATATTGATATTTGGTTTTTACTCCAATGATAGCTTTGAATTTCATTTTGAAGCAGAACTGTCCAATTTTCTGCAAAATCGACATGAATAACTAATTGGAAGTCATTATTTTTCGCTAAAAGTTTAACCTCTTTAATTGCTATACGTTGAATTTCTTTGACCAATTTATGAGTTCTTACAGTAAGAGCACGCTCTCTTAACTCTATTAAGAAATTTTCAATTGTGCTAGTTTTATTCAGTAAATTTGATTTTTCTGAATAAAATCTGCAATGTCTTGTTTATTCTCTTTTTTATAATGATTCAAAGCATCTGTAAATATCATATTTATTTAAAGTTTCAGCATTTTTTTTTAAACTTTAAGAGGAGGTCACGTATTTCTGTCCTTTTCTAATCAAATAATTAATTTTTAACAAAAACTAATAACTTTAGCAAAAAATAAAGAGAAAGCCGCATCTCGTATCAGGAAAAGCGAAATTTTCTTTAATAAGAAAAAATTAATTTTATCGCTTCGATTTCAAGAAAACCTTGAAAAACCAAATTGTTTACCCTAACCTCTGTGTTTTAAGTTTTTCAAGGTTTTCTTGGGAACGGCGCAATAAAATTAATTCTTTCTCATCAATGAAGATATTTATTTTTTTTATGCGAAATGCGGCTTTCTCTTCATTTTTTGCTAAAATTATTAGTTTTTGTAAAAAATTCAATCCTTTGATTAGAAAAGGACAGATATACTTGACCCCCTCTTAAATCTTCATAACTTTTGTTCTAATTAATCAAAATATTCGATCCAGGGTTTATTTTAAAGATTATTGTTGATATTTTTGATATATTAATAAATAAAAGCATAAAAATAGTTGTAAGAACACGTAAAGTTGGAAAAATAGTACGATGCGCCATGGTATCAATGTTTGAAAATCGAAAATATAAAAAAAACGTTTAAAAATCTGTTTAAAAAAAATAAGGCAAAATCGCATATTCTCACCTACCCTAAAAGTTAGTATTTTTTATGTATAAAATCATAGTCATTTAAAAGTAGAGGTTCATTTTCAATTTTTGAATTTTCGTTTTTACATCCAACACTAAAACTGCTGTAGTAAAAAAAAAAAAAAAAAATTTTGAGCGTTCTATGAGGTAAATTTTATCTTCATATACATAATAGAAGGTATTTTTATTACTTAGAACAAAAAAAAAAAATTCTATCATTGACGGCCTGCATGAATCTGAATGGAATCAGCCATATTATTTAAAAATTTTCTTAAATTTTTTATATCATTTTTCTCATAAATTTTCTTATACGTTTTTCATTCACTCATTATTTATCTTTTTTTCTAAAACTTTTTATTATTTTTTTAAGTTTTCAACTAAATTTTTGCGTCTGATGTAAATTCATATTATACCTACAATGTAAGCTATAATAACACCAAGAGGGATAACTACTACTCACCGCTGCTCTCACAAAGCCCAACGCTTTCAGGCCCCATGTACGGTAAGTAAGAGAGGGGGTGTCTACACACCAATGCAAGCTATAGCGCCAAGAGAGGAAGTATATCTCGTCACAAAGCAATGTCCAACCTTCGAGCATATAATACTGGAGGAAGCCTCCCAGCTATTAACTGCGTTACAAGGCGAAGAGAGAAAAGCCTCTATTTTGGTACGTGCTATCTCTCTTTCACTTTCTTAGTGGGGAAACAAAATCAGCCAATCAAATCAGGCTAGAGAGAGACAGCACGTACCAAAATAGAGGCTTTCTCTCTCTTCGCCTTGTAACGCTTGCTGCCATTCGGAGGCTTCCTCCAGTAGTATATGCTCGAAGTGTCCAACGCTCACAGGCTCCTTGTACGCTAGGTCGGAGAGGGGGTGTCTACACTCAGATGTCAGCTATAGCACCGAGAGGGGAAATACACCTCTTCGTTTCCCTCAGCGAGCTCAGAAACAATGTCCATCTTACCCTGGGGGAGGAAAACCCATATCCATCTTGCCCTGAGGGAGGGGGAACCTACTCTACGTTGCTCTCCGCGAGCTCCGAAACGATGTCCATCTTGCCCTGAGGAGGGGGAACCTACACATCTATAGCGCGCGAGGAAAAGGGCACGAGAGAGACAGACGCCTGTGACGTCATGTCTGGGTGCGCTATAGCACAGTCTACTCTACTTACAGCTGTTTATTAAACCCTAAATACTGTTACTTACTTATTGTTTGAAATATGGTGAATTTTATGAAAAAAACATCTATTATACAATCATGTATGTATAAAAAATTGCGCTCGATGACAATTTCTTTTAAAAATAATATAATTATTTTATTTATGATAAAATAACATTTTCACTTCTCGGTCGATTATCAAAACTGCTCCGGCCAACTCTTAATTAGAAAAATATATTCACTAAAAAATGATTTAGTTCAATATTGATAGATTCAATGTGTTACTTTTTGTCTATAGATTTTCAAAAGTATTAGTTTTTCCGATGCAAAATGAAATTTTTTCAGTGTTAAATCATAAAACTTTCCATACATGAGTAAATTGACAAAAATTGGCATCGACATTTTTTTTTAAATCACAAAGTGGCGACACAATTTTTAATACATGTCATATGATCATAGATTTGATCGCACACAATTGAGATGGTCAAAATCGAATTCAGCACATTCAAATTATAAGAAATTATATTTTACTATTTGAAATTCGTAATGTTTACGTCACAACAATTGAAAAAAAAGTTCGCTGACAAAATCCTATTTTTAGATAATTTTTATGTTTTCATCAAGTCTTCATTGTAATACTAGTTAAAAAATTACTCTATTAGGGTAAAATTATAAAAACTAATGTATATTAAACATAAGTTTTTGAAAAACTAATGTATATTAAACATAAGTTTTTGAAAAACTAATGTATATTAAACATAAGTTTTTGAAAAACCACTATTAACTAATCAAATATTTTTATAAGTCATTAAAACCAACCGGCGACACATAATATGCACATTTCTGTGAATTTACTCACATATATCGTATAACGAGAATATTTTACGCACTTGTAGTCGTTTTACCAATTTATATTTTTGCATTTGACGTTTAAAAGAACTATATGTAATTTGATCGGCTATGTCGACGTTTCTGAAAAATAAATACAAAATTAGCACAAAAATTTAGAATTATTACTGAAAACGAGTAATTAATAAATGTTTTTATAAAGCTTTTATACTTTAAAATCACGGAATTGAAAATATCTCTTGGACGAGCTTTATTTACTGCAGAAAGTTGCTCTTTATCACAAGAGTGTTTTTCTGCCACCTCATATTCATTATTCCTATAAGTTGCTTTTGCTGTGCAACGATTTCTTTCATAGCTGCATTGATAGTAGCTGAATATAAATAATTTGATATTATTTCCCTTATAATAATTATAGTGAAGTAGGGAAAACGCCATATTTAAGAGAAAATTCTTAATAAAAACTACAAAAATTAAATTAATCAAATACACATAATAAACATAGTAAAAAATAGAATAATTTATTAAATATATATATATATATATATATATATATATATATATATATATATATATATACGATTTAATTAATCAAAATTAATGAAAATAAATAAGTGACGTGTAAATATTGTACGTAAAATGCTATATCTTTACATTTTTCAACAATTTTATGCAATTGATATCTAGGTTAGATTCAAACATTTTATAATAAATAATAGAACCCATTATTGCATTTACTTTCATTACGTCAGCTCTATTCTCCTTAATACTATAATAATAATCATGCAGAAATAAACTTTTTTTAATTTCCTTCATTGAGTTAATAAGAAATTTCAAATTCTATGTTTCTATGCTCGAGAATATATAACTATCGATAACATGTCATAAATAAACAAAAAGAAATCAAGTCTTGTGATATTTTGAAATTATAAAGTTCGTATTGTTTCGCAACTCTAATGAATTGCAATTTCATAAGTCATTGTCGTATTTAATTTATGATTAATATATTTTTACATTTGAAAATATTATGTAACTATACTTACTTTTTTCACAAACATGTAGTATAAAAATAATGAAATTAATTATAATATATGCTTACAAAATAGAAGATTTAAAAATTTTTGTCATTATTATAATTTAAAATGAAAGTTTGTAAGATCGCATATTTAATTCTAAGCTTACAATTGGAGCTTCGGAAAAGCTTCAATATTTGAAATATAATATCTGTGGCTTGAAGGAAAATCGATATAAGTCTGTTTTTCAAGTTTTCGAGAAAATGAGGTTTTGATGTAATTTTTGCGTGCACAAAACACATTTGCTGTGCGTACCAGCTTTTCTAATGTGTGCGACGTAAAAAAGATGTACTTGTAGGTATATAATCTATTCTTAACTAAATTTCCCGAAAAACACAGAATTATGCCATTTTCCCTTCGAACCACATATATTGAACTGTCCGAAAATATTTTATCATATTTTTAATAATGGCTCGTATAGTTTTCAGACATCAACTAGCAAATACCACTGCAAGTTTCATTATATATAGTAAATTAGATAATCAATTAATGTGTTTACATAAGCAATATTCTAGTTGATTTTTACATTAGATTTAGCAATAGTTATAGCATTAGCTTTAGTATTAGCTTGAGCATTCGCTTTAGAATTACCTTTAGCATTATCTTTCGAATTAGCTCTCAAATAAGCCCTAGCATTATCTTTCGAATTAGCTCTCAAATAAGCCCTAGCATTAGCTTTAGCATTATCTTTAGCATAATCTTTAGCGTTAGTTATAGTGTTAGCTTTAGCATTAGCATTGGCATTAGCTTTGGTATAAGCTTCAGTATTAGCATAAGCTTTAGAATAAGTTTTGGAATTAGCTTTTACTTTATCATAAACTTCAGCCTTAGCTTCAGCATGAGCTTTTACATGAGCTTTAGCATGAGCTTTAGCATGAGCTTTAGCATAAGCTTTAGCATTAGTTTAAGCATTAGCTTTAGTATTGGGTTTAATATCAGCTTCAGCATTAGCTTAAGCGTTAACTTTAGCTTCAGATTCAGCTTTATTATAAGCTTCAGCTTCAGCTTTAGTATAAGCTGCAGCATTAGCTTTGGCGTCAGCTTCAGCATTAGTTTTAGCATAAGCTTTAGCATGAGCCTTAGAATAAGCCTTAGAATAAGCTTTAGCATAAGCTTTAGTATACGCTTTAGCATTAGCTTAAGCATCAGCCTTAGCATTGGGTTTTAATATCAGCTTTATTATTAGCTTTAGCGTTAGCTTTATACACATTACACACTGACACACTCGAGCCCGCACCAGACGGCATAGCGACTTGTCTGGTTAACGGCTTTACAATTACAAGGACGGAATACGGCAAGGATAAGACTCAGAGGAGTCAATTCAAGTGCGGCTTACTATCCATAAGCTAGTAGGACGTCACAAGCTTTAGTATTAGCTTTAGCATTAGCTTTAACTTCAGCTGTAGCATTAGTTTTGGCATTATTTTAAACTTAAGCTTTAGCATGAGCTTTAGCATTTGCTTTAGGATTAGCTTTAGCATTAGCTTCAGCATTAGCTTTAGCATTAGCTTACGCATTAGCTTACGCATTAGCTTACGCATAAGGTTTGATATGAGCTTTAGCGTCAGCTTTAGCTTCATCATTTGCTTTAGCATTAGCTTTAGTGTAAGCTGTAGCATTAGCTTTGGTATCAGCTAAAGCATTAATTTCAGCATAAGCTTTAGTATTAGCCTTGGGATTAGGTTTAACATATACTTTAGTTTTAGCTTTAGCATTACTTTTAGCAAGAGTTTTAGCATTAGCTATAGCACAAGCCTTAGCATTAGCTGTGGGATGAACTGTAGCATTAACTTCAGCATTAGCCTTAGAATTAACTTTGGCATTAGCTTCAGTATTAGCTTTAGCATTAGCTTTAGCATTAGCTTTAGCATTACTTTTAGCATGAGTTTTAGCATTAGCTATAGCATAAGCTTTAGCATTAGCTGTGGGATAAACTTTAGCATAAACTTTAGCATTAGCCTTCGAATTAACTTTGACATTAGCTTCAGTATTAGCTTTAGCATTAGCTTTAGCATTAGCTTTAGCATTAGCTTTAGCATTAACTTTAGCATTAGCTTTAGCATTAGCTTTTGCTTCAGATTTAGCTTTGGAATTAGCTTTTGTCTTAGCTTTAGTATTAGCTGCCGCATTAGCTTTGCCATTGGTTGTAGCATTAGCTTTAGCATGAGCCTTGGGATTAGCTTTAGCATAAACTTGAGCATAAGCTTCAGCATTACCTTTAGCATTAGATTTAGGATTAGGTTTAGCATTAGCTTTGGCATTAGCATTAGCTAGTTGCTTTAGCTTCAGTTTCAGCATGAGCCTAATCGTTAGCTTTAGCATTAGGATTAGGTTTAACATTAGCTTTAGCATTTGCATGAGCCATTCGCTTTAGCTTTAGTTGCAGCATGAGTCTAATCATAAGCTTTAGCTTTAGCTCTAGCATTAGGTTTAATATAAGCTTTAGAATAAGCTTTAGCGTTAGCTTTATCGTCAGCCTTAGCGTTAGATTTAGTGTTAGCTTGAGCATGAGCCTTGCAATTAGCTCTAGCTATCGCATTAGCTGTAGCTTTAGCATTAGTTTTTTCTTTAGCATTAGCTTTTTCTTTAGCATTAGCTTAAAAAAAAAAAAGTTTTCTACGACCAATAGGAGCCGAGATGAGATTTTTTTTTTTTAAATTCATAACTGCTTTGTTTATAACAATTAAGGAACGAATAAAAGTTTATTTTACAGTTAAAGACTTATATTTCCAAAATCTATGATCAGATTTTTTGAAGTGCGACTCTATGATATTAAAAATCATATTTTAAAGTAGCACACAACAAAACCAACAAGCTGAAGAACGCAGTGGGGGTGACTTAATTAGATCTTGAGAAAATTGAACGCGCGACGTCTATAAAGAAAAAACGAAAAAAAATGACCGTATCTCAGAAACTAATGGGCCGGTTGAGGTGTTTTTTTTTAATCTGGGGAACTTTGAAAAATTATGAACATTGATGTAATCTATAATTTTCAATAACGTATATTTAATTCATTATAACTATAACTATATCTATATGGACACCCGAAGCGTAAATCGTTACCGTGCCTCACTAAATAAATATTTTTAGGCACGTAACGTCTCATTTTGAAGCTTTAAATAATGGCTTTCAAATGCGATATTATAAGTTTAATTACGATTAACCATTCAAAAATGCTAGGTAATTTACGAAAGTTTTATGAGTGAATTTACCTTATTATTTCTGATTTCAATTCTTAAAACAAGTTTAATTCCAATATTTATCGACTCTATATTCTAATAAATTCTCAAAACTTATTTCTATAATAATGAATAAATAAAAACATAAAGTTATTAATAAATGCAAATGTTTAAAATGTAATAAGAACAATTTTATTGAGACTTTTGGACTTTCTATTCTTTTTTATGCAATATGATTGCTTTATTATTTACGATATTTTTATTTATTCTTTAAATATAGTGAGCTAAGTTTTATATATATATACATCAAAAAAATATTTCTATAACATAAAATATTTTATAAAAAAATGAATGATAAAAAATTACAAGTTCTTATTTTAATAAAAGTTCATTCGATGCCATTGGTTTCAAAGAATTCGATTCATTATTTATTATTCTTATCAATTGTTAAGTAAGAAATCTTTGATCAAGTTTAATTGTAATTATAAGTTATTATTTCTACTTTTTTCTAATTTAATAAATCAAGGAAAACTTTAAGTTATTCATCATCATAAATATTTTTCAACAAATAATAATTATTGTTTTAAATTTTTTAACATATCTTTCTCATGCTAACAATTTTTTCATCATTGAATATTTTTTTCCTCCAATATAAAATGTGTATATATATATATATATATATATATATATATATATATATATATATATATATATATATATATATAAAAAATAATTTCAAAAGTATCAGGAAAAAAATTGTTAAAAGGAGGATAATAATACAATGTTTATATTTATAATAAAGAATTTTTTACTATAATTTCCTTTTTTTGTCGTTGGCTTATGGATATCTTTAAGAAAGATATTTAAAGCATCCAAACATTTTAAGCCATGTTTGCGGCAGCTACACGCAGCCTTGCAGCCTTTGTAACATTTAGAAGATATTTTTTCTGATACGTCTGCAGGTATCATTTTTTCCATAGAATAAATAGGTTCTAATTTTGACTCATTTTTTCTTCAGCCGCATTCAAGGGGATCTAAATTATTACCAAGCCACGCTTGTATTTGTAGATATGGGTAAATCTTTCATAATGTTAAAATTTCACCTGCAACAAATTGAAAAAAAAAAATACAGGCACACGTATAAAACTAATTTTCTCTTAATGTTGACGTATTATAATGAAAGAAAAAAATCGTGTTACTCACTTTTAAGGGTAGTCTTTTTAACAAACATCAAAAGACAGATTTTCGAGTAAATTTTTCATAGTGTTAAAATTTACTTTCAATAAATTAAAAAAAAATTGAAGACACATGTATCAAATTTATTTTTTTTAAATATTGATATATTAAAATGATAATAAAAGAAAAAAATCGCATTACTCACTTTTGAAGATAGCTTTTTTTAATATAAGACATTTAAATATATTCATTATTATCACACCCAGGTATAATATTTTACCTATCTCAGATCAGTTTTTTAAGTATTTTGGGCTATAATAGATCATTTTCCATTGAGCTTTTTCATTTTTACATGTTTAATATGTTACAGAAAATATTTAAATACGCAATTTATATTAATAATTACAAAATGTTTTGTAATAAATAAAATATGCCAGAAATGGCAATTTTTTTGGAAAATTCATTAATTAATTCGGGTATTAAAATTGAGTGATATTAGTTACCCAATGGCTTTTGGGATTGCTGATTACAAATCATAAGTAAGTGGAATATCAATTTATTTTTGCTAAAATTGTCAATCTTAGGGTATGAAATTTGACATAGATTTGTGTAGTTTATGTTTTCGAATAAAAATACTTATATTCCTTTTAACCAAATATTTTAGTTTATTTAATAAACATTAAAAAATATAAAAATCGAAAAATTTTGATAAATAATCTTAGCATCGTAGCATTATGAATAATAGAAAAATCACGGTTATATAAACAAAATCTCGAAATTAGAAAATCGGTTTTTAAATCTAGAAATTTCAGTGATGATTCAACTCAACGTTCTAGGTGTAAGCTATTAATACATACTAAAACTGAGCTTTTTAAAGTTTAAACTCTTTAGAATTAAAACATTGATAGAAACTAGGTAATCGATGTAAATTTGGAAAATTTAATAGCCGGGAAAAATTCAATGATTTCCAGAATACTCGAAATAATACTTCAAAAGCAACTTAAAGATTACATTGAGTATTATAAAATAGTAAATTACAAAGTTCACAACAGAGAAAAGGTGAATCAAAGCTTAGATTTTCATATTAGTGGATAAAAACCTATTTTCAAAAGTGAGTCACGTTTTTTAAGTATAATTTCAAACGAACAAAGAACTTTATCTACACTAGGCACACGTTCCTAATAAAAAAATTTCTCTTTGTGATTCTAAATATTACCTTTTGATGTAGTTTAAAATGTCACCGCTGAACAGTCTTTTTTACAGCATCGTATTTTCCAGAAAAAAGTAAAATATATAAATTTTTGGTAACATTTTAATAACCTTTCAGAAAGTACTTTTGTTAACAGGCACACACCCATGCTCTTGATTTTCCAAAAGTATGTGTATAGATAAAGCTTTGGTGTGAATTTCAAATCAAAAAAGCAGTAGTCATTTTTTTATAGCGATAATTTATCATTTTACATGGCCTGGTAACATTTAAATTAAAAAAAAAAACCTCTTTTCCCCGTCCGCCATAAAATGACACGTCTAATTATCATTAAAAATATAGCAAAATTAGTTTCTAATAACTCAATAAATCAGTGAATATTTGCTAACAAGATGTGCTATCTCATATTTAGGAGAAATGACGCAGTAACATGATTTTTAAAAGTATGAAAGAATTACCCATATACTCTATTACAGTGCTGTACAGCTGCACCTTCGGTGGATGGCAAACTCTGAAGCTTCAAAGATGCTTTATTCGTTTGGCGTTCAAAATGTATAAATCTTAAATCATTTAATGTGTATTCATTTTTATTTTTTTTTTTTTTTGAAGCGCCTTGTCAATAGCATTCATATATAAAGATTTTAATACTTTTTCGCCATTATTAGCTAATGTGGTACCATTAACAGATGAATCGTAAAAGACGCTCACAAGATCGATTAAAGTTTTTGTGTCAATCTTCTCTAAAATAGAATTTTTCCCTATGCCAAAGAAAGCTGATGTAGTGTCACAGCCTGTGAAAATATATAAAAATGCTATTATTTTTTTTAATTCATTGAACTTAAAACTTTGGCACGTAAAAAATTGATTAGGTTTTTCCCCTGATGTTATTTTCTAAAAAACTATTTTTGATTTTTCATCTGTTAATTGGCACAGCATTACCAATAAATCGGTATCGTTGCCAACTATCATAACAATTTTCTCGAATCTTGATATCTCGATGGCAGTTTTTACAATTAAAGAATCTGCATCTTCATCAGCCTGTTTAATTAAAAAACTATTCGCTTCCAATCTTGTTTTCAAAAAATTGATCAATTGTTTTTTATTTTTATTATTATTCAAAAATTCTTTTGCTTTGAGTGTTATTTTGATGTTTTCAGTCATTTTAAGCTCACGAGCAGAACAATTTTTTTGACGTCGTAGATGCTCATGCCTTCTTCGTAGCCATAAAAAATAATATAACTATTTAGAGGAAAGCGTTTTTGCACATAGTCTATATATTTATTTAAGATATCATCAACGCTATCATTAACTACCCATGAAATTTAATTTAGTAAAAAACCACCATCGACAACATAAATAATTGGTAAATTTAAGGGGCACTGTTCGACATAATTAAAACTATCGACGAATACACTTTTGTCACTTTTCCTCATACCAACTTCATCAAATAATGCAAGAGGATAGGGAGCTAATTCAAACTGTAAAAAATATTTCATACCATTCTTTTGTGTCAAATTTAACGAAATGCGTAGAAAAATAAGAAGTGGTGAAACTGTCACGATTTTGTCATTAATTTTAATTTTATTATGCATAGCACTCATAGACAAAACTTGATCAGATCTTTTGTAAGTAACTTTATGAAATTGTTTTTCAAAATTTTTTTCTAATAAGGATAGTCCAATTACATAACTTCTATGACAATTTATTCGAATGTTTCCTACAAGACCAGAAGCAATTGATTGTACTGTGTCGGAAACCGGAAACGGATCGTTTTTTGTGTAGAAATCGAACAATAATTTCAAATCAGCTGCATCTCTTTTCATTCTACTTATACGTGAATCGACATGTCGTTCGCTACTATCATACACACAAGAACAAAAATTTTCCATCTCTGTACAAACTTCTATTAAAATAATTGTACACGCTACCCACTTCGCTATTGTACTTTCGGTCAAGCTACGCCCATGTGTCATACCTCCGATGCATTTCATAGCACGCATAAGATCCTGTTCAATGATCATATCTGACCATACACCGGACCAGAATGTTTTTGAGCGACGTACAGTAAAAAAACCTTGATTAACGAATTGGTCGAAGGTTGTCGAGTCAACTGTCGATTCACGGAGAAAGTTTTGCCTCAATAAAGATGATGCGCGTCGCACTAAAAAAAGTGATGCCTTTTGCACCGTGAATCACGAATAATGCTTCGCATTTCATAATTCATGCATCACTTTTTGTAGTGCATAAGCGCCGAAACACAATGCGCGAGGAGGCGGCGCACTGTATTTCGTCGCCTACGGTGGCGCCGCATCGAAAAACTTGATGCATGTTCGATATTTATCGTGCATGCGAGCCACTTTGTGGAGCATTTTAAAAACGCACTATCTTTTATGATGTGAAACTTTCTCGGTGTTGCAATTCTATCATTGTCTTGGTAATAAAGAAGTGCTGATTTTGCATAATTATTATGTACAGTAGCATAAAAGAACGGCAACATGTATTTAATGCATTCCAAATGCAGTTTCCTGATCTTTCAGCATGGTAAAAATTCATTATTAAAACTATGCAGTTAAAGTATTGAAAAAAAGTTGGGCTGTGGGGACATTTTCTTTTAATTCTATAAATTGCTGTTTAAATTTTGATAAAATTGAATTAAAAATAGGATTTTCGAAAAACTCTGTTTCATAAAATTCTTTTTTATTTTCAACATTATTAAGATATTGCAATTCTTCGTCGGTAAAAGAGCATTTATTAATTATTTGTCGACTTAGTGCTACAAGATTTAAAATATGACCCCTAATATCCCCAGAAAAGGCATGCCCAGATAGTGCTTTTTTCAGCTAAAAGTTCAGCATATAATAAAATAAAAGCTTGCTTCTACCCTGAATCTCCCATGAAATAGTCAATAGATCCTAAAAACGACATCAATGCATAAAATCCGCCTAATCTAACAATAACATTGGAAATTCCATAAACATCATTTTGAGGATCAACTGAAGCAATCATTGTCCTAGCTTTCCTATACAAGGGCTGATTAAACGTAAAAAAAGTATAATTTTACTTCTTTAATTTACTTTTTGCCGCTGCTTCTATCAAAACCGACAATATAGTATCCTTATTGCTAGGAGGAGCGTTTGCAAACCTTAATGGTAATATTTTAGATACACAAAATTTATTGACTTTCGAATGCGTCTCTCGAAATCCAAGCCATCCTTTAATATTTAAAAGAGACTCGTTTTTTTTAAATAGCAAAAAGAAATGTAAACAAGAAATATTTATTGAAGAATGAGAACAATCAATTTTTTCAACTTTTATTTTTTCCAAGCCTGATAAATTAAAATTTACCCTGAGAAATAGGTAGGAATTAAAATGATTGAGCAATTTCATCAATTTCATTTCGGTCAAATAGATGCTATTAATATGTGTGAGCACGTCAAAATTCGGTTATTCCATTTCTTTGAGATAATATCGGATTTGAAATTTTTATGTGATTCTAATAATAATTTAATGAAAGATATTAGCGTTGAAAGTACATCAGATTCGGCATCATTCAAAAAAGAGGAAGGATCTTTATAAGTCGTGGTGTCATAATGACGAGCGCGAACATCTTGTAATATAATATTGGCAGCCATCTCAACAATCCTCATTCGCTCTTCTTCATTATTTTTTTATATTCGAGTACCATTCGTCATTCAAGTCGTAACTAAATTTTGCACGAAAACAAATATGTAAATCATTTTTAAAATTGTAAATATTTACTTCTTCTTCAAAATGAGAAATAAGATGTTCTTTAATCATACGAAAACTCAAATTGTCCTTATTCCTATTATAATTTTATAAAATTTCATTTAATGAAAATTGACACTCTTCTTCATCACTAATTATATAATCAATGATAAAAGCTATTTGATTAGACATATCTTTCGATATTGACCGACCAACAACATTAGTACTTTTGTAACGAAAAAATTTTTTTAAACAATTTTTATGATAAAATGGATTTATCTCATTAGAAAATTCTTTCATTGCTTCTAATCTATAGAGCAGTAACTTTTCTTCATCTCCTAATGTTTTGGTTTTCAATTCATCTATCATGCAATCAATTGTTTGAATCGTTACGAAACTTTTTCAGAAATATTTGAAAATATTTTCTCGCATATAAAGCATTTAGAATTATAACCAAAAAAATCTACAGATTTTAAATTTTCACGCAATGCTGCACGACACTCATTTACCTTTTTAGCTGCCTGCTCTAAGCTACTGGGACGTATATACATGGTGTAGCAACTATTATGTAATTTGAAATTCTGCCATTTTGCATATCATTATATTTACAATCCTTTCTTTTTCTACTAGCATTTATGAGGTTTTCTTTAGCTTTCTCGCCTATAGACCTAGAATATACTGGTCTCATCAGTTTAAAACAGATCAAACACGTTTTTTCTGGATCGATATCTTCGGAATTGGAAGTTTCGCCAATTCTCTCGATGCTATCATCATCTGATACGTTTTCACTTTTGTAGACTTCCATCTTATGACTTCGTTCTTTATAAAAATAAATTAGATAAACGTTAATTTATTATTCTGAAAAATTAATTTTATATAAGTCAAGCATAATCTTATGATTTAATAGATCCAGATTTTTTTATATCGAGTACATTTCATTTATTAATGTTTATTGTGTGCCGTGGAAAATAGCACGCAACAATAAAAAATTTTCGAAAGAAAATTTTTTCTCCCGTCGGCACAAACCACCAACCACCCATGGGAAAGAACGTATATGAGATTTTTTAATTTTTTTTTTCTAATTCCCTTAATTTCTTTTTGTTACGAGATCACAAGACGAAGATTTGATTTGTAACTGACGCCCGCGGCGGCCATTACATACACATCGATAGCTAATGTATATGAACATCGGTGCTGCAATAGCAGCCAGTTGAGCGACTAAGTATAAACCAATACTTAGCAATGACTGCGCGTGCACTAGGAGTCAAGGATTCAAGAAGATGAGGTACAAGAGAGAAGAATAAGAAATAGATAAGGAGGAAGAGAGATGGGGAGATCCGCAAGCTGGCAGAACGAATTGAAAGTGCTGGCGCGTCGAGCTCTCACGCATTAAGCAAAGAGAGAGAAAGGAGATAATCAAGAAAGATGGAAAGGGAGCGTTAGAGAAGGGATCGTCACGATTCTTTTCTCTTAGCTGAGCCTCTATACCGTGCATATACGTACACTTATGTATATGTATGTGTAATATCAGTATGTGTAGACGGTGACGACCAATCTGCGCATAAGAAGATAGAAAAGGACAGCAAATAAAAAGAAAAGAAAGAGAATGAAATATTAACGAAGAGAAAGAATAAAAATTGCTTTAACTAGTATAAAGAAAATTAAATTAACACTTGTGTGAATTTATAAACGTGCAAGTTAATTAAACAAAGGATAGCAGAAAGTTATACGCATCTTGAGCGTATGTGTATGTAGTGAAAAGGAAATGACGTTGGACGAATGAAAACCTGTGAAAAGAATTCAAGAGCAGTGATTGGGAGTAAAATAAATTAAATAAAGACAGAAGATAACAAGAAGACAAGAAGACGCGGAGAAGAAGGAAGTAGCCTTTTTAAGAAGAAGGGATTCACTGCTGGTATTTGCGCTGAGTCGCACGTGATTTGATTGTCGTCCTCGTGTCGCACCGAAGCCTGTCTCCTTTTGTAATTCGCCGCAACTTTCAAGAGTCACTCTTTTTCTTCGCTGTGCATATTCGGGCAGGAGAAAACTTATTTGACCTGAGAGGATCTGCAGCTGAGTCACAGAGGTAGAGAAATAGGAAAGTCCTGGCTCTGGAGACGAGTTTGAAGCAGCAATCAGCGTCGCCGGTAGCGACCACCAAGACCTGAAAGAAACTAGCGATCGAGCGGCCATTATCGCCAGCCATATTCAACTAGCCATCTTGAGCACCATCGTCGACTGTATCGACCTAGACGGAGCTTAAAGTACATCACTGGTGAGTGGGCTGCGCCCGATAAGAATTCACACTTTTTTTGTGAATCAACGGCTCTTGTCAGTGGATTTTCGAGTCAGTGAAGTGGTTTTTCTTTTGTTTCTGCGCGAGATTTAATTATATAATTGAAGTGATTAGCGTAAAAGCGTGACAGAATTTGAAAAGTTTGTAAAAGCTGATTGAACGCGTCCGAAAATAACTAAATAAAAATTAAATAAAAATTGTTGAGCGAAGTGGAACAAAAATAAAATTTGTAATTGTTGTACTTGATTTAAAATTATACTGTGGGTGCCGGAAGTGTGTGCCACGTGGCCACGTATTACCAAAGTGAATCTTGACCGGTTGAACGTGTTTATTCGCCGGTTGAGCGAATAATAATTAAATTAAATTATAAATATATATCTATGATTTATTTTCTTTATTTGTTAGTACTCGCGTATTGAATAACAAAAGAAATTTATTCCTTTGGTAACACGTGGGCGTGTGTTGAGCGCTGAGAGAGAGAGCGAGAGATAGATAGATAGATAGATAGATAGATAGGTGTGTTTATTTTATGTACAATATGTTGTACAATTTTACAATATAGTAAATAAATATAAAAGTTTCAATATAAACAGAAAAAAAGTAAAAAATTTTAACAATTAGTAAAAATAAAAATAGAATATGTTTAAATACAGATAACATGAGAAATCATAATAATTATAATTATAGTAAGCAATATTAACAGTTATCGCAGTGGCAGCGGTCCATTCTCCAAGGAAAGGTAGTGTGAAAATGCTGATGATTTAAATGATTAAAGCGATTGAGAGTTACGAATAGAAACGGGAAGCTCATTCCATAGAAACGATGATGTAACCAAGAAAGATCCGTTATAATATTTCGTAGAAGCTGGAGGAACAGTTAATGGTCTTACAGCACCCCTCAACGTTCTCACCGACTGGTTCCACATGTAACCAGAATAGAGATATGTAGGTTCATTAGATGAGAACATTTTATGTAAGAAAGCAGATGTAAAGTATTTCCTTCTAGCAGAGGTAGATAACCAGCACAGTGCAGAACGATAAGTCGAAACATGCTCTCGCCTGTCAATACCATACACATAACGAACACCCGAGTTGATGACTCTCTGCAACTTTAGGTCTAGTTCCGCCGACAGATCACAATAAACAAGACAACAGTAGTCTATGAGTGGAAAAAGCAAAGTCTGAACAAGATGCTTGCGTAAAGCAAAATTAGTGCTTTTCCTAAAGTAATTTAATCTGTAAAGCAGCGTAAAAGATTTGTTACAGAGTTTGGTGATATACTCCTTCCAATTCAGTTTATTGTCCAACCAAACCCCCAGATCACGAACATTAGATTCATACTTAATTGTGGTGCCATTTATTGGCACGCCAGTAGTGGGTAAGGAAGACAGCATGTCAATATAATGATAAGAGCCAATAATTATAGCCTTTGTCTTACCAACATTCAGCTCAAGATGATTTCTGGAAGCCCAATCAGAGATAATCTTTGCATGAGCGCTCATAATGGACGTAAAACATCCAACTTATTCAGAGGAAAATGGATATACACCTGCAAGTCATCAGCGTATATCAAGTGTTGTACACTAGAATTAAAATTAACAGCAACATCGTTTATATAAATTGAGAATAATAATGGTCCCAAAACAGACCCCTGTGAAACTCCCGTATTAAGAGGAACATAATTAGATGTGACACCATTCTCATCAATGACAGCCTGCTGTCAATTTGACAGATAAGAGGCAAACCACCTGATAACTGAACTGGAAATATCAAGTGAAGACATCTTTCCAAGTAAAATAGCATGACTTATAGTGTCAAACGCCTTACTGAAATCGAACAGCAAGAGCATGGTGACATACCGTCTATCCATATTCAGCCTGATATCATCCGTCAACTTCAACAATGCCGTCTGAGTACTATGCCCAGTTCTAAAACCAGTCTGCCGAGGATCCAACAGCCGTCTAGTAGCCAAGTACTCATACAATTGCTGATGAACAAGACGCTCAAGTACCTTGGATAAAAAGGACAACAGAGAAATAGGGCGAATGTCACCCATGGATTGAGGAGAAGAGACTTTATTAATAGTCTTTATTAGAGATAGCCTCCAACATGATGGAAAGAATTCATCTTTTAGCGAATCATTGAAGATGCGACACAAGAGAGGCCCAATTACAGGGAAAGCCGAATGAATAAAAGACTGAGGAATAGCATCTGGACCCCTAGCTTGCGAAGAAAAACTACACACCGATGCCCTAACCTGACTCAATGATACTTCAGAAAACCGAAACATCAGTTTAAATGGTTCATCATCAGCCAAAGTACTCAGATAATCAGGAATCGATGTTACTGATTGATCAGTTGCAACACCAGCATAATAACGATTTAGCTCATCCACAGAAAAGGAGTGACGAGATTCATTACCACTAGAGCAAATACCAAGATTTCTAAGCTCCTTCCAAATTCGCCTAGAATCAGTGAGACCAGAAAGTCGGTCATAGTAATAAAGAAGCTTAGAGGACTCGATATACTCATGAGCACGATAACGTGCAGCTCTATATTGCAGCAAATCGAAGTAAAATCGTGTGCGTTTATAGCGCCTATAAAGACGATCCCTCTCGCGAACCAAGCCATGATGCTCTGCAGTAATCCAAGGTCGACGATTTACACCTTGTTGAACTTTTTTGACAGGCACAAAGAGGGAAACTGCTTCATTTAGATGTCCATAGAGACAATCAAGGCGAGCAGGAAGAGAGGAATCACCGCTACATACAGAACAATTCAGTGAACAAAAATAATCTAGCAATTTGGCATCATCAACAGCCTTATAGTCTCGATAAGAGAAATCATTAAGCATAGGCTTTGAGAGAGAAGACTTAACAGTGGCTGCAATTAGATCATGTCCATCTATAAATGGGACGTCAGTCTTCCAATAGTCAATTAGAGAATCATTTTCATCTACAAGACATAGATCGAGGCAAGTATCTGATGATGAAGTATGATGAGTTGCACCATGAGGCACAGAGAAGAGTGAATTTTCCCTAATTAAACCCTTTAGAAACATAGAGTCATCAGAATCAACAGATATGTTGGCATTGAAATCGCCCATGATGATTTTAGTACTATAATTATGCATGAATGATGTCAAATCAGGAACGAAATCAGTGCCAGCTAAAAACGGTGCATGAGGTGGCCTGTAGACCACTCCGACAAAAATAGGAGAGACTAAATCAGGAGATTTAACCTCACAAAAGAGGTATTCAGGTAAACCCGGCTTGCCACACCAGCTACCATTAGAAGAACACAACCATGTAGAGTTTGAGGAGGAATGTATGTAAAGAGCAACACCACCACCTCTGGTGTTTCGATCCTGCCGCAAGATCACATAATTATCCAAAGTGATAAGAGAGTCACAAACAATCTGACCCAGTTTTGTCTCTGTTACAGCTATCACATGAAAATAGGGCCGAGAAGCCAAGAAGAGTATTATCATTTCAATATGAGCACGAATGGAGTTGGCATTAAAGTGGCAGACCCGAAAACCGTCCTCTGTGGTGAAATGATTTGCAATGGAAGATGAAATAATATTATTAGGAGATATCAGAGAATCAGCTGGGAAAGGAGTAGAAAATGGACTTACCACACCATCACACATCAGCTTGTTGCTCCGTCGTCGGATATCATCAGTGATATCCTTGCTAAAAAAGCCTCAAGTTCGGCATCAGTGGCAATACGAATAGGCACGTCATCCCTCTTCTTTCTTGCATATATCATGCCACTCCTCACAAACGTAAGGAAGTTGTATTTTTTATCCTTGGCCTTAGCTAAGACCAGCAGATTCAACTGATGCAAGGAAGCAGGCAAATACTCATTAATATTTATCACAGCAGATGTCAGGGACTCAACAACCTTGATATCAGGAGACAGACAATCCCTTATCCTAGCAGAATGGAGTTTTCCTAATTTTATTTTAGCATCAATCACAGCACGAGCCAATGAGGTGCTCCTCGTGGTAACAAGCAAAGGCACAGTAGATGGACGATCCCGCTTCTGCGCAGACTCCGACCCTGCATCAGCAGGAACGCTCTGATCAGTGGTCACAGCTATCGAAGCACGCTTAAATGGTCGAACCGATGCAATGTCATCCTTAGAAAAGGAAGAATCAAGCATGGACAGCACAGCAAAGACAGCAGTTTTAAGATCTTTTACCTCATCTGGCACCAATCCACCAATAACCAAATCAGAAGATCTACGAAGACACAACTGCTGGGTCTTTAAAGCGTCATACTCACGTGATAACGACTCATTATGTCTCTTCAACTCCTAAATTCTGGCAGATAATGGCTCAACAGATGATATGTTGGATTCAGCAGCACGCAGATTATCAATCTTTGACCTCAGCTCCAACTGCTCACTACAAACACGGTCAAGCTTAGCCTCACTTGCACAAATTCTAGCCTCATTCGCAGTAAAACGCTCCTCAAATTTAGCTGTGATCACGTCCATACGAGACTCAAGCACTGAAAATCTATCATCAAGCGATGTAACTTGAGAGCCAACCGCAACAATATTAGTGTCCATAGTGTCAAGCTTAGTGTGGAGATTATTCAATTTGCTAATTCTTTCAAGAATCGAAGCAAGAGCATCACTCGATTGCACAGCAGATGGAAGTGGTGTAGGAGTAGGCGTCCTTGACAGAGATGGAGAAGAGACCGAATAATCAAGCAGAGATCCAACTGAACTGGATCGCGAGCAAACACAGGCAGTATTCGCGGCCGCCACGCAACCATTGCATACTTTACTTTTCTTATTTTCCTGATCCATAACTATAACTAACTTGGTACAGCCACTGTGAAAGGATTTATCACATCTATTACAGACTTGTGGCTTGGAAGTATGAGAAAAAGTCTTCTGGCAGACACCACACTGAACAGGCATGATGCAGAACAGACGCAAGTGAAAACAGTACAATATAGTTGAATAATATAGTTGAATAATTAAGTAATTAAAAACTCACGCTGCAGGTGACACGTTACGTTTAGATAATAGTGGAGCAACTAGATTTATCAGTTGCGAAATATTTATCCACTAGGTAATGGCAGTACCAGTACGAAGATCACCCAAGAGATGGAGCCACTTATGTAGAATTGCAGTATATTGGTTTGATAGATTCCCTGATTGATTTTTAGTAATCAAACAGCCTAACAATGGCAAACGTTCACCACAAGTGAAAAACAGCACAATATAGTTTAATAACTGAGTAATTACAACACGCACTGCAGCCAACAAGTTTACTGTAGTTATCTATTGCGTACTATTTATCTACTAGGTAATGACAGTATTAGTACGGAGATCACCCAAAAGATGGAGCCACTTATGTAAAATTGTAGCATGTTGGAGGATAGATTTTGCGCCAGAAAAATTTTTTTTAGGTTAGTTGCAGCAACACCAGAAAAAAGTGCATAATGCAGCAAAAACGGATGACAACACTCCACCACACACCACCATGCACTAAGCCGATCCAACAGCAAGACAGGAGCAGCAAAAACAGCAGTCAAATCAGCAGCAGCAAAAATAAAAAGAAGACAGCCGACGACAGCAACGCAAACAAGGAAAACGTCCCTTCTTCCCAAAAAATGCAGCAACAAAGCGCATAAAATATAGCCAAGGCCTAAGGACTCCGAAAGGACGAATTCCTGCAAAAAATTTCACTCGACAGAGTGCAAAAATGTATTAAAAAAATGAAAAACAGAGGAGCCGTAGAAGCGATGCGTGTTCACACTTACCGGCCGAGAAAAAGAGAGAGAGAGAGAGAGAGAAGTAAAGCAGGTCCAAACGGCCAAACGATTTCCGTAATTAAAATCTAAGATAGTAAATTCATTTTTCTCAAATAAATTAAATTAAACATATTCTTGTTTATTAAGAGATGAGTAAATAAAGACATTAAGTAAACTTAAAAATTTTGTTTGTATAGACTGAAAGTAAATTTATAAAGTTTTTTTTTGTGTAACCTAAAATTTTCTGTGTGTGGGATATGAGAGAACGCGAATAGGTGGAATTCTAAGCAAAGTTTATTATGGCCAAATGTAAAATAAGTTTATTTCTTTAATATAAGTGGAAGTTGAAGTTAAATAAAAGTTTTTTTCTGTGTGTGCCCCCCCTTCCATTTCAGGCAGGAATTCTGCACGAATAGAGCCATCTCCCGATCCAAGGCAGCCTGAGACTCGTGTTTACTGCTAGCTAGTTGGTGGTGTATCTGGCGCCCTTTACACAACTAAATTCTTTTGATACACCGATTTTGCCTGTGAGAATCGGCTCACGAATAGACTTAAGGGGAATCCTCATACCGACATAGAGTTCTACCTTATCTACATTTGAATTATGAATTTTTATAAAAATTTAACTATTCATGACTGAAATTCGTAGGAGAGGCACATTCTTAACATGCCAAAGAATTTATTGCAACGTTAAAAGACAATACGAGTGTAAAAATAAAGGCGAAAACTGCTTAATACGATTAACTTTGCAATGTAGTTATGAATAATCGTATTATGCAGTTTTTGTCTTCATTTTCACTGTTATTCTGTCTTTTAACGTTGCAATAAATTCTTTAGAATGTTAAAAAATGTGCCTCTTCTATGAATTTTAGTCAAAAATAGTTAAATTTTTATTAAAATGCATAATTCAAATGTAGATAAGGTAGATCTCTGTGCCGGTATGAGGACACCCCTTAATATATTTATGTAAAAGATATAGAATATTGAATTTATTGAAATTCTTACATCGCAAATGGCGCCCAACGTGGGGCTTGGATCGGAAAAATTCTGAGTAGAATTTTCTTGCTAGAAGTGGTGAGCAAAGTGAAAAAGGAGAGTAAAAATTTAAACTTGAAATTGACCGTAGTATAACTTGAATTTGTGTGATCAGTGATTGATTAAATTTAAATTGGAATTTGACCTGGGGTTTAAGAGAAATTAAAAATTTCCTGTAACGACGGTTAATTGAATGTAAAAATTAATGAAAATTTGTCTCATAGATTGACGCAATTGAAGTGCAAATTCGTGAAAAGAGTAAAGGAAAATTAAATTCTCATCTCCTTTTTCACCGGTTGAGCGTAGAGAGTAGGAAATAAAAACCACTTCACATAACCTAAAAGATATAGATATTAAGCAAGAGCGTGAGTGTGATGTTGTCTCCAGAAAATGCGTTACTGAGATTATTCGAATTTCACCCTACATATTTATTAGGAGTATACATAAAATTTTTCCTTAACTTAATCCCTTATCCTTATTCATTTCCAACTACGACCAACAATTTTTTTTACTTATGCGAAATTTCCGATTATTAAATCATCAGTGTGTAAATTAAAAACACTGACCTTCTTAGTTGTAACCAGTGTGCCTTGACCTAAGAAAGAAAAAAAAAAAATTAATCCGATATATGTAAAATATTTATCATAATTCCCCGTCGATATATTTATTCCTATTTTATCACAACGAAAATGGCACGACAAGCAGATAGCTCAAGAGGTCGATGTAGGACAAACCCTCTATCTTATTATAATCCAGCATTAATAGAACTAGTGAAGTCTATGGAACAGTGGGAAGTAGTAAAGCTATTGGATGAGAGGGGATGTAGCACCATAGGAATGTTACCCGTTTTACGGAGTAGGTTGATCAGAGTCAGCACCAGAGAAAGAGAACCATCGAAGAAAGTAGCATGGAATCCAGCAGTCGATGACAGACAGAGCCTCGTATCGGCAACAACTGCTGCCTTATTAAGAGCTCCATCGGATGATGAAGAAATCTTAGAAGTAACTCTAAGTACTAGTCAGGTGAATAAACCGACCCAAACAAGTATGCAAGTACCAAAGAAGACCAGCTTAAGTAGGGATGGACAGGGAGCGTCCACATCTGCAACAACAGGATCGAGTGCACCGCCTGTAATGACGACTACGGTGCAAACTCCAGTTAGTGTGACAGTAGTGAAGACCACCACTTCCACGACACCTACTACCACCATAGCTGATTCTTTTGGAGCTACGTCACTTGAAACGGTAACTAGTGCCAAGCGACTATGTCAGCTACAGAAGTTGTTAGGAGGTATATGGCTATGCTCAGTCAAGCACCATTAGACTATTTTCACGAGGTAACCTCTCTACTGCAAGACTCCCTGGCGTGGAGCGGTATAAATCAATCGATTCCTCCATGGATCAATAAACCAATGGCTAATTGGAGACCAGAAACATATGTAGCTACACCTGCCTTTCACAATCTAGCATCAACATCTCAGAATCCTCAAAATACCTCTCTAGAGCAAGTGATGCCATAAGAAGGACTTTACTCTCCATAAGAAGAAGAAGAACAGTTTGATGATGATAGAGATTTAGGCGAAGCCTACGCCACTTTCCTTGATAGATTAGGCTTCGAAAGTCACAACCAGCCAGCAAACGATGATGTTAGAGAGGATCCACTAATTGAATGTGGAAACACTCTCTCAGATGCCGGTAGGAACCAACATCACCAAGCCACAAGTGGTACGCCTAGAGAAACCCCAAGACAGCAAAGCAGAGGAGATAGACGAAGTAGAGAAGCAAAAGATGATAATAGAAGAGACAGAAGAAATAGCGGAGGTAGAAGAGATAGGGGAGATAGACGAAATAGAAGAGATAGAAGGGATAGAGAGGGCCGAAGAAATGGAAGAAACCCACGAGAATTAGATTACAGCGATTATTCAAATAGCCCCAGCAACACCGAAGATTATAGCAGCAACAAAGATTATAGAGACAGCTCCAGGCATAACGTACATAGGACTGACCGAGACAACGCAATAAATAAAACGCTTAATAATTGGAAAATTTCTTTTAGCGGAGATGATCGAGAAGGACCGGAGGAATTTCTAGCCAGGCTGAGCAATTGCCGTAGAAATACCGGTATCAGAGATGAAGACTTATTACCATCATTACCCTGTGTGTTTACGGAAGCAGCCAGCATCTGGTATAGAACCGCAGAACAAGAGGTACATGACTGGAAAAGCTTCAAAAATGCCTTCAGACATCAATATGTCGGTGATGTCAAACAGATAGACCTTCTCGATGAGTTAAAGAGACGAACTCAAGCCAACGGAGAAAGTATCTCAAACTTTATCTCATGCTTCCGGTGTATAGTAGGATATTTTAAACACCCACCGTCAGTTAAGACCCAGATTGATACAGCGTATAGGAAGTTACTGCCAGAATATCGTAAGTTTATGGCAGGCAAGCGAATAGAAACATACGAAGACTTCAGGCGTCTAGGCAGACGGTGGGAGAAGCAAAAGGATTTAGATGACAGGTATCGACCCCCACCTCCCCGTGAAGAGATAATTATTCAGAATGCAGCGTATGAAGCTCCGAAGAGAAAACCCAAGATTGGTAATGTTGAGGAAGTAGGAGAAACTAACAGTGTGAGTAAGAGTGATAGAGAAGAAACTAGTAAAAAGACTCGAAAGAAACTACATCCCCATAAAAAGAAGTCTGATAAACGAAGCAAATTCATTGAAAATGAAGAAGCACGAGAAAGCACAGACTCAACTTCGCCAGAGACCCCGAATTCCGTAGCGTCGACCCCATCCCCTTGTGATGACAGCGCAGGTCACTGTAATGACTTGGCTAATAATTAGAAAAATTAAGTGAAAGCAGAAGAAAAAAAAATCTATAAATTCCCCAGCGGAAAAAAATTGAGATACCTAACTTAAAAGAAAAAGAGAGAGAGAGAGAGCCTTAACCCTTAGAAGACGGAAAATAAAAATAAAAAATTACAAGAGCCCATGAAGACACTCTCCTTACTCGAGTTTACAGAAAATACTCTAGAGCAGGGATTTAAGAGCCATGGAGCACCTGCAAGCAAGAAGAAGAAACCATATACTTCTCCCTTTAAAGGGAGGCCTTGAAAGGCCCACCTGTAATAACCAAAAACGAATCCAAACCACAAGACGATGAGGATGCAGTAGTAGGCATGAGTGACAAGAATCGGAATTCCCTGGATGTAGTACTCGGAGATCTAGTCCGACCCTAGAGCAATGGTGTTGTTGATAGGACCGAGAGTAGCCCACAAGTTTCTCGATAGATTGATACCAGCCATAACAGCAATCAGAAACGTCATAGGAGGATCAGCAAGATAGATCAGAATATTACCAGTAGGCTTGAAGCAGAAGGATACTTGCGAAACCCTTCCAGTTATTTATTTCCTAAAAATTGCTAAGAATTTGAAGTAAATTCAATCTTTTTTTCCACCTTTTCCTACTTTTTCCTACTTTTTCCTACTAAATTGAGAAACATTTTTTAAAAATAAATTCTAGTTATATATAAGTAAGCGTAGTTTCTGGGAACAATAATAGTGTGTGTGTATGTGTGTGAAGAGTGAGTATATTAGACATAAGAAACATTGTATTAAAACATGCTTGCGATTCGGTGACAAGAGTCGTTGGTGTGAAGTGCCTCGCGTGTACAGTAATTTGTAAGCAGTCCACTCTGGCAAATGTCTAGCTTAGAAGGGGAGAGTTTGTGACGTGGAAAATACCAAGAAACAATAACAAATTTTCGAAATAAAATTTTTTCTCCCGTCAGCACAAACCACCAACCACCCATAAGAAAGAACGCATATGAGATTTTTTTATTTTTTTTTTCTAATTCCCTTAATTTTTTTTTGTTACGAGATCACAAGACGAAGATTTGATTTGTAACTGACGCCCGCGGCGGCCATTACATACACATCGATAGCTAATGTATGTGAATATCGGTGCTGCAATAGCAGCCAGTTGAGCGACTAAGTATACACCAATACTTAGCAATGACTGCGCGTGCGCTAGGAGTCAAGGATTCAAGAAGATGAGGTACAAGAGAGAAGAATAAGAAATAGATAAGGAGGAAGAGAGATGGGGAGATCCGCAAGCTGGCAGAACGAATTGAAAGTGCTGGCGCGTCGAGCTCTCGTGCATTAAGCGAAGAGAGAGAAAGGAGATAATCAAGAAAGATGGAAAGGGAGCGTTAGAGAAGGGATCGTCACGATTCTTTTCTCTTAGCTGAGCCTCTATACCGTGCATATACGTACACTTATGTATATGTATGTGTAATATCAGTATGTGTAGACGGTGACGACCAATCTGCGCATAAGAAGATAGAAAAGGACAGCAAATAAAAAGAAAAGAAAGAGAATGAAATATTAACGAAGAGAAAGAATAAAAATTGCTTTAACTAGTATAAAGAAAATTAAATTAACACTTGTGTGAATTTATAAACGTGCAAGTTAATTAAACAAAGGATAGCAGAAAGTTATACGCATCTTGAGCGTATGTGTATGTAGTGAAAAGGAAATGACGTTGGACGAATGAAAACCTGTGAAAAGAATTCAAGAGCAGTGATTGGGAGTAAAATAAATTAAATAAAGACAGAAGATAACAAGAAGACAAGAAGACGCGGAGAAGAAGGAAGTAGCCTTTTTAAGAAGAAGGGATTCACTGCTGGTATTTGCGCTGAGTCGCACGTGATTTGATTGTCGTCCTCGTGTCGCACCGAAGCCTGTCTCCTTTTGTAATTCGCCGCAACTTTCAAGAGTCACTCTTTTTCTTCGCTGTGCATATTCGGGCAGGAGAAAACTTATTTGACCTGAGAGGATCTGCAGCTGAGTCACAGAGGTAGAGAAATAGGAAAGTCCTGGCTCTGGAGACGAGTTTGAAGCAGCAATCAGCGTCGCCCGGTAGCGACCACCAAGACTTGAAAGAAACTAGCGATCGAGCGGCCATTATCGCCAGCCATATTCAACTAGCCATCTTGAGCACCATCGTCGACTGTATCGACCTAGGCGGAGCTTAAATCAGCTTAAAACGGCTCTCGTCAGTTGATTTTTGAGTCAGTGAAGTGGTTTTTCTTTTGTTTCTGCGCGAGATTTAATTATATAATTGAAGTGATTAGCGTAAAAGCGTGACAGAATTTGAAAAGTTTGTAAAGGCTGATTGAACGCGTCCGAAAATAGCTAAATAAAAATTAAATAAAAATTGTTGAGCAAAGTGGAATAAAAATAAAATTTGTAATTGTTGTACTTGATTTAAAGTTATACTGTGGGTGCCGGAAGTGTGTGCCACGTGGCCACGTATTACCAAAGTGAATCTTGACCGGTTGAACGTGTTTGTTTGCCGGTTGAGCGAATAATAATTAAATTAAATTATAAATATATATCTATGATTTATTTTCTTTATTTATTAGTACTCGCGTATTGAATAACAAAAGAAATTTATTCCTTTGGTAACATGTGGGCGTGTATTGAGCGCTGAGAGAGAGAGAGAGAGAGAGAGAGAGAGAAGCGAAGCAGGTTTAAACGGCTAAACGATTTCCGTAATTAAAGTCTAAGATAGTAAATTCATTTTTCTCGAATAAATTAAATCAAACATTTCCTTGTTCATTAAGAGATGAGTAAATAAAGACATTAAGTAAACTTAAAAATTTTGTTTGTATAGACTGAAAGCAAATTTATAAAGTTTTTTTTTTGTGTATCCTAAAATTTCCTGTGTGTGGGATATGAGAGAGCGCGAATAGGTAGAATTCTAAGCAAAGTTTATTATGACCAAATGTAAAATAAGTTTATTTCTTTAATATAAGTGGAAGTTGAAGTTAAATAAAAGTTTTTTTCTGTTTGTGCCCCCCCCCTCCCATTTCTGGCAAGAATTCTGCACGAATAGAGCCATCTCCCGATCCAAGGCAGCCTGAGACTCGTGTTTACTACTAGCTAGTTGGTGGTGTATCTGGCGCCCTTCACACAAATAAATTCTTTTGATACACCGATTTTGCCTGTGAGAATCGGCTCACGAATGGACTTAATATATTTATGTAAAAGATATAGAATATTAAATTTATTGAAATTCTCACATCGCAATTGTCTTAATGAAAAAGATTTAAATATTCAAGGTAAAGACCCCAAAACGCTAACAGTACCAAATACATAATCAAAAATAAATAAATTTAATACTTCAAATGTATCAAAAGAAATAACATTTAAAAAGTTACTACATTTGAAGTGTTATGAATATTATATTTAATTCTTTGCGAAAATAAAATTTAAGGAGGCTCGGTGGGGTGACCGATTTTAAAAAGGATATTTTGTAAAAAATTATCAAGAAAAGTATAAATTATCAATATTTCATGAAAATTTTATCATGCTTGACTTTCCTACTTTCTTAATAGATTATATAAAATATAAATTATTGCACTTACAATGAGGAACTGTAAGACTTTTAAAATCTAGTAACTTTTTTAGTTATATTCTTTAATTGCCTGTAACTAGGGAAATATTGAGCGTTGGGGTCTAAAATTCTATATCCTTTCATATTTGGACATCTGAAAACTTATCCCAAAGTTTGAGCAAAATCCGTGATCCGGAGGTCTGATACTCTCCTAGTAAGTACTGCTACTTCCTTTGGAAAAAATTTATTGTTCTGGTCTTTTAGACCTTGAATATCAATGACGAAATCCATGACTTTACTTTTGACCACTTTTACTGTACAGAATGAGACTCCAGAAAGAGACTGATGATCAATGCAGTTCATCAATGATCTTTTATACTTATCACCCCCATCTGTGATTCTATTCCCACTTCTTTAGCTTAAGCATTGAAATCTGTTATAATATTACGACTTGAATCTATTTCCAGAACGTTATCGTATTCTGCGTAAATGATGTAATTTATTGTTTGTTCCAAGGCCTGATCAAATTTCACTTCTACTCTTACACTACCACGTTTGATAAGATTCCAGTCCAAAGCAGAATTTGCAGAAAGATCGGGTGTTAGATCAAATGCAAACAAACAAAAACCTCTAGAATAATCTATTCGGCTGAGACAAAGGGACTCATTAGAAAAATGTGTACCAGTCCCTGAAAATAAAGTGTGATAAGCTTCAACAAACTGTGGATTATCACCTGTAAATTTCGGTTGTAACGGTGTACTCGGTACTTATACTCCGTCAATGTAGAGCGAAAGATAATTAATGGAAAAATGTTGAAAGTTGAATAGATTGAATTGTCTATTTCCATTAAACACTTTGTTATCGACGAATCCTATTATAATTTTTTTTGGTAGCTGGCCTAAAATTATGTTATCCAAAGTATCACCATGTATATCTCTGTGCATTGTAAATGATTTTACTTCAACGCGTGTGATAGGATATTTTGCGGTTGCTTTTGTTAAAGCATTGGCATGGGCGAGTAATATTCCTGGGCTAATTTTTACACGACGTATCATCAAAGAGGCTTCTTTTATACTAACACTATAAGTATCATTTTGGGAAGCATCCATAAGACAAAATGTATGTTTACTTCGAACAAGTCGTACTCTTAGTTCAACACCATTTAATAAAAATTTATTTTGATTGAAAACGTCACAATGTAAATGACCTATTAAATCTATTGTTTTTGAATTTTCTGTATGATATGATCGGTTTAATAGTCCATGATTAGCTTCACCAGCAGCGCGCCCCTCGTTTGATAAAGCTTCCATTTTTCCAACAGTATTGAGATACCACAGAGACGTTGTTAGATGTAAATTCATTGCAGAGCTTGAGTAATTTAATAATGTTTCGATATAGGCTCTGTGTGGTTAAGCATTGTTTGGTGGTGAGACGAGTTTTTGATTAAAGAATATATCAATTTGATTAAACAGTGAATGAAGAAAATTATTAACAGGTCCTACTTTACTATTCTCAGCGGGAATATTCGGTATAATTTGTACACGCACATTTAGCATAGTGTGTGCTAGATCGATATAATCTTCACCTCCAGGTATTACAAATTCAATTGGTCCATCATCGGTAAGCGATGACACTGGTTTATACTGAATAAATTGTGGAGATTCTAAAGATATTTGAGTTGGTGGAAGCGTAAATAAGTCTACTTCTGATTGCATTCATTCGCATGAGTTTGCATGTAAGAACGCCATCTTGTTTTTCTAGTTAGGTCCAAAAATATCTGTCACACTGCGTAAAGCTTGTATTTTCTTTTTGCTAACTCTTTTACGTTTTCGAATACCACCTTTTTTCTTTTTTATAACACTTTGTTTTCTTTTGACTTTAGTACGAGCTGTTGAGCGTCTTTTGGGAGACTGACGCTTCCGCTTGGCAACACGACGTTTATATCCAGAACCCTTCATCATTTTAGAGATTTTATTAACTGCTTTCCTCTTGAGATTTCGACCCGATTCATGCATTCTCGTATTTACAGACTGTTTGAAATTTGTACCATTGTTGGTAACATCGTCTAGTACAAGCATACCTGTGCGAACAGCTTCTTTACCGACTGCTTTTGCGGCAGTGGTAAGATAAGGTAAGACTCTTCGAAAAAGAGCTCCTAGAAAACTTCCTATACCATGTCCACGTTGGTTATGTGAACCGTTGAATACTCGATGGATTCCGCCTCCGCCAATCTGCTCGGAATAATAGGCTGTGTGATGAGACATATTTTAAATTAGTGATTACGTTTAAAGTGAAGCGTAACCGTCAACGTCCCGTACTCAAATGGTATACGATGACCGTGTTGATCCCTTATATCTAAAATGATATTCTGGAAAGTGTTATTAAGTAAAGGGATGTAATTTATAGGTGAAAACTGTGTCACTATGTTAAATCCAAATGTATACTTTGTATTATTAAATGTGACTATACGTAACAGTGAAGCTTGAGTATCTCCCACTGTGAAAGGCACGCATATATCTGTGTAAATGTAGAATTGATCGGGTATTGCTCTTGCTAAACATACCGGTCTATCACCCATAACCGCTACTCCCTTTGTGCTATCCTTATTTTTCTTTGCTTTCAAAGTAATGATAGCGTTTTTGCCATAAAATTCTTTTTCAAATCGGAAAACATTTTTAAGCTTTTCATTCATTTCAATATAATGTGTTTCTTTACACTCACATACTCGCTGTATCACGTAAAATCCTTTTCTTTTCTTCGAGACATCAAATACTACATGATTATTAATATCGCCAGCATGGTTATTGATTGCTCGGGCCAATTTACCAAAACTTTCATATACTCCAGAGGGAAATGAACATTCAAATTGTTTTATGTTTTCCACATTCATAATATTTTGAGGAAGTTCTTCACTATCTATATAGAAGGCAAACTTTGCTTCAGATTCTTGAATGTGTAAAATAGTACTGGGTATATGAATTTCAGTCAATCCAACACTCCAATCACCATGCAATCGTATCTCATGCGATAAGTGTGTAGTAAAGCAAGATGTTGTGTTATCCGAAAAGTATTTCATACTACTGTTACTGGAAAAAATCGAGTAAAAAGCATCCTCATCCATTTTCAAAGGTTAGTTAATTCACTCGCGTTTATCCAAGAATTAAATTTTTCAGGATACCCATACCATTTAACGAGTACTTGTTTATTTCGACCATGGCCTTGGCTACGTATTACACGCTCAATCTTAAACTTTTCTGTTTCATCTAAACGTTTTTAGATGAAATTAAATTGAAAAAAAAAATTTAGATGCCGTTGTATAAGCAGCGATAACAACACTTGTATTACCTGTTGGTACTACAGCTTCTTCTATGTACTGCCAGTTAACGTATAAAATTTCATTATTTACGGATAAAATCTCGAAGACCTCTTTTTTCGGACATGTTAATAGTTTTAAGAGCTTCTCGCGTGACTTTATGATCTCTGTTTGTTTCAAATTACTTCTTTGACCAAACTTGCCCCAAAATGAATTCAAACATAATTTAGCTACTGCGCGTAGTCCAGCATTTTTTTCAATTTTCTCTTCATTCAGCCGTATACCCTCATCTATTTCATATTGATTTATATACGCAATTTTTGTCTCTACATCCTTACACCACGCTGGCTATCCACTCGCTTCTTGTTTGATTTTTAAAAATGTATTGACGTATTCTGCAAAAAGTCCTCCAGTACCCGAATTTTGATCGTAGCGTGTCATTTTGTAATGCCTAATTGTAAAAATTTCCGTGATTTTGTACCCAAGTTGAACAGCTTTTCGTAATTCATCGACTACCCATGTCCCACTAAATTCTCTGTATTTTATATTTTCGTGCTTGCAATCGCGTTGGCATTTTTCTTCGCAACAAGAACGACAAAGTGCAAAAAGCAAATGATCGTGCATTTTTACTGGTAATAAAGGTAAATACAAATCTCGGGGAGGCAGGACTTTACATTTGACCAAACCTTCAACACCTAATAAATTATTATTATCACTATTTGTAAGTTCGTCGCATTCTCGACCAACCAAGATGCGAGGGTGGCCAATAGGAAATTGACCTCTCTTACAAACATAAGGATAAAGGGAACATATATCTGTATACTTAATCTTCTCACCGTTGGTAATATTATACTGCGTAACTATATTTTCTGTCCTACCACCGAAAAAAGCATCACGAGGGCTTAAACTAATTTGATTAATTAATGGATGATTGGTTACATATTGCTTTATTTCAAAATTTTCAGCCTTGATTTTTTCGAAATTGCATTCCCACATTTCACGTATATCGTATCCGTGAGACTTCATTTTTTCAATTTTTTGACGGGTAGCATAGTAAACCTCGTTGAAAGATCGTCCATAAGCCATTAATTTGTCACGATTTTTTGTAAAGCATTTAGGGCAACCATGTGTATAACAACCTTGGAATTCAAATACAACACCTTTTGTTTCTGATGTTGAAGGCTCACATGGTGGTAAGAAACCATCTACGATGAATCTTTCAGGTAGCACGAATTCTCACGCCCTTCCAGCATGATTGATGGAGTTTCCAAGATCTTGTTCGCATTGAGCCAACCATTATAAGGCTTTTTGCGAATGTCTATCTGCCAAACGATATCCAGCTGTAGGAATTATACCTATTGTATTTTCACGTAAAAACTTTTTCCTAAAAACCACAGAATATGCTGAGGCTATAGTAGTGGCTTCTGTAAACGGGCATGTATCTCCACATTCGATAAATATTTTACGAAATGCTGTACAAGCGAGCCTTAAAATTGTAACATCCATTCTGCAATATTCTACTATTTCACGTTGAAAATCAAATTCATATGTATCTCGATTTTCGTTGTACCATTTAATAAAACTTTCTCGCTCGTTAGTTGACATGGAATCCGGTGAGTAATACCCTGCATCCGGTAAGGGACC
This sequence comes from Anastatus disparis, assembly GCA_017163975.1. Taxonomy (NCBI): domain Eukaryota; kingdom Metazoa; phylum Arthropoda; class Insecta; order Hymenoptera; family Eupelmidae; genus Anastatus; species Anastatus disparis. Next base: position 24,634 of record JAFFSR010000126.1, on the reverse strand, counting down.
AATATAATTTTGATTGTCTAAAGTATTGAACAAGTGCGGAAAATAACCTTTTTTACTACAAGGTGGTAGTGCAAAAGTTTCTGGAAGAGCGTTTAATTTCATTTGGAAATAATTCAAGCTGTCAATAAATTTTGTACGTCCGCACTGTAACATTATGATATTTTGTCCGTTTAATATTACTGTAGGAATTTGTCTTGTTTTCTCCACAATTTCTTTGAAAATAAATTGACCATCAAACCCCTTTGAATTATGTGCTATACAAATGATTTGTTCAAATTGAGATTTTTCACGTATCGTCAAATCCAGTAAAGCTTTGACTGGATTATCACGGAATACGTATTCACGAATACCACATATCGTACAAAAGTTATCGATACTCTGTAATACTATACAATCGTCGCAAGCTTGTTGTACGACACAGAGATTTGGTATGTGCACTTTAATAGTAGGATGGTCGAGATACGGGGAATCTTGACGCGTTTCAAAGTCATAAAAAATGAATAAATCCTTTTTTTTTACTGTTGCACTGGCATTATATGAAGAGTTTTGCTTCGGTCGTATAGGTTGAATGTAGCATAATTCGTTAATATTATGATTTTCATGATATGCATTGCACCAATTTGTTCCACATTTGCACTTAGGTCCATATACATTATAACGTTTGTTACACTTATTACTAATTTTCAAAACCTCACAAATATTTTTGTTATTTTTCTTATCATTCTTTTTATGATTATCATAGCAATTTTGACCATAAAATTTTCGATTGCATTGATTACACAATATCATATTTACATTTCCAGACACGCATAGTGGTTTTACAAAACACGCTGAGCAACGCGCAGAACAATTATGCTCGTTGATATATCGATAAGATTTATTACAATGGTCGCAAAAAAATCTATTACGCGAAGCACCTATCAAATTTAAAATAGTTTTATAATGACATGTTACATTATCTTATAAAAGATTTATTACACCCGATAATTGCGTATCTAGTTGTCTACAACCGTTAAAAAACGTAGGATCTCCATTTCCAAAAGACGAAGTATCGTATACTACAATTGTTATACCCCGTTCCGCATAATAATGTTGAAATATTTGAATTTGCGGTACCCCGCATCCTGTAGCTGGAATTATTACATTAGTTTTATTTATAAGATCACCCGCGCGGTCTCGCCGTAAAGCCCGTCTATGATCGCGAATATACGCCACCACATAGAATTTCTAGTTATAACGAAATGAGGAGCAATATTTCCACCATCATTTGTTTCATTATTTTGGATTGTATCGGTTTGATCATCCTCATCGTCAGATATATCAGACACATAGGGTGATGTTACGTTTGACGGTGTAACATAATACGCTCCAGAAGAGCTCCCAGCCTCTGAAAGATCTGGCGATGTTCGTACTGGTGAAACATCTGAATCGCTGTCCGTATCGCGTAAAAGAAGCGCCAAAGCTATATAAAATCATAATTAAATATTAAATTAGTACAAAATTTCGACTATCATATTCAAGAAAATTCTTATTGAAGTAGATAGCGAATATTAACAAATATAATATGTACTAATATTTATTAATATATTAATAATTCGAAATGTGTTATATTTTTTGATTATGTATTATCATCCATTTAAATATAATTCTGTATTGCCCTATTGAGAAGAAATAAAATTTATTCTTGTACAAATTTGTTATAAAAAAATAATTTTTAATATATTACAGAAATCATTTATTACAAGTCTTGTTCAATATCCATATCGAATACTATATTATTAGCAATATGGACTAAAAAACAAAAATTATAATTAAAATACTCGCCATATAATCATGTTTATCTTATGAGACATACATTAACTACAATTTTTAAAAATCATGAATTTAGTAAAAACAATAAATTTTACATTGATATTCGTTTTTCTGGTACTCAAATAATATATGTACAAAAATTCACTATGATGTCTTTATTATTTCATTAGATATTCGTTTATGTATTGATTTATCGTTCCACTAATCCTACCGATGTGATTTTTTAAACATATATTCAATGCATCATTAAAAATCCGATGGTATTATAAAAATTAATTTATATTGATAATTGATAGATTTTAAGAAATGTAATTTTGAGATTAGTCATCATACACAACACATAGTACATACAACTCTGCTTATTTTTTAATGAGTCATACATAAATTACAGTTTTTAAAAATCGTCAATTTTGGAAAAACGAGAAATTTTACAATACCGTTCCAATCCTTGCCAATTAATATATGTACCAAACTTATCCACAATATCTTTATTAGATCGATAGATAATCGATCATGTATCGATTTTTGATCTATTGATCCTAGAGAGATGATTTTTTATACATATATTATTTGGCCAGCAGGGTATCGAATGGTGTTGTAAAATTTCTTGTTTTTCTAAAATTCACAATTTTTAAAATTTGTAATTTATGCATGACTCATTAGATAAAATAAGCAGAGATATATGATCCATGTGTTGCGTACGATGACTCATTCCGAAATTACAATTTTTAAAATCTATCAATTATCAATAAAAATTAATTTTTATAATGCCATTCGGATTTTGATATTTCAATAAGTATATGTTCCAAAAATCACCTCACCACGATCAATATAACAAGAATCGATACATAATCGATTAACTATCGATCCAAGAATAATATCAGGGTGGTTTTTGGTACCAATATTATTTGAATAGTAAGGAATCGAATGAAATCGGGAAATTTCATATTTTATCAAAATTTTCGATTTTTAAAAATTGTAATTTGTGTATGACTCATTAGATAAGATAAGTAACTCTGTATGCTCTATTCTCTTAATGATACCTACAGGTGTACAGTAACATTAAATTATTTTTATAAACCAATTTTATTATAAAATAAATTTTTACAAACTAAATGTATAAACTTCAATTTATTTATTTATTATAAAAAATAAATATTTGACATTTCTAAAAAATTTTATTTGAAAATGTTTTAATTCTTAAATTTGGTCTATATCATGAAATAATAAGTGGTCAAAATCGTGAAGAAGCTTTTGTATTTACATAAGCAAAAGACGTAAGAGTATAAGAGAGTGGATTTTTATCATGCTGTATGGTTCTGAGAATCATATAGATTATTTTAATTCTGATTTCTGTTTTTATTCACTATTCGTAACAAAATGTTATGAGTATTGAATAAAAATTTGAAATAATTTTTAAATATATTAAAAGTTAATTTATAAAAATATGTACAGAAAGGAATTTCAAATAAACACCTTCTTTGTTTATTAAAATATCAAATATTAATAAATATTAATATATAAAAATGAATTTCCATAATTTTTAAATTAATTTTTTTTTCAGAAAAATTAATTATTAAAATTAATTATTAAAAAATTAGTTATTAAAAATTAATAATCAATAAAAATAAAGACTTACCTTGTCTTTCTTCGAAGGAAATTATAATTTCATATAATACAGGTAATTGCTCTTATCCTCGTCGTTTTATAAATTCAACAGCTGCTTGATGAGCTGCATAACAACTATGGAATAAACTCCGATATAATTTGGCTATTTTCCACGGTCCATAAAAACTCAAAAGAAACCGTATTTCTCTTTTTAGTTAAAAGCACGATAATCTTTTAATGTGTTGTCGCCAACGAAAGACACATCGCTTTGATATAGAATGATACCTGTATTTCAGTCGACGCGATAAGCGAAAAACTATATCCCGTAAATCCTTCTCTTCTTGATTCAACATCATTATTCGCATGATGACGACTGATGATAAATTATTGAAGGGTTTCTTTTTATACCTTCTTTTTAAATGAATTGTGGTGGAGAATGAATTATTAATAATAAACTTTATAGTGATATTATTAATTTTAGCACTATCTAAAAATTTAAATTTTTTCTAAGAAATCTTAATAATTTTTAATATATCTTTTTATAAATATCCTGTCGGAGTTTGTATTGTAAATTTTGCTCTTTGAAAAAGAAATATCTTCTTCCATAGGATCGAAAATATCTTTATCAAAAAATAATATTGGAGGGCGCATTAATTGTTATCAATCTTCTTCTTCGTTAAAATTTATATTTCTTCTAAGAAATCTAATTATTTTTAAAAAAATGATTTTTATCATATGAAGAATATTTTTATAAATATCCTGTCGGTGTTTCAATTCAAAGTTTTGGTTGCCGGAAAGGATATCTTCTTTCTCGGGTTCAAGACGTGAAAAAAAATATCTTTATTAATTAAAGAATATTTTTATTCACCACTTATATTAAACCATTAATTCTTAGAAGATGAAATTTCGTTGGAGAAATATAAGATATTTTTTAATTGATCTGTTGATGAAAAAATATCTTTTCGCTCTCTCCATTGTATGTAACCCAAAGAAAAAGAGATCTACTTACAATAGATAAGAGTATTTAAACATAATGTTGAATTTATACCATCCTGTTTGTAACTATAAGATTTTTGAGAACAATCATCGATGCTCAATTTAGACAGTTGTTAGCTGGAGGGCCATCGAGTAAGATGACTCTAAGACTAAAATACAACGATCTGCTAATACGCGAGCAAGCTGACGTTGTACAGTGTTTAAACCAAATAAATATTTTAAAGAGAGAAATAAAAAAATATAAAAAGATTGTGAAAAATCAAAATAAATTAAAAATTAAAATTAATAAAATAGAAAACAATCTAATTGAAAGTGACAATTTAATCGCTGAAGATGTTTGATCTCTTTTACGTAGAGGTAAAGAGTGTGTCATCTGCAGCAATCAGTTTTTCGTGGCCACTAGGCTCAACAAATGGTTTTTCTTTTCTTTATCTTTTATTGGCCTTTGGACTTTTCGTCATAGGCCATCATCAATTTTTTTTGTTCCGAGGAACTCTCTATTTTGTATTTTTTTTGCGTTCTTCGGGTTCTCTTCCCCACGGAAAACTACGAAAATTGTTTTTCCCAATTTTCCCAGGGAGTCAAACCCCGATCCGCTAGGACGCAAGCCAGCTGCCTTAAGCAACTGAGTTACTTTTCGTCCTTTAACGATGGAGCTCGAAAGTGTGTTCATAAAAACAAAGCACATGTAACAGAGGTGCTTGCTTGAAAAACAGCCGCGAGCGGGATTCGATCCACGGTCCCCCGAGAGTACGAATCCAATGCTCTTACCGACTGTGCCACAGCCCGGCTCTTCAACAAATGGTTAATTTGTGTACATTGCCAGAGATTCCGCTGCGTTGCATGCAGATATTCTTTATGTCCATGCATCGAGCTTATCGAATCTCCTGCCTCTCCACTCATAGACGTAGTGAACTAAAAAGTTATAAAAATACTTCTAGTATAAAATAGTGTCAGTATAATTTAATAGTGTATGTGTATAAGTGTATTTTTTTACTGTACTTAACGTATTTTAATAACGAACATCGCCAGCTATTCACCACAGGAAATAAAAAGGTAAGTGAAATTTTTTGTATTTTTCCAAACTCATATATATATATATATATATATATATAATATTAAGATACGATAGTGACTTATTTAAACAAACAATTAAGATACGATAATGACTTATATATTTAAACAAACAATTATTATTCACATAAATAAATAAACATTCAATTTATTGGATTGTTAATATAAACAAAGCAATATAATAATAATTGAGTGTATTAATATATATATGTATATATATATACATATATATATCTTTATATATATATATATATATATATATATATATATCATCCTATATTATATAGTTATATTAAAAATTCAGTTTCAGCCCCCCACTCCCCCACGCCCCCCCACAGCTCCCAATAATGTTTTGTAAGGAATTCCTACAAAATAACGTAAAATTGTTTGTAATTCTACGATATTTTGTAACCACTTACTTCCTGTATAGGTCCCCCATCCCCAGTTGCCCCCCCTGTTGCCCCCCCTGCATCACCCCCTACTGCCCCCCCACTCGTGTAATGACTCGTATAACAGTTTATAACTTGCATGCATTATTATGTTAATTAATATAATGTGGTATGTCTAATGAAAAACGAAATTATATTTTGAATACTAAAATTTTATTATATAATACTTTGATATTTATACATTAATAAAATTATTAATAGATAAAAAAATTTGTTCTTTATATTATTAATTAATGAATTAAGACTTCTTGTTAAAACATTTACATGAAGAATAAGTAATTATATTTATAAAACACATGATATATCTGAAAAAACAAATAATAATTTAATTATGATTGTTTATTTATATAAATAAACAATCGAGTTTCCACACCACCTTACATTTCAAACTAGTTATTATGATGAATTGCATTCATATATTTAATTTAATTGGAAATGATGTTGAAGTAAATGATATTATCGATCAACATTCAATGGATTATTTAAATGATCAAATTGAAGACCACTTAAATTATGAAGAAGAATATGAATATTATTTAGAAAGCTTAAATGATAATATTTCAGAGGATACAGAAATTTCTCAATGAAATAATATTATTAATTCATATATTGGCGGGAATGAAGAAAAAGTTGAATACAATAATTGGAATAAAGTACCAGAATATTATAAATATTACGTTAATAAAATTATAGAATATAAAATTCAAATATGTGAACCAATAACAGAATATTATATTGATCAAAATTATCAAATTTATTTTAGATATTTATTACGATTAGTTAATATTATTAAGAACATATTTGATCAAAATTTATAAAAGTAAGTAATAAAAAGTAAGTTTAATATTTCAAAATTATTTTATTTTATATATATATATACAAATTAAAATCATTAAAATAATATAATGATTTAATGATCTTATGAATATTAATAATAATTACATCACTTATTTTTGAATATTAAAGTAAACAAATTTTTAAATTTTAGTATAAAATATTGATATATCTTAAAAAATGTAAAAATAAGTCAAAAAGATATCAAAAAGGAATTATATCAAAATAATCCTATAAATCTTAAGACATAAATAAACATTATGATATATCAAATATAATACTAATAAAATTTTTATACCAAATAATTATTTAAAAATTTTTATATAGTTTTAAATTTATTATAATTTTGATCATTAATATCATTTAATTAATAATAAGTTATTTTTTCACTTATATATTGTACGATATCACTATTTTTTTATTCATATTCAATACATAAAATAAATTATATTATAAATGTATAACTAATCTATGTAATATTATCTATAAAATAAAGTGGTTTTTAGGGCTCCTGGCGAGGGTTTCCACTAATCAAAAAATCTAACGCGCCGTAACGTTACCTCTATATTTCACACAGTTAAAATATATTAGTTAAATTAAAATCTATATTTAAATATTGAAAAATTTATACAATTAAATTAAATATATGAATGCAATTCATCATAATAACTAGTTTGAAATGTAAGGTGGTGTGGAAACTCGTTTAGTTTATAAGGTATAAAAAATCATAATTAAATTATTATTTGTTTTTCAGATATATCATGTGATTTATAAATGATTAATTTTTCTTTTATTGGTAAAATATATGTAAGATATGCATAATCACTAATGGGGTTGTGGCAGAGCAGAGCAGGGGGGTACCCCTCTAGTATATATATATATATATATATATATATATATATATATATATATATATATATTGCTTTGTTTATATTAACAATCCGATAAATTGAATGTTTATTTATTTATGTGAATAATAATTGTTTGTTTAAATATATAAGTCATTATCGTATCTTAATTGTTTGTTTAAATAAATAAGTCACTATCGTATCTTAATGGGTTGTTTATGTAAACATCTTATGTAAACATAGACCGGTATAGCAGATGATGTCGTTGTTTACGTCTCGCTATACCTGTCTATATACTACTAGCTCTCTCTATGATTTCTGTCTTTATCGAGTATAAGTTGAACATACACAAAGTAATAGTAATAATCATTTTCTATCTCTGGGCAAGATTAAATAATTTTTGCTGTTGTCACACTAAACGACTCAAACCTACAGTAACTTACAACCATTGTGCCAACATGAACACCGCTGCGAACGTTTCCTCAATACAACCTTTAGTATCCTCTTTTTTTACACTCAAAACTCACCTGATTTCTCTATTATTTGACAATTTACTTTAATTTTTTGGGACGGAAAATTTCAAGAAAGGGCGTGTAAACAAAGACAAACATTCATAGCACATTCATACTTATATTCATCTTGCACATTATACTTAAGAGTGATTGAACTCCGTGCGCATCATATATCAAGTCTTCTACCTCAATACTGCATTAGCAAACAATAACGCTACACAATCGGGAGAATGCGACACACAAGAATGTGATGCACAAGAGGCGATCGAACTCTAAACTGCATCAAAGCTCAATTAATCACATGCAGAATTCAGTCAATCTTTTCCCCAAAATTATAAAAATAAAACAATAATATCATACATACGAGAGAATGCAACTGCCTTTTACCATAATATAAAAATCCAGAAGTCATTAGCTGGCAAGCTTAATTTCATACTCACCGTCTAAAACTAAGCTTCACCTAAAATTATTGTACTAAAGGTTAAGAAAGAGAAATAAAGATAAGTTTAATTGAACATATATATATATATATATATATATATATATATATATTCTTTTATTCTTGGATACTTATCCTAAAAAACCAACGTCCTAAATTACAAAATAAATTACAATAACAATTAAACATTCATAAAAATCATAAATCAAGTTTATTAAATAAATTTTAATAAATTAACCTTACAATTTAATATAATTTAAAAAAAAAAAAAAATTTTTTCTATTTTTTTTATTAATTTGTACATATTTGAACTCTGAGAGTCGGAAAAAGTGGTTTCCAGAAAGTGTGTGTGTGTGTGTGTGTGTGTGTGTGTGTGTGTGTGTGTGTGTGTGTGTGTGCGTGGTGCGCGTGTGTGTGCGTGTGTGCGTGCGTGTGCGTGTGTGTGTGTGTGTGAAGATAAATGAAAATTTTTTTTGAAAATATTTAAAATCTCTAATATTAAAACTGCCCCGAGAAAAAACTTGTTTTCTTTAGACAGTGCCGAAGAATTTGCATACAAATGTTGGAGCAAATCTATAATAAAAAATAAGAATTTTTAAACAAATTTTTAAAATGCTTTAAAGTTAAAAATGCGCTAAGAAAATCAGTTTCAAAAGTTTTTCTCTTTTTAGCAGTCGAAAATAATTTCCATACAAATTTTTAAGCCAATTCGAGTAGTTTCCGTAAAATACAAAAAAAATGAAAATTCGAAATTTTTTCAAAATTCTTAAAATGGCTCTTAAATAAATTGCGCTAAGAAAACCAATTTTCAATAGCTTTCTGCCTAGTTAGACAAAAAAATAAATTGTATGCGCAATTTACAGCAAATCCATCGAGTAGTTTTCGAGATATAACTGACGTACTGAATTCAGACACACACACACACACACACACACACACACACACACACACATAAATTCAGACATTTTCTGGAAACCACTTTTTTTGACTTCCTGAGTCCAAATATGTACAAATTAATGAAAAAATAGAAAAAAAAATTTTTTTGCTAATACATTCTCTATGAGAAAGCAAAAATATTAATGAATTTATATTTTATGCTGACAATTGTAGTAATTAAAATAAAAGCATAATATATATATATATATAACATATAAGTAATTATAAATAAATATTATATTCGGTGATTATATTAAAATTTGATTCGTTTTTGATAAAATTTTATCAATATTTCAACTCTAACTAATATTTTTTAATGAAAATGCAAATATTAAATTTAGTATGAACCCTACTAAAAAAAAATGACATGAGATCTCACGATTAAAAATGAAACGAGATTTCATATGATAACTCATATGAGATCTCACGTGAGATCTCATGTGCCGCAAAATTTTATTTTTCCTGATACCCGATCCCACGTGAGATTTCATGTGAGATCTCATGTGCAAAAAAATTAATTTTTCCCGATACTCGATCTCACATGAGATCTCACATGAAATCTCATGTGAGATCTCGTATGAAAATAAATAAAATTTTTTTGGACATGAGATATCACGTGTCCGCGAAAAATAGTAAATATTGATTTAAAATTGTTTTGAAATATTTTAAATATTTAAAATAATCTATAACTTTTTAACATAAAAAATTCAAAACTATTAAGCACCGTTTAAAATCATTTCGAACTTTTCAAAACTTTTTAAAAGTGGTTAAAAATGTTTAAAACTGTTCATAACTGTTTTAAATGTCCTAAATTTCGCACTTACAAACAGTTTCAAACAGTTTTGAACAGTTTTAAACATTTTTAAACATTTTATATTTCCGTTAGGGATTGCAAACAATTCTGATATTTATTCATGTGAAAATAAAAACGAAATTTATTTTTAAACTATATTTGATCGATAAAGCAAACCCTTAATAGGTCATTTATTTTTGTCCTTTTCTAATCTAAATCTCAACTTTATTATATATTGTGTCATGAAATGAATTTTCAAATTAGTGTTATTCAAAAACTAAATAGTAATAGAAACATATGATTTTTTTATAAATTATTGATTTTTCCAATAATATAGCATAAAAGAAAAAAATAATTTGACATTAGTGAGTAATAAAATAATCAATGATTGTTAATCAAAAACATGTATCATTTGTAAGATATTAAAAGAAAACAGGCACGTTTGTTCTAAATTTATCCTAGAGCAGGTGGCTCATCTTTGTCCTTTCATATCATGGATCGATGTGCCATATCTAAGCAGCCGTCATCTGACATGTGTGGAACAAAGAGGTTGTATAATTGCTCAACTTGTCGCCAGCGCTGTCATGCTAGATGTATGACACGCATACAATTAGTAGACACAGCTTACCACTACACCTGCAACAAATGTATAAAGACAAAGAAAGAGAGAGGCACCCCCTCCAGTTCACATGCTCGTAATGCTGGCATTAATAGTAGCCAACTACTCGATGGCGGTGAGGCAGAGAAGAAGTCGCCCCTCATCACACCGACTCTATCGAGAACTGACACGCAAGTACCACCGGTTATCATCACATAGGGGCAATCAGCAACCAAAGCACTTCAGAAAGCTAGTGGCGCGGCAAAAAATAAGAAGATTAGCTTAAGTAACGTTTTAAATAATAATAATTTAATTCAACCAGAGATAAGTAGAGATCGCCAATGAGCATAGGCAAGAGCGTGCCCGAACTATACGCGCAAAGCCCCTCCACTTTTACACGCGCGTAGAGAAACAAGCGAGAGGGGAAGAGACAAGCACACGAAACACGCGACTTCCAGTGGCGTTGGCAAACTTACGACAGACCCGCTTTAGCTTGTTTTCGCCACGATACATTATAGCTTTCTTCTATGCGATTAACCGTCCCGAAAATTTTTTGACTAATTACATATTTTTATTTAAAACATAGAAATATATATTAATAATAATAATAATCATTAAAGTAATCAACAAATAATAATAAATAAAATTTTTTGGTGGGCGATGAACATTTGTAACTTTTTACCCTATTTAACAAACAAATGCGGTGGCTGTGGTCACTAAGTTTTTACGCACCTCGCTCTCTACTTTTGCCAAGTTCAAACCCGATGTTCCACCTATTTTTTTTTTTTTTTTTTTTTATTTTTAAATATTATATATTTTTGTAATCAATTTTCATAGCGGGAAAAATAAAATTCATTTAACACCTTAAATTCTATTTCATTTCAAAAATAAAAAAAAATATATTTACAGATAGGGATAGAGAAAAGTTTTAATGTCAATACATAGACATAGAAAGAATAGACTGCGTCTGTTATACAAAGTTTTTCAGCTCATTGGGAGAAGCTAACGTCAATGCTATCTCTGTCTAAATGGCGTGCATGGCTCTGCCCATTTAGAGAGAGATAGCACTGACATTAGGTTCTCGCAATGAGCTGAAAAACTTTGTATAGCAGACGCAGTCTACCATTTCTATGTCTATGTGTCAATATTACATGTCTACGTAACTTATAATAATATGAAATAAAAACGAAGCTAGTTCTGTAATTTTTTCCTAATGAATAAAAGATATTAAAGATTTAAAAAAAAATTATTTTAAATTATAGTTGTTTTTTCATTCTCACTCAATTGCAAATAATAAAACCTTTTTTGTTCCTTAAAAAAAGGACCTTTTCTAAATTTATATAAATTTATGACATTTTCAACTAATTTAATAAAAATGGAAAATAAATATAAATAATTCTAATTTTATTTCAAATAAGTAAAATAATAAATTCACCTGAAAAAATAAATAATTTTACGAATTTAAACTTCATTAAAGCGCATTTGAAATAAAAATTACATTGAATATCATTAATATTTTTAAAAATTGGACTTTTTCTTCTTCTTTTATTAAATATATTTTTATATTATTATCAATTATTATTTTGAAAACGAAAATATGATTTAACAAATATAATAATTTAGGTTCTCACAAGGCATATTAAATAAAATTTTCGCTACATTTTAAATAGCCTAAATTCTGTTAATCTCTCAAAAACTGACATTTTCTAAACTTATATAGGAGCATGATAATATTATTTTTAATTTATTTAGTAAAAATTCGACATAAAATGTTGATAAACATCATTTTATTTTAGACACATAAAAGAATGAAAAAATGCTTTTATTAAAAGTATATCCTTTTTAATATCAGTAATATAGTAGCAAATATCTTGATATCAGGTTTTAAATTTATTTTTATTGAATTAACTTAATATAAATTTATAATGTCGATGATTTGATTTAAGAAACATGAAACTTCACGAAACCTTGCAAATTTCACGAAAGCGTATTTTCAATGAAAGTGACTTTAAATTCTATTTTATTTTCAAAAAATTTACATAGAATTTTAACACTGCCAAAAATAAAAAAAAATAGATTTCAATGTTTTCTTTGTAATTATTACAATGGTTCCAAACTTTAAACCATGATATGAAAAGCATTTAAAATTTTTTTCAGTTTGACAATTAATTAGGAAAAAATTTTATCCATATTGTTAATTTTTAAAAATAGCAGTTTATGTATGAAGTACATATTTTTTTATGTTTTGACGTTTATTATATCTTTTTAAAGTATATTTTTTACTGTTATTTGAGATAAATGTAATAAAATGCGTGAATACTTTATTTTTCATAAAAAATGTATTTAAATACAATATTTCAAAAAACAATGAAGAAATTTATTATTCAAATAAAAAGAATTTAATCATAAAAACGATGTGCAGCATGCAACGTATATGCTAATTTTATTAATTTTGTTATTTAATAATGAAAATTGTTTAGATCATTAAAAAAAATTAAGTTTAGGGTGAGGAAGCGATAAAAATATGTAATTTGGTTTAAATAAAAAACGTACAATAGCTGTATTGGCTAGGTTTTTGGGTACGTTGCATCAATTAAAAAATTTTTCAAGTTCAAATCTTATGCTTAGTCTTTTTTTAATGTGTTTACAAATAAAATTTGTTACAATACAATAAGAAAAATTTTTGATAAAAAATTTTGACCTACAATACAGCCATTTAAAATAAAATAACCGTTAACTGTGCAAGCATTTTCTAAGCATATGCTAATCAATGCTTTTTTAAATATAAAATTTTTAATTCAGACTTTCTGTTCTTTGCATCGCTAGTAAAAACATTAAAACTTTTTTCAAATCCTCAAACGCAGTTTAATGCAGAATTTGTATCCAAAAAATAATTTGGAATAAAAAAATTTTTTAAATAAGAAATATTGGCAATCAAAATTTTAAAAACGTTTTTTTTTTAAATATAAATTATTTTCTTAATTTGAATGTAATGAAAATTTTTATTTGATATTTAGTCTTTTCTTTTTAAATTCTTCTTTACTTTATAGATCTATTTTATATAAGTAATTTGTAAAATTAATTATTGTGACAGATTTTCTTTTATAATTGTAGCCAAAGCTCATTTATTTTGATTTTTATGAAGTAATAATAATTTATAAGTAGTAATAATTGTATTTTATATATTTTAAAGATAATACGTTTATAAATATAATTTATAAATAGATCAAATAAATTTATGCATAACATTTAAAAAGAATTGATAAAATATTAATTAAACTTTGAACATAAATAAATTAAAAATGTACTTAAAAAGAGTATATCCATTTGAAAATTGTTTAAAACCTTATGAGAAATATGTTTGATAATAAAAAATGTTAAATGGAAAGAATTAAAACATAATAATGGAATAAAAATGTTTAAGACATTAATAATAAATCTAGAATATCATAAAATAAATAAATGTTCTTGAATAAAGTTCAAAATTTGGCAATTTTTAACGAAAGGGATAAGATGTTTTGAATAAACATTATATATAGTTAAAATATACAAGTAGAAATAGATTAAAAAATTTATTATATATTATATGCTACAGCTATTAACAAATATGTAATAATTTTCAATTAAGCATAACTTTTTAACAGCATTGAGCTTTTTTAAGCTAATAAGGCTTAAATTAAAGTATTTTACTTGTACTTTTTTAATATCTAATACATTTTTCTGTAAGATTTTTAGTTGTCCGATCATTCAAGTTCTTACAACGACTTCTTTTCATTATATTAATAAAAAATATGGTTAACTTTGTTGTATAACTGTCTCTAAAATTTATTTAAACAAAAGAAAAAATACGGGTAATTTTTTTTCATCACCAAATCATATCTTGTAGTTTTAAGGAGATGTAAAATGGACACTACACCTGTACTCATTAATATTGGCTATCTTTCCATTTTATTGCAAAATTTTCAGTAAAAAAATGCTTTAGCTTATAGTACGTACCACGAAGATTATTCAGTTTAATCTTCAAATAAATTAATTCATTAATTATTGAGAATTTCGGATTTCAATATTATTTATTAAAATTTTTCAATTTTGTAGCAGAAATGCAAATATTTTAAAAACTAATGAATAAATTTATTTTAAAATTTAACTAAATAATCATCATAGGACATACTACAAGTTAATGAATTTCTTTCCTGCAAATTCAACAATAAAGTGAAAAGAAAGTTAATATTTTATAAGTACAGGTGTAGTGTCCGTTTTACATCTCCTTAACCAAATTTGTTTCTCGAAGGTGAAGATGATCTTTCCTTATAAGTAGGCTTTGATCATTAGTTATATATGAAAAAAATATTTATACTCAAGATATGATTGTCTAATTAATTATTACAAGTACTTTAAATGAACTTTGAGTTTAAAATTTCAAACTTTTTTTTTCGGTATTATATTTGTTAGCAAAAATTTGTCGTATTAGAAAAATTTCAAATTTAGTTAATGTTTAGGTTCAATAACAATATCATTAACATTTTATTATAAAAAATACAACAAAATAACGTTTACCACATACATTTAAAACTGTTTTAATAATAAAATTATTAATAAATTATTTTTTTTACACATCGTTGGCTTGGACTACAATTTGGCTACTTCAAAAAAGTTTTTGTGTAAATTTTAAAATGAAAATTTCAATAAAAAAATTTATAAAGAATATTAATTTTTTTAATAATAAAATGTATAATTATATGTAATGAGACGATTTGAATAATGAAGTACATATATTTGATGTAAATTTGACAAAATTTTTTTTTTTTCAAAGCATAGAAAAATTTTACGATAATTTTCCGTACTTATGTGTAAAATTTTGATACGATTTCCTATGAAAATAATTTTCACAAATTACACAAAACAGTGCAATATTATCAAATATATTACTTTTCAAATTTTATTGAATCATACTTGAAAAGTAACTAAACAAATATATTTTTTTTAAATTAAATAGATACATTTTATTTTTCAATTAACTTTATAATATGATAAGAAGCTTTAAAAAAATGTAATTCATTCTTTTTAGTGAATACTTTAAAATATCTACTTTCATTTAATTTTCCCGCAATATTTCTTTTTAAATATACGATAGTTTTTTAGCATTAGGTTTTTTTTTAGTTTTTCATCTAGTTCGATAACACGTAGCGAATTTATGAGCAGCATTATAATTAAATTATTTTTGTAACTATAAAAATTAAACCATTTTTTAAATAAATGTTTTTTTAACACCAATGGTATTTAACGTGATTTTTATTTATTGCGCTTTAATGAAATTGACAACACTTTTTAAAAAATATGCCTTATTAAAGCACATTTCTTAATTCTTTTATTTATTCTTTTATTATTCTTTTATTCATTGTAAGTCAAATTTTTGTTAAATCAATAAAAAATATAATAATAAAAATATGTAATTTACATAACCATAATAAACCATTTAAACATATAATAAATAATTTGAAATTGATTTTTTAAGATACATTTCATAATTTTTTAATATTTTTTGATTGGAAGAGATGTTTCCCTTTATCTGTCATTCTGAATATTTTTCTCATAAAGTTTCAAAGATTTAAAAATCATACACATTTTGTTAATAGTCAGATAGCTCCTCCATCAGCTATAATTTGTTGTTTATTAAAAAGGCGGATAATCTTTTCAAACTTTGAATAGGTTTTTATTTAATGTGTTTACTGTAAATTTTCAAATAACCTTGCCTATTTCTTTAAGATAATCTCATTTAAAGTATGATCACTTTGGGTCTCAATAAACTGCTAATTAATAAAATCAGTATTGTTCGTTTATTTAAAATGCATATAATTTCAGATTAAAGAACCGTTAAGCTCTTTATTATTAAAATACTAATTTGCATGACATCTTAAATTTTTTAAAGTAATTTTATTACAAAAAAAAGTAATTAACAGAACGAGCAGTCAGATAAGATGCAAATTAGTTATTTTTCCGAAAAAATTTTCAATTTTTCTTAAATAATTAATCTCTGTGTAACTTAAATTTTATGCTTATGTAATTTTTGAAAAATTAAGATTTTTCATCTTTTAAATTTTGTAACTAATAAAATAAAATGTTATTTTTAAAAAAAATTAATTAAAAAGAATCCCTATATAACTTTAGAAAATATCACTTTTTAACGGACGAAAATAATTCAACCATTCAAAGTTTAGTAAAAATTTTGTATAATAAGAACTAAAAATTATTCCGTTCGTTAAAGAGAATTATCAATTTTTTTGTTTTGGAAATAATAATTGATCATATTATAAAAATATATTTAATAAAAGAAGAAGAAGAAGTCCAATTTCAAGAATATTAATGATATTCAATGTAATTTTCATTTTAAATGCGCTTTGATGAAGTTCAAATTCGTAAAATTATTTATTTTTTCAGGTAAATTTATTATTTTACTTATCTAAAATAAAATTAGAATTATTTATATTTATTTTCTATTTTTATTAAATTAATTAAAAATGTCATAAATTTATATAAATTTAGAAAAGGTCCTTTTTGAAGGAACAAAAAAGGTTTTATTATTTGCAATTGAGTGAGAATGAAAAAAGAACTATAATTTAAAATATTTTTTTTTCAATCTTTAATATCTTTTATTTAGTAGGAAAAAATTACAGAACTAGCTTCGTTTTTATTTCATATTATTATAAGTTACGTAGCCATGTAATATTGACATTAAAACTTTTTTCTATCCCTATCTGTAAATATATTTTTTTTTATTTTTGAAATAAAACAGAATTTAAGGTGTTAACTAAATTTTTAATTTTATTTTTCCCGCTATGAAAATTGATTACAAAAATATATAATATTTAAAAATAAAACAAAAAAAAAATAGGTGGAACATCGGGTTTGAACTTGGCAAAAGTAGAGAGCGAGGTGCGTAAAAACTTAGTGACCACAGCCACCGCATTCGTTTGTTGAATAGGGTAAAAAGTTACAAATGTTTATCGCCCACCAAAAAATTTTATTTATTATTATTTGTTGATTACTTTAATGATTATTATTATTATTAAAATATATTTCTATGTTTTAAATAAAAATATGTAATTAGTCAAAAAATTTTTTGGACGGTTAATCGCATAGAAGAGAGCTATAATGTATCGCGGCGAAAACAAGCTAAGTGGGTTTGCCGTAAGTTTGCCTACGCCACTGGAAGTCGCATGTTCCGTGTGCTTGTCTCCTCCCCTTTCGCTTGTTTCTCTACGCGCGTGTAAAAGTGGAGGGGCTTTGCGCGTATAGTTCCAGAAGCGCCGCAAGGATCGTCATGATTGAATTCGGCACGTTTCATTAACACGGCATTGGCGATCTCTACTAATCTCTGATCGAACCTGCGCATAGTAAAGGTGGTGCTGCGCATGTTGCCCCCGCTGCCAATATTATAAATAATAAATCAATAAATTTAACAAATTACAATGTAAAACTGAATAATAATGCTGACATCTCCATTTCACAGGCTGCTTTGTCTGAAATTGAAGGAAATTCGTCTCGTGAGCTCGACTCAGTCTTAGGCACTTTTGATCGGATCCGGAGTGTTGAGAGCAGCATAATGGGTATTGATGATGGCTTGCGAGGTATCTTTGATAAATTTAACAATCAGGACGAAGTAATAAAGAATTTTCAGGTAGTGCAGGCAAGGCTGCTTTATGAAAATATTAAATTAAGGGAGATAGTCAGTAGTTTGGAAAATAAATTGTCCACTCTAATTAGAAATTATGATAAGACTGATTTAAATTTAAATTCTAAAATTAATAGCCTTTAATCTACTATACAAGCTAAATTTAATGGAGTGAACAAGAATTTTTCAGAACTTGGGGTGGGGTTGGCATTTTTTTTTTTTTTGATTCATTTATTTATTGACGGATAAATTGATACATTTTTCGGTTACATAAATAAATTAAAAGTAACAAAAAGAAATGAGTTTTTAGATTACATTTTTCTTAATCCTATTGACTTTCGTATTAAAGTGCTCGTAGGAAATAATTTGACATAGGGTTTTTTTTTTTATTATGTGTAAAGCTTTAATTGTTGCCGTAGTCAATACTTGTAGACTGGTTAATGGCTAATAAGTTGACTAGGGAAATATATCCCTTTGAAAGAGACTGGGAAAATTTAAAAACCAGCTTATACAATTAAGAAAAAAAAAATTTTATACATTAATATCTAATTTTATGAACATAAATAAATTAAAAGTAACAAAAAGAAATGAGTTTTTAGATTACATTTTACTTCATCCTATTGATTTTCGTATTAAAGTGCTCGTAGGAAATAATTTGACATAGGGTTTTTTTTTTATTATGTGTAAAGCTTTAATTGTTGCCGTAGTCAATACTTGTAGACTGGTTAATGGCTAATAAGTTGACTAGGGAAATATATCCCTTTGAAAGAGACTGGGAAAATTTAAAAACCAGCTTATACAATTAAGAAAAAAAAAATTTTATACATTAATATCTAATTTTATGAACAATATACATATTTACAAGTTAGTTGCGAAGTTTTTTGTTTACGCATTACAGATAGTTATTTCAACTAATAAAATGACGAACGAATACATAAGTCATGTTACATTCGAATACTTGTTTATACAAGTCTTTTTGATATGATTTGTTTTATAATTTTGGTTATTAATACTAATTAATATAGGTTGATTTTCTACATAATTGTTGTTTATTGATTATTTCTAATATTACTTTTTTTTATCTTCTTAAATCATCTAGGAGTTTTCTCGTTTAATAGTAAAATATGCGGCTTTTTTGTTTAAAAAATTAACTAAATTATTTCTTTGCGAATTCAAGATGATTGACTTTACATTGATAGAAATAATATGTAATTTTTTAATTACTCTATCCATTGCAATTCGAGTTTATTAAGAATTAATTTGATTTTTTCATTTTGAATATTTAGTTGATTTTATAACGCCGCGTTTTGTAAACAGATAATGTTAATTATTTCAGACTTAAAGTTCGTAAGAAGCGATTCCATTGACTTTGTTATTTGATGTTGAAGGTTGTCCGTGCCCATTGGTACAGTGTTGAATTCATGCAGTGGCGAGTTTAGTGTTGGTTGATTATTACCTTGTGTATGTGTGACAGCTGCGTATGTGAGGTTAGGTTGAACTTTTTTATGTCCATGTGGTTTGCTGGTGATTGCAGCTTTTGCAGCATTGATAGTATCCTGTGCGTATTTGAGGTATATACAACCTCTGTAGTTGGCCGTATGTCCGGTTTCCTTGCAGTTAACACAGTATGGGGGAGAATCTTGTGACTCTTTACTTCTTTTACACTCTCCGGGGTTATGGTCTTCATTACATTTTACGCATCCAAAACCTAAATTACGGTTGATACTTGAATGGCCAAAGCGTTGGCAGTTGTGGCATTGATAAACCTTATGTTTTCTATAGGGTTCCCATTTGATTTTTAAATTATGTAAGTGATTTATTCTTGGTATATTTTTTAGAACGCTGTCATTTTTAAAATGGACCAGTAAAATATTTTTTTGTGTGCAAGTATCTCTGACTTTAAGGTTTTCGATTTTCAATACATGGATATTAGGTAAGTTTAGGTTGACAATTTCTTCTTTAGTTTCTTCTGGCGTGAAGTCATCATTGATTCCCTTAAGTAAAAGAAGTTTGTTTTTTTCGCTGGCAGGCGTGTGCGTATAGAATAAGATGTTTGTCTTGGTTAGCTGTTCTTTAATTAGTTTAAAAGTGTCTATATTGCTCGATATGATAGTTTGCTCTTTCTCTTTACAATCACGTAAATAAAAGTCTTTTTTGTCTATAGTCTGTGAGATGGCGTTAATAACTGCTTTAGCAAAGGAATGTGAGCAGTAGATAGGGGGGTGGGGTTGGCATGCGTGGTGCAGACCGTCTCTGATCTCAGTGTGCAGGAGTGTGTAGAAGAGCGTGAAAATGTCTCACACACTGACACGAATTCAAAGGAAACAGTAGACGCCAACACACAAATTATCGACACAGAAATGGCAAAGGATAATCATCAAAATACACAAAATTGTGGTATCGAGGGTGGCTCATTGGTGATCTCCAGTAGACGACTAAACTGCTTAGCGGCTAATGTTCGACAAAATGATTATGTTTGTGCTGTCCTCGGTACCATATTTCCAGACTTAAAGCAGTCACACATTTTGTTGGTTGTATGTTGAACATCGTTTACATCTACAATGAAAAAAAAATTTAGTTGAAACAACTAAATATATTTATTTGAATTTCGATTGGTTGATTCAAATAAACATTTAGTTGAATCAAATATTTAGTTCTTGCTTCAACCAAATATTTATTTGAAATTAATAACAAAAATATTTAAATTTTTAGTTAATTGAATTAAACACCATTTAATTACATTATGAAGAATTATTAATTGAATCAAATAAACGGTTTATTTAAAATCAATAAATTCATTTGTTTGAAAGGAAAAAATGAATTTAAATAAATATTTATTGAGTTGAACTAAATTATTTATTTAAGAGAAACAAATTGATTTTAGATATAAAAAATGGTTTATTTGAATTAGCATTTAATTGAATTAACCAACATTTAGTTAGATAAAACAGAATAATTAATTGAATCAAATAAATGGTTCATTTCAAATCAATATATTTATTTGTTTGAACGAACAAAATAAATTTGAATAAATATTTATTAGATTAAATAGAATCATTTGTTTAAATGAAATGAATTAGTTTTAAATTAAAAACACGTTCATTTGAATTAGCATTTATTTGGAATAACCAAAATTTAGTTGGATAAAACAAAATAATTATTTAAATGAAATAAACGGTTTATTTGAAATCAAATATTTCATTTGTTTAATAGAACAAAATAAATTTAAATAAATATATATTGAATTAAACTAAATTATTTGTTTGAATGAAATAAATTAGTTTTGAATTAAGAACACGCTTATTTGAATAAGCATTTATTTGAAATAACCACCATTTAGTTAGATAAAGCAGAATCATTATTTGAATCAAATAAACGGTTTATTTGAAATCAAATATTCAATTTGTTTGATAAAACAAAATGAATTTAGATAAATACATATTAAATTAAACTAAATTATTTGTTTGAATGAAAAAGCATTAGTTTTGAATTAAAAACACGTTTATTTGAATTGGCATTTATTTGAAATAACCAAAATTTAGTTGGACAAAACAGAATCATTAATTGAATCAAATAAATGGTTCCTTTGAAATCAATATATTTATTTGTTTGAACTAACAAAATAAATTTGAATAAATATCTATTAAATTAAACAAAATCATTTGTTTAAATAAAATAAATTAGTTTTGAATTAAAAACACGTATATTTGAATAAGAATTTATTTGAAATAACCAAAATTTAGTTGGATGAAACAGAATAATTATTCAAATGAAAAAAACGGTTTATTTAAAATCAAATATTCAATTTGTTTGATAGAACAAAATTATTTTGAATAAATATATATTGAATTAAACTAAATTATTTGTTTGAATGAAATAAATTTTTTTTTAAATAAAAAACACGATTATTTGAATTAGCATTTATTTGAAATAACTAAAATTTAGTTGGGTAAAACAGAATCATTATTTAAATGAAATAAACGGTTTATTTATAATCAAATTTTTTTATTTGTTTAATAAAACACATTGAATTTGAATGAATATGTATTTAATTAAACTAAATAATTTGTTTGAATGAAATGTATTAGTTTGGAATTATAAACACGTTTATTTGAATCAGCATTTATTTGAAATAACCACCATTTAGTTGGATAAAGCAGAATGATTATTTAAATCAAATAAACAGTTTATTTGAAATCAAATATTCAATTTGTTTGATGGAACAAAATTATTTTGAATGAATATATATTGAATTAAAATAAATTATTTGTTTGAATGAAATAAATTAGTTTTAAATTAAAAACACGATTATTTTAATTAGCATTTATTTGAAATAACCAACATTTAGTTGGATAAAGCAGAATCATTATTTAAATGAAATAAATGGTTTATTTAAAATCAAATATTTTATTTGTTTAATAGAACAAAATTATTTTGAATAAATATGTATTGAATTGAACTAAATAATTTGTTCGAATGGAATAAATTAGTTTTAAATTAAAAACACGTTTATTTGAATGAGCATTTATTTAAAATAACCAAAATTTAGTTAGATAAAACAGAATCATCATTCAAATAAAATAAGCGGTTTATTTAAAATTAAATATTTCATTTGCTGGATAGAACAAAATGAATTTGAATAAATATATATTGAATTAAACTAAATTATTTGTTTCAATGGAATAAATTAGTTTTAAATTGAAAACACGTTTATTTGAATTAGCATTCATTTAAAATAACCACCATTTAGTTGGATAACGCAGAATGATTATTTAAATCAAATAAACGGTTTATTTAAAATCAAATATTCAATTCGTTTGACAGAACAAAATTATTTTGAATAAATATATGTTGAACTAAACTAAATTATTTGTTTAAATGAAATAAATAAGTTTTGAATTAAAAACACGATTATTTGAATTAGCATTAATTTAAAATAACCAAAATTTAGTTGGATAAAACAGAATAATTATTTAAATGAAATGAACGGTTTATTTGAAATCGAATATTTCATTTGTTTGATAAAACAAAAAGAATTTGAATAAATATGTATTTAATTAAACTAAATTATTTGTTTAAATAAAATAAATTAGTTTTGAATTAAAAACGCGTCTATTTGAATTAGTATTTATTTGAAATAACAAAAATTTAGTTGGATGAAGCAGAATCATTATTTAAATGAAATAAATGGTTTATTTAGAATCAAATATTTTATTTGTTCGATAGAACAAAATTATTTTGAATAAATATGTATTGAATTGAACTAAATAATTTGTTCGAATGGAATAAATTAGTTTTAAATTAAAAGACGTTTATTTGAATGAGCATTTATTTAAAATAACCAAAATTTAGTTGGATAAAACAGAATCATCATTCAAATAAAATAAGCGGTTTATTTAAAATTAAATATTTCATTTGTTTGATGGAACAAAATGAATTTAAATAAATATATATTGAATTAAACTAAGTTATTTGTTTAATTCGAATAAATTAGTTTTGAATTAAAAACACGTTTATTTGAATAAGCATTTATTTGAAATAACCAACATTTAGTTGAATAAAGCAGAATCATTATTTAAATGAAATAAATGGTTTATTTAAAATTAAATATTTCATTTGTTTGATAAAACAAAATGAATTTAAATAAATATATATTGAATTAAACTAAATTATTTGTTTCAATGGAATAAATTAGTTTTAAATTGAAAACACGTTTATTTGAATTAGCATTCATTTAAAATAACCACCATTTAGTTGGATAACGCAGAATGATTATTTAAATCAAATAAACGGTTTATTTAAAATCAAATATTCAATTCGTTTGACAGAACAAAATTATTTTGAATAAATATATGTTTAATTAAACTAAATTATTTGTTTAAATGAAATAAATAAGTTTTTAATTAAAAACACGATTATTTGAATTAGCATTAATTTGAAATAACCAAAATTTAGTTGGATAAAACAGAATAATTATTTAAATGAAATGAACGGTTTATTTGAAATCAAATATTTCATTTGTTTGATAAAACAAAAAGAATTTGAATAAATATGTATTGAATT